>JAOWBP010004368.1:443055-466637 GCA_028571105.1 Tragopan temminckii | reverse complement strand
GGCCGCGTCCCCGTGGCGCCGGGCAGAGTTCTTTGTGAGTGGATTGATGTCACTTCGAGTGTGGGGGAATAACTCCCCGGGACGGGTGGGTGCCCTTCCCCGCAGCACGGTGTCCTTACTCTGGTGCTTGTGTGATAAGGGTCTGTGCCCTGCCACGGCTCAGCAGCAGGTGAGTGCTGTGTGCCTTTATGCGTCCTTGGCAGGCAATGCCATTCTGGTTATCTGTCTGTGTACCTGATACAGCTGTTCTGTTCTCAGGGAACTCTTTTTTCCTTACACTACTGAGGCTCAGAGTTGTGTTTTTCTCCCTGGGGCCCAATAAAGGTTATTCCTAATACTTTTCAGGAAGGCGCTGCGAATATGTGAATCCATCTCCAAGTAACAATAGTGAGACAGGGTCAGTAGTTACACCATCCCAGCTGAAGATAGAGCTGTGAGCAGGAACGCTGTGAGGATCGGCTCGCCCGTGTGGGATCAGGCACACAGCAGCAACTGCAGGCAGCTGAGATTGGCAGCTCAGAGCAGGGCCACTCTGTGAGCACAGTGCTGAGCATTCCTGTGCCCGCAGACACAGTGGGGGAACAGGATTTGTGTATCTTAATCTGAGATGTGAAGGCAGAGGTTAGCAGGGCAGGGTTTGGGTTGAGTTTTTTGGTTTTTTTTCTTCTTTTTTTAGCGTTATTATCCTTGAGTGTATTTTTGAACTGAGAGATTTCAGGAGCTTGCAGCTTTACTGGGGAGAGCATTTGGTGCATTTAACCAGAGCACATTTGTTAGAGATGCTGACAGTGTTTAATTTAGGAAAGTAGCAACTTAGCAAGCAGTCATAAATATGAGCAGAAGCACGTTGTTTCCAGTGACAGACGAGTGGTGAGGCTGCAACTGTTGTACCCTGACACACAGCACTGCACCATCAGACGCATACCTGGAGATCTCCTGCCTGAAGTCTGTCCATCTCTGCAGAGTTGTAGCAGTGCCCACAGAGCAGAGCGCATCCATGTGCTTCAGTGTTACATGGGTGAGCTCGGGTAGCTTCTATCAGCTTGTGAATTATGTAAGAGAAGGGAGCTGGTGTTCTAGACAGTGAGTGTTTGTGCTGTACAGATCAGCTGCATCCTGCTGGCACAGCAGCAGAAGGGAACAGCCCTTTGCTGGGTGGTGACTGTGTCGTCACCTAACCTGTGTGCATGCCTACCTGCTTGTCATTTATACAGCAGGACCAAATCTGCATAAAGCTGAGCTTTGTTGTTTTTTGTCTCATTAGCAAAAGCCTTTGGAGAAGCTTTCTGTTTTGAGCACTGCTTTGCCAGGATCTGTGTTCTAATTATTGCTGTTATATTGGGAATAAAGCTGCATCTTTCTGTTTTGCCGTAAGGGAAGCTTTCCAATCTCCATAGTAACTCTTCCCAGTATCACTGTTATATAACAGTTGTAGGAGATACAGGCAGGGTTATGAAAGAGTTTTGAAGCACCCTCCTAGCCACAGCACTGGGAAATAAGGAGGGTTCTGAGCTGAGCTTAAGCTGGCAAAGGTTGGCATGACAAGCCATTGCTAAAGGAAGGGCAGAGCTCCATATCCCAGTGTTATCAGTGCTCCTTCATTAGGAAATACACAGAAATGAACAGAGGGTTGTGGAATGCATTTTGTAGCCATCTTTAACACAGATCTTTACAACTCTTCCTTTTCCCCATAACTCTAATCCAAAGGATGCTATTATGAGTTGTTCTACAGAAATGTTTCTGTGCTTTTACAGTCTGTTATTGTGAACTGAAGCCTGTTTCACAGAATTGTAGGGGTAAGAAGGGACCCTCTGGAGATCATCGAGTCCACCCCCATTGCAAGCAGGTCCCCTACAGCAGGCTGCACAGCTCGGCATCCAGATGTGTCTTGAATATCTCCGGAGAAGGAGACTGCACAACCTCCCTGGGCAGTCTGTTCCAGTGCTCTGTCACCCTCACTGTGAAGAAGTTCCTTTGCGTATTGGTGCAGAGCTTCCTAAGCTCCAGTTTGTGGCTATTTCCCCTAGTCCTGTCCCCACAGACCACTGGAAAGAGGCTGGCCATGTCCCTTTGTCTCACACTTAAGATATTTGTAAACATTGTTTCCCTGGCAGAAATATATTTAACGTGCTGAGAACGCTTCAAGTTGCTTGCTGATAAAAGTGGCAGCGTGTGGCCAGGATGGGGCCTTATCACATGGCACTGGGTGCCTGGCTGGGGGGTTCAGAGCAGGCCAGGCTGTGCCAGCTTTGTGGCTGTCAGGTACGTATCATAACTGGTCAGCCCAATCAACAGGTTTGTGTTGCTGGTGTCCCTCACACTCAAGTAAGTTTTCAAAAGGAAGAAAATTGCAAGATAGAAGGTTTTAGATTTCTGATAAGAGCAAAGGCCACTAACAGCCTTTGGCAGCAGCTGCTTCATGGAACATGGTGTTTTGGAACATAGGTGTTTTCATACTGCATTCACAGATCACACGCTCCTTATTTGTTCTTATTATCATTTAGATGGAGCTCTTCTGTTTTATGTACCATGGCCCAAATAACACCACAGTTCCCAAAGCATTGTAGAAGGTACAGAGAAACTGTGAACACTGTCTGGGTCTGAAACCATGAACGCCCATGTCTGGGTCCTTAGCTCAGGTGTTTGTGTCTTTGTGAAAACTTGCTGTTTTTTTCCTGGCTGGGATCGAATCAGCTGCATCACTGTTCAGCAGGTGGGTTTGGTGGGGAGAGGGAGAAGTGGTGGCTTGAGCACCTTACAGGACAAATTATAGACGGAATTACCAGTAGCAGGTTACTCAAACGTGAAGGTCTGTGTAAGGCAGTAATGGCCAAGGTGAAATGAATGGCTCTGGCTGGGTGACACAGATAAGAGGGTTTCCTGGGAGCTACCATTGATTGGTGACAGGAGCAAAAGATGTGGAAGTGCAGAAGTTTCAGATCCAGTGCTCCTGTTCCCCAGAATGCAGCATGTCTTCTGCGCTGAGCTTTACTCTGGAAGCTGTGTCCCATGTGCATGCCAGCCAGCAGAACCACTGCTGCATGTGCCTGGAGCTCAGGCTGCTATGCCTTGGTGTGCATCAGCCTGCTCCAAACATTCAGCACTGCTGAACTACTACTACTGAAGTCAGTAGTTCCAGGAATTCCCCCAGTCCCTCCTCTTACTGCTTTTCTTCCTAAAATGTGCTTTAAGAAAAAAAAACAAACTTAAGGAATACTGCGTATCCTTTTTGTGAGCTTCGCAGTCCTTCCTTTGTGTTATTCTAAGTGTTACTTCCTGGCTTCTGATTGTAGCTTTGTTAAATATTTACGTTCTGCACTGCTTCCAAAGGAAGGACCTTCCCCTTCCTGCCACATCCCACCTTCTCTCCCACCACCACCTGCAGGTGCACGGTGTTGTGCACTGTGGGGCACACTGCTTTGCTGCTGGCTGGGCTGTTCCCCCCTGGAATTGTGCTTGAGCACTTCTGTAGATCACATCTGCTTCTTGCAGCAGCGCCAGCTTTTGGTGTTTGAATGGCCTTGTAGTCCCAGTCTCAAACACTTTAATGAGGATAATGCTGTGATATGGGATTATTAGCAGAGATGTTCAGGGATCCTTGCTGTGGAATCTATGCTTCTCAGCTGATCAGCATCCTCAGCAGTGCTGGGCATTCTGGGTGTCTGGTTCTGAGTTGGTCGCAGGCCTGTTCTTGGGGCTCTGCTTCCATTTTCCCATCTCCAGAATGGAAATGCCTGCATTTTTCCTGACACAGTGACAATATGTAAGAGAAGTGATCTGCTTAGTTCTTTTCCTCACATTTTTGTCTATTCCTCATTCCTACCCTTTCTTCCTACAGATAGTTCTGCTGTCTTTGCTACAAACCTGTGGCTGTTGGCATTAAGTACCAATTTAACTGGAAATTGAAGTAGGGCAGCAGCAGTGTGTGTCCCACAGGTAGCAGCACTGACCTCATCCCGACGGCTGCTCTCATTCTCACAGCCCAACCACTGCTACCTGGCTGCCCGTACACTGAGCTCACAGCTCTTCCTCTCTTGCACGTCTGTCACTGGGTAGACCTGCCCCATCCAAAGTCCCAAATACTGATACTGCTTTGTTGGAAATTATTTATGTGATCTGCTGCCTTCCTGTTTGATTTGTAAAGACTTTTCCTACCTGCGGGAATAAGAGGTCAGTGAAAATGAATGCATTATGTAGGATGAAAGAGATCCTGACACAGAGACTGCAGCAGCTGATGAGGGCCGGTGGACACATCCAACAGGAGCACGTGGTGCCATCAGCACCCTCAGCTGATCTCAGTGTGAGCTGCTGGCTGCCCAGGGCTCTCCTTGCCATGTTATTGCATCTGTGTGCTGCTCCCACTGCTCATGCCGGTGGGCACTTGAGCTAGAGGAGAAAATTGAGCGTGCTGAGAATGAGTAACATGGGGGAGAGTTCTAGTTGGTTCAGTTCCTTGGTGCAGCTCAGCAGGGACTGCGTGAGTGATGGTGTTGGCAGCAGGAAACCTGGGAGAGGTGAGGTCATCCCTTCTGGAGAAGAGCTTGCAGCTGAGTCATCCTGGAGTGATCCTGAAGCTGCACCCCGAGAGCAGCCTGACCACTGCAGGGTCTGCTGGTGCTGCAGCACTCACTTCTTCAGTATTTCATGTAGCATTTTGTGAGGGAATCTGGATTTCAAAATGTCTCTCTAAGCTAACCTGTGAGAGCATTTCAAGAGATTTGAGTTCTAAAAGGGACAAATGGGATCTTGTTCTTCCTCCGTCACAGACCTGCTGTGTTCATTAAGAGAAATGAAGACAATCCACCTTTGACTTTTTTTTTTCCTTCTGTAAGCAGGAAACAGGATCTCATGCAGGGCAATAGGAAATGGTTTGCTGTCTCTGCAGAGATGCTCTGGTACCTGTAAATGAAGGCAGCCTATAAATACTAAGTTAATTTGTGCCTTTATGACCCTCTTAATGAGGGACTTTGTGAAAGAGTAAACAGCAATACCTCGTAGTGGGTGAGAGCAGAACAGCCATGATGGTTGCCCAGCAGAACTGCAGCACGGAGCCCTTCGCAGACATGGTGTCTGTTGGCTGTTCCTCCAGGCACTGCTGCTCTTACGCTTTTCTCTGAACTGACTGCAATAACTCCTGCCTTACAACAGAAGGCAGCCTTCGGTCTGCGATTTCCTGCCTGGCCGATGACACACAACCTAATGCTAATCACCTGAATCTGCCGTTAGATATCTCTGAGCGGCCCATTTTCTAGTGCATTATTGCAGCTCTTGGGGATCAAATGCAAGCATAAACATTCTGGTCCTCTGCAAGTCAGCTTATAGCTCCCAGTAGCATTGTGGTTACCACGTAAAACAAAAATCCCATAATGCAACAGAAGATTTTGAAAACAACACATACCATATTCAGAAAGAACAAAATAACATTAAGGCAGGCTCTGGGATGCTCATGTTATTAATTGCTGCAGAATTTGCTTTGCTGAGCTGTGCATGGTTAATGGCAGCAGTACAGCCGATGCGTAGTTTTCTCCTCACAAGGATGTTTTGGACACTTCTTTCCTTGGGATGGGTTTGAATGCACCTTTCCCTGCACACTGCTTGCTGTGTGTGGCAGAAGGCAGCGGGGTGAGAGAAGCAGAGGCACAGCTGGCTGCTCTCACACATGTTCTGAATTTCCGATCTTCACGTGGGTTCTTTTTGCTGAGCTGGTGAGAGTTGCTGAATGAGCACTGATTGTAATGACTGAGGGTCATGTTTTCCAACAGAACCCATCATGCCCATGTAATATGGGAGAACAAACTGCATCTGAATAATGCTTGCAAAAAGTTAACATGCTTTTCACAGCATTCTTTCATTTGTTTTTAATGAGTTTTGTTGACCTGCTTGCTCTTTTCTGCAGTGAAAATTGTTATCCGAGGGGACAGGAACACTGGGAAAACCACACTCTGGCACCGACTACAGGGAAAGAAATTTATTGAGGAATACATTCCAACTCAGGAGATCCAAGTCACCAGCATCCACTGGAATTATAAAAGTAAGAGGAAAGAGGGAGGAGGGGGTGGAGGGAGTGACATTCGTGGGACAGTGCATCTCTGTGCCTTGAGGTGGAAACGGCACTGCAGCTTTATTTGCTTCTTCCGTGTCTGCTTGGGAGATAAAGTGGGCTATCGTCACTTTAATGTATTATTCACAGTTTCTCAGTCGTGTTTTTAGTAACAGAATTTTTCAGAAATGATGAGGGCTGCTCTGAAAGCACTGCCTCCTGTTTCGTGATATTGGCCCATAGCGCCAGAAACAGATGTTGGTGGGATGGCAGCAGAGGCCAAACCTTCCCACCAATATCCGGTTGTGTTATTGCTGTGTGACAGATGGCAGCTGACATGGGAGTAAGGGATGGAAGTGAATTCCTCCATGTGGAGAAAAGGGCTCCCACTGGTATTCATCCACACTTGTAACGTTGATGGAGACCAAAGAGTGGATGTGAATGCTGTGAGGGCTGGTTTCAGCAGTGCCCACAGTGACAGTGGTCACCTCTACTGGTGCAGGTTTTTACAAGTAACATGCAAGCTCTTGTTCATTGCTGGCAAAAATGCTATTTTGTATCTGAGAATTTGCTCTGTCTAACAGTTTATTGTGCTCTTTGTATCTGTTGTAGTTTCCTTGGAAATAAAAAGGAGGCATTACTTTCCGAGTGACCTACGTATATGCTGTAGAGCTAAAAAATAAGCTTTTGTTGATGGCAATTCAAGGAAGGCTTTTAATTCATGATCCAAAAGATTTTGAAAAATATGAATGATGTGCTTGACTTGCTAAAGACAATAGGTTTGTGATGAAAATCTGTCTCTGATGCTAACCCTGTTTGGTGTTGCAGTGTTGCATGCAAGTGAAAAGCTTGGTGCAAACTATTCTTTCACTGATTAAGATGTAAAGAGCATCTCTTAACTAGTGGTGAGGATGCTTTAAAAATGGTTGTAGCACTGATAATTCCAGGCTGTGTTACTGAAGCACAGAAGTAGCTTTTTTAAGTGCTTGTTTGAATTTGAGAGATGAGGTGTGATTTTTCCCATCTGCTCTGGCAATGTAAAGTGGCTCTGAAAGCCTGAATCTAGCCTGGAGAAGACACTGCAGGCACAGTAGTTGTATAAGCAGTGCATTAAGTCCAGCTCTTGGGCTCCTGGACAAAAAATGCCACAGCCTTGCAGGCTGCACTACTGACTCAGCATGAGCTTGCTCTATGAGACTCATTTTGCTTTTAAAAAAAAGAAAAAAGGTCAGCACTCAGTTTGTCATTACCAAGTATTGCTGAAGCATGTGCTCTGCTTCCTTATGCCTGAAACAAAAGCTTACAGCTGGGGTAAACACTGAATTGAATGCTCTGTCTAATTTACCAACGAAAGTTGTGTTTGAATGATGCTAGGATGCCCAAGTCTTGTGTTAATGCCCAGTGTGTGTTGGCCGGCAGTGTGCCACCAGGGACACAGCACTTACAATCCCTTGGCTTCGTAGGCTTCATCGCAAGGAGAGGGAGCAGGTACTGCCATTGTGTGTTTGCAGTGTGCAGGCAAGCACAGTTCTGGGGCTCTTGTGCCCTTCTGCAGGCAGGCTTCCACCTGAGCCAGCTTTCTCTTGACAGAGGTTGAAGAGATTGGTAAGGATGGAGAGCTGTGAATTGCCTTGGTTAGGGGAGGAGTGCAGGTAAGCTTTGCTCAGTCCAGCTAGTGGTTTTCTCTCGCATTCTGGATCTGATGTTGAGCTAAGTCTGATGTCACAACTTTTTAGATTCTTTCTCAGGGAGTCTCTGTGTGGCCATGCTGCAAAGGTGTGCTGGTTACCTTCTGCGTGTCTTCATTAGGTGCCTTTATATTGGGCACCATCTCATGGGAGTTCTGCCTCTTAGCTCTCACAAGGTGTTGACATCTGCAGTGTTCACACAGTGGTGTTCTCCATCTGCAGCGAAACGGCTGGCATGTTGTGTTGAGCCATGACACCTTCCCTCCATGCCCTTGCTCTTCTCTCTCGGAGTATGGTCACATTCTAGGATGTGGATGTAGTGCTTAGAAGGTGTTTGAAGGATGGAAACTATCTCCAGAATCAAACTTGAATGCCTCAGCCTAAACAGACAGATCAGAGTAAGGCACAGATTAATTCATTTTTCAGTTGTCTTAAGTTGAAAGGATAGACTGAATTAATTGTTTAATGTTAATTGTGGTTTTCTGCGATATTGCGGTAATAACCTGTTTTCTTTCTTCCCTAATCACTGTCAGTAATAAAGGCACTGTTTGTAAATACAGATTTTGATTTCTAAGAGCCTTATTCATGCCTGATTGTCGTTGTGCACGTGAACAGTTACACGCAAAAAGGCATTTGAAGGCTGTTCCTTCTTTAGAAAGATGTGTTCATCTCACATGTTTTTGCATGTTTTGGGAACAATGTCTCCCTTCACTGCCAAGCTGCTGGGAGAAGTGTTTCCCTTGGTATTTCTTTCACTTGATCAAATGCTATTATTTCATTACTAATAATCTCCAGTAGGAAATTCTACACCGACCTCAAAACTTGCAGAAACAACTCCCTTTTTACAAATCTTGCAAGGTATGTTTCGTGCTGAGTAAACCTTCTATCTACCACAGGCAATGTGAGAAATGGCCTCAAAGCTGACTACTGCCCTATTCGCTGAGTTAATCTGTAGAGGAAGAAGTTTTTCCTCTGATTGTGCTCTCAAGCCACCTTAAATAAACATTATGAGGTAGCTGGCAGCAAATATTTACAGATGTTAATTATATTGCCAAATATTCAAGGATTCTTACGTTGCTTGGTATTAGATTTACCTTTTAGGCAGGGAACATATCACCTTGTCACAACTTCAGAAGTTTTATACTGGAGGAATTAATAAGAGCAGAATTGAAGTTATTTCTTCCTACTCAGAACGAACCAAATTGCTTTTCAGTGCCAGTTGTCTTTATTATGGAAATTTTTCTACCCAAGTAAGGAATTACCATTTCTGACTTTAATGTACGCTTTTTTAGTATTTAGTTGTCATCAATTTTATTCTTCTTTTAGCAGTCTCAGAACAAAAAAAAAAAATAGCAAATGCTTTTGTTCCAACGCTTTGAGTGCTTTATAGATTGGTGTGTGGCATTCTGTGCTCTGCAATCCGGAGGGTAAGATGTGAGTCACGTAATTGCCTGAGAGTAAATATGATTCCACCCATAAAGCAGTGATTCTTATTTTTAAATAAGGTTTCTTGCAGTTGGAGTCTTGTTACCAGAGGGAGGAAGGAAAAGGTTCTGGTAAAATGCTTGCTAGAAATTGATAGTCTTTGGGAAGTTGGGGTAGATTTCAAAAGTATTTCTGAACTGGTTACTGAAAATTGAAAATTTGCTGAAAAGAGCTGTCATTCTCAGTGGAAATCTCTTCCCACAGCATTTTAGTGTTTAGAGGAGAAATGTAGGTGAATGGTTGGGCTGGGTGGTCTTGGAGGTCTTTTCCAACCCTGGTGATTCTATGATTCTCACCTCGTCACCATTTTTTGAGTGAAGGTGTCTTACAGTACCACCGGCTACAGAGTACTGAGCCAAACAGCAGCTGAGTAGAGGGGTTTGAGTGGTTTGATCTACTAATCCAAGTTATAGAATTAAAATGATGCCATGGTGCTCTCTTTGCTGCAGTACGCCTTCAGAGCTGGCAGGGTGAGACGCTGCCTGTGCTGTGAGTCACATGGAAGCCAACACAGCAGTGCTGTGCTTACCTCCTGTGTGTTCAGGGCAATCGGGAACGAAGCTGGTGGTGAAGAGGAAGAACTTACTGGCTACTGGCAAACAGGAGCACTGGTGCTGAAAGGGAAGAAAAACAGCACATTGAAAGTGGTTTTCTAGGATCTCATGTGGTTTCTTAGCAAAGTTCTGCACTGTCCCTCAGAGAAAAGGGCATAGAGAGAGCAAGCAGTTCAGCTCTTCAGCAATCCAGCAGCGCTGCTGCTCAGCGGAAAGTCAGTACTGGGGAAATTACTCACCAGGAGAGTGCACCAGGAGAGTGGTGTTAGGATAAGGAGCTGGTGGCTTCTGGAGCTTGGGAACAACATCCCAGTACCAGCTGCAGCCAGCTGGGTGATGGGGAGCATTGTGCTGGAGTAATACTGGCTGTGGTGCTCTGTGGGAATGCATGGGACAGATGTGGGTGTGCAGGTCTAAGCAGAGGCCATAGTGGTGCAGTTGTTGCAGTGCTGTCAGCCCTGGCACATCTCCTCACCCCGTGCCGCTCCTGCCAGGAGGGACATCAGCAGGAGCTGCTGCAAGGGAAAATGGGCTGATTTATTTTGTGCATAAACCTAAGAGGAGGTGTTTCACCAGAAGCAGCGGATCAAGGTTTTTCTTTATTCAAAGCCTGTCTTTACAACATTTTGAAGCATTTGAGCCAACAGTGAATTCTGAAGAGAAAATATTTCCTGGCTTGAGAATGGCACTTAGCTAAATTCTCATGTCATGCTAAGAGATTATTTTCTGCTTTCAGACATTATCTCTCCGTTCTACTGCTTTATGTTCGGAGCTGCTTCACATACAAGCTTTTGCTTTGTACCCTATAGCATCTCTGAAAAGCAGCTGTGTCTCAGCACAGCTTTGTGAAGATCAGACTGCTTATTCCGATGCAGTGAAAACACCCAAACAAAGCTGCCCATCCTTCATGCCCTCTGAAGGTTCACCTGCTAGCTGTCAGTACTGGCTGTAGTATTCTTCCAGTGATTGTTTTGTTTGTTTTGTTTCAGATTTTAGCAGCTGAAATCTACCTTGCTGCCTGTTATTTACTGATTTTGTAGCTCATAAAGAGGCAAAATTGCTTGTTTTTCATAGAGTTTGTCTTGAAATGCGTGTAGAGAATAATGGATTTCTGTGGCTGCAGGACTGCCTGCAGTGTTTGTCGTGTTTACATGAAAATGTCACTAGTGCGATTGATTTTCCTTAAATATGTGTTCCCTTGGTTTTCAGCTGTACGCCTGGCTTTTAGACCAGACATTATTTTCCAAAATTAAACGTATATCTTTTCTGAAAGAGAACGAGAACCTCTGTATGTTACGAAAAGAATCTCTGTGAAGTATTTGTAACGCATTTCAAATCGGTGATAAATGCAAAGAAAAATATCACATAGCTAAGAATCTTGAAGAAGTTCTTTAGATAAGGCAGTACTGGAGTACAGCCTGTTCCTTCCACAGCGCCCGTTCATTCAGTGGTGTGTAGGTTTTCTTTCAACTCAAGCTGGCTTTGCTTTTGGCTTTGACCTGCTGCTGTGGGCTCCAGGTTGGGCTCTGTGAGGAGGGCTGGGAGTGTTCATTTTGCTGAAACCCTTTTGCTGACACTCTCTTCTTTTTGTGTTTTTAGCCACTGACGATATTGTTAAAGTTGAAGTGTGGGATGTAGTTGACAAAGGTAAGCTTTATAAGTTCCTTTCTATTGGAGATTCATTGTTTTTTGTTGTTGTTGTTTTTCCCTTGTAGTTTTAATTAAGAACTTATCTGGAATCAGCTGTGCCTGTTTACTTCTCTTTTCTTTGAAAAAGGCGTGTATTTATTTTATTCAGCTACATGGCTATTACTTCCTAGGAAAATATAGAAGGGAGAGCAGAGTCTCACCTGCTAGAGCCCACTGTTTGCAGTCTGAACTTGAGATCAAACCCAGTACTTGGAAGCAGATGTTTGATGTCCTGTGCGGCAGATGAGAGCTTGCTACTGAGTTATTCAGCTTCTCTGAACTCTATTATAGACTTCATCTTCTCTCCTTTATACTTTTAGACAGATACTGCGCTCTGCATTCTGTTTATAAAATATTTGCCAAGCTGCTTTTCAAAGAAGTGATATTGGTAAATGATAAAATGTTACCTGCTGTGAATAACGTATACAGGAGGGAAGGATGAAAGAGAAGCCAATTACTTCCATCTTTCCTAAGTGCTTACTAACAGAATCGTTAAGATGTATAAATACATTTTTCAGTAGTTTTCAGGTTTTGCCAGAATGTAAAGTTCTATTTTCTTAAATAAGTAAGATAGACATACTCGAAGGTATGATCTGAATGCCATCCAGTGTGTTACTAGAATAGGTGGAGGGCTTGTAACAGCCCATTCCACAGCCCCACATGCATGTTCTTTGGCTTTTAAGAGGCGTTTTGTACCACAAAGACTTCTAGTTTAAAGTGTGAATATGGTCAGGAAAGCAGTTTTGCAAGTGAATGTGTTATGATCTGCAGGTGTGTGTGCTTCTCTCACTCAGATTTGTTGACTACAGTGAGTGAAACATAACCTTTTATGGTTTGTCTGTTGACACATTGCCTCTGTAGGGATGGCTCTGAAGCACACTGCCTCCAGTGCTCCACGTGTGCTGCTTACACAGGTGTTATTGCCAAACAATAAGAAGATGGCAAAAATAGAGTGGGGCAAAGGGAGGTGATTTTTTCGTATTAGCTACAACATGTCTAAAAGAATAAAATTGGAATCTTAAGTAAAGATAGCACCTGTGGTTCGGATAAGGGAGCCTCTGTGTTAAAATTGTACCATTAACTTCACGTGACAATCCTGGGCACTTTATCTTTTCATTGTTTTAAACTTTATTATGCAGTGTAGGCAAAATACTGCTTAGGTGAGAGTTACTGCTGAAGTCAGACTGGTCACAGTCTGACTTTCAGACCCTGGGATAACATGCACAGGGATAGAATCTGTGCAAAACATCTGTTTTCTTTCTTCCTTGCAACTTTGGTATGAATAGATAGACATTCAATTTGGGAATCATGTGGTTCCAGCATTTATTTCTGTGAATAGCTTTTCTGAGCACAGTCATCTTCTAAACTAGAGACTTGTCATTTTTTTGGCAAAATGGATTGGATTTGATATCAGCAGATGTTGTTAACACCTCTTCTGATTCTGCCTTTATTTCTGGCAGTGGAACATGTATTAGAAATCTGAAGGAATGCTTTACCTCCACTTTATATTCAAGATGGAACTCGTTCTGTTAAGATCCATTCTTATGGACTATGAATGTGTATTTTTATGTAGTTAAATGTATTCAATCAATGTAGTGTCAAAATTTACCACAATTTAACAAAATCAAATCCTTTCCCATTGCCATAGCATTGCAGATTCTTGATAAATGCAAATTTAGAAAAATGTGTGCGAATTAACTTGACCATCTTTAAGGTTAACATTATTTCATGATGTTTTTGTTCTTCCTTCTGTATGTTTAGGACAAAAAATCCTCCTGCGCGATGCTTTTGGTGAGAGTGGCACCAATGTAGGCAGTAGACTTCGAGTAGTGAAGTATTCAGTGCTGCTAGAGCAGAGTGCTGATGAGACCTGATCCTCCTCCATTTTTTCCCCTGCCCTACAAGATCCTGGCTGGTGTGCCCGTTTAGATTTGTGCAGAATGCTGCTTTTATCAGGTTGGATTTGGACCTGCCAGAAATGCGTGTTCTGTATGTGCACTTTGATGTACACCGTTTTCCAGGCTAAATTTCTTCAGTGAGTGTTTCCCCATTGTGGAACAATTGTTCCTTGTTAGAGAAAATTAAGAGACATCTGTTTAAATTTAGAAAACCCATCTTGGAAATAAACCCACTGTTGTGGGTATGTTGCTGCTAAAGGATGTAAAGTTGAACTGCAGTGTTCAACTTTAGTCTTCTAAAGCAGCTTCAGCCACTTCTCTGTCATACAGCACTGCCGTTCTTTGTATCTCAGTGTGAAAATGCATAGGCGAGTATGGGGAACCTCAGTAATCTACACCCTGAAAAGCTTTGTGTACATTTTTGCACTGAGTTAAATGTGGTTTGGTTAAGTTGTGTTTTGCCTAGCGCTTAGCATTGTGCCTCCCTGTCCCTGTTGGCTCGGCAGCATGCTTGGAGTTTGCTCTCCAGACTGTGTTAGGAAGACAGGAAACAGCATTGTTGGCCCTGCCTGACTGATGAATGGTGAATCGGTGCCATTTGTTTAGCATAAAGATGTTAATTTGGAAGTAAGGGGGAAAGGGCTGTTGGGAAAGCTTGGAGCCTGTGAGGCAGGTTAGTGCATGGGAGCAGGACGGAATGGCAACTGTTACACTGTGCTGCTCCTCTTATCTTTTTTTTTACTCTCTGGAATATTTTTTTTTTACTTGTAGACTCACTGGAGTGGGCTTATCTGCAGCCTGCTGGGTTTTCCCTGGGCCTGTTCAGGGAGCTCCTTTGTGTAATGATGCCATTTGTTAAACTCTTAGCAAGTAAAGCTTGCCCCCAGCTATGGATTGTATTGAATTTTATCCAATAATGTATTAAGTACAGCCTCCTTTGCCGCCCTTGAACTACAAGAACATAGAAGGGATATCTGTCAGCAGAAGTCACAGTCCTTACTCATCTTTCTGGCTTTGCAGCACGTTGTGTAACTGCTGCAGGTTGTGGAGCTGTAACAGATCCTGAATGCAAAGAAGCTGCTTGAAATTCAGATGATCTCCTATCTTTTGCTAGTTAGGTTCCTGCATCTTTTTCATACACAAACTGAAGGGATCAAGTCATATACTGTTTCTGTGGCCCCTGAAATAGCATAAGCCCCTTCCACTGTATTGGAAATTGATTTCTTTTCCTGTCACTCTTCTCCCTCTCAGAGATTTGTTGTAAGAATGGAGAAAGATCAGAATGAAATGAATACTTCTGACATCAAAAGTTAGATGACTCGGGGGAAACAAACGTTTTAGATATGTGTAGTTTGGTAGGATGTGCAGAATTGTTTTTCTCAGATTGTAGACAGCATTTGCTGGCAAGCTTTAGTGAATCCTTGCTATTCCGCAACACGCATGATAGTGTGCAGAGGCTGTCAGGTGCTGGCCATGAATGCTGTCTTTGGGTGCCCAGAGGAACTGTCCTGTGGTCGTTGGGGTGCTGCTAGGAGGTTATTTGGTTCTGTGTTTCACCTTTGTTTTCCAATCAAGGCTCCTAAATCACACAGCACTGCAACCTGAAACACAGGACTTTGTGTAATTGCACAGTTATCTTTGCACACTTGCCTTTACAGCCTGACCTGCATCTTTTCACTACATATGTCTTTCTCTGGCTCATCTTGCAGTTTTTGTTCCAGAAATAGACATTGTACATGAATATGTACACACGTGCTTTTCAGCTGTCACTGCTGTGTAGATGAGCTCCTTTGTAGCCATGAGGAGCATCACATCGGAGCGTTACTATTTCCTCTTGGTATGCAGTTAAAGCCATCAGCAAGGAGAGGTGTGCACGTTTTGTTCTGTCTCATGCAGCAGTTGTAAATATGTCTAGGTTAGAAAGACAGAAGAACTGGTTGTTCAGGACAAGAGATGTTTGTGAACTGCAGAGTGTTGGATGAATGTTTGTAGCTACTTGTGTTTCTGTTTTACCATTAGAAATCCAGGCCAGCAAAACTGAGCAGTAATTAGAGAAATTGTGTTGTTTTGACACTGAGAAGAGCCATGTTATTTCCACTGACTTGAAAGTAATTCAAGTGGGAAAGGTGTGTGCATGCTAGCCATCCCACCACTTCAGTTGCACTGGGTAAAATCAGAGTGCACTGAGGGAGATAGATTGCAAGAATGGAGAAGGATCAGGATTAATATTTCTACTGTTTTCAGATGACAAAATAAATGACACCGGGACTGTGAATATTTTAGAAATACCTCCATTTTGCAGTGATGTACAGAAGCATTGCCAGATGTGCTGTCAAGGTATTGAGACTGCTTCTGTATCCTGGAGCACTTGCAGAGCTGATTTGCAAGGCCTGCTGAATGTTATTCCACAGCTCCTTCCATTCAGAAGATGCCCCAAACTCTTGTTTCCGTACCTGACACTGATTGCTTGGCAGCTAACAGGTGGTACAGTTGACAGAAATTTACTAAATGTAACCTGCAAAGTTGTGCAAGAGAAGTGTTGCAAACTTCTTAATTAGTGCTACCAGCCAACACAGCCTTCAGCAGCCTACGGCTGAATTCACAGGGGATGTATGTGATATCTGTGCACATTTCCTATAATAGAGTGTTGGATGGGTGATTTCTCTAATGCAATTTTTCTTCATTTAAGTAGGGAAGCACCTCAGAAATAAATTGTTCAAAAATAACTTTGTATTTCATAACTAACCTTGACCTGCATGCCAGAAGAATGAAACACTTTGTTTTTTCCCAGTGTCATGTGCAGAACCACGAATTTCACAAGTAATCACTTGATGTTCATCATCTGGTTCTGTCCCATGTTGCAGACTCTTAGAAGAGTCAACAAGGGTGGCTTTGTGGGCGCATCTGAGCTGCCAAACATCTTGCATTGTCAGTGACAGGGTGAATTTCTAGAAATTATGAGAAGGAATTCCAAGTCTCTGTGATGCCATTATTATTTAGTTAACTCACTGCTGTTTAGACTTGAGAAGTACAGTTCTTGATTGCTCTCCATAACATCTGGAAGATATTTGATGTCTGCAAAGCATAACTCTAGACTTTGCAAGGTTGTTTACTGCACAGTGCTCTTCATTTGATAAAGCTCTGGAAACTACTGTTCATAGCTAGAATTAAAATAGCACCTGGTGGCAAGGACAGATTTGTTCATGGTATGTCCACACTACATTTCTTCAACACTAGGTGAAAAAATGTGTGCTCTTGCATACTAGGATTCCCAACAACAGGTGGTGATGAGTGTCTACACTGGGAAGTGGCGATAGCTGATGGCCGCTTTGCTGATGCTGGTTACTGGTTCATGGTGCCCACACTGGTCCTGGGCTCTAAGGTTTGGAAATGTGATTACAGTGCAACTGATGTTACGGGAAGCTTTAAGTTAAACCCTGACTTGTTTTCTGGTGATGCTGAGTCGCAAGGAATGCAGTCAGGAGTGAGGAGGGTGCATAGCAAGCTCAGTACCTTGGACTTCAGGAGAGCAGCCTTTGATCTGTTAAGGGATCTGCTTGGTAGAGTACCTTGGGATAAAGTCCTGGAGGGAACAGGGGCCCCAAGGAATTTGATTAGCATTCAAGGATCACCTCCCTTATGGTGATGCATCTCAAGACTGAGATACTCAACAACTTTTTTGTCTCAGTCTTCACTAGAAGTGCTGTAGACGTGGTGCCCAAGTCACAAAAGGCAAAGACAGGAGCTAGGAGAACAAAGGACTGCACACTGTAGGAAAAGATAAGATTCAAGACCAGCTAAGGGATCTGAAGTTACACAAGTCAATGGGACCTGCCAAGATGCATGCAAAGGTTCCAAGGAAACTGGTAGATGAAATGGCTAAGGCACTGTCTGTCATATTTGAGAAGTTGTGGTAGTCAGATGAAGTTCCCAGAGACTGTAAAATGGGAAGTGCAACCTCCATATTAAGAAAAAAAGGGGGAAAAAAAAGGAAAGACCTGGGGAAGTACAGGCCAGTCAGTCTCACGTCTGTGCTGGGTAAGATCATGGAGCAGATCCTCCTGGAAACTACGCTGAGGCACATGGAAAAGAGAGGTGGTTGATGACATAAAGCGTGGCTTCACTAAGGACAGATCGTGCCTAACAAATTTGGTGGGCTTCCACAATGGGATAAGGGTTGGTGGCTAGGGGGAGAGCAACTGGCATCATCTACCTTGACTTGAGCAGAGCATGTGACACTGCCTTGCACAGCATCCTCATCACTAAAGAGACAGGCATGTAGTGGATGGACTTCAGTGGGTAAGGGATTGGCTGGTTGCTTGTGCCCAAAGAGGAGTGGCCAACAGCTTGATGTCCAGGCGGGGACCAAGAATGAGTGGTGTTCCTCAGGGGTCTGTATTGGCAGCACGGCCAGCAGGGCAAGGGAAATGATTGTCCCCCTCTGCTCTGCCCTTGTGAGACTCAACCTCAACCTACAGTGCTGCTTCAGCTCTGGGCACCCAGCACAAGAAAGATGTGGAGCTGTTGGAGTGAGTCTGGAGGATGCTGTGAGGATGCTCAGAGGACTGGAGCACCTTTGCTATGGAGACAAGGCTGAGGGAACTGGGGTTTTTCAGCCTAAGGCAGCAGAGGTTCTGGGAAGATCCTAAACAACTTTCCAGTTCCTAAAAGGATCCTAAAAGAAAGCTGCAGAGGAACTTCTTACAGGGACAAGTACTGATAAGACAAGGAGTAATGCCTTTAAACTAAAAGAGGGTAGATTTAGAGTAGATATAAGGAAGAAATTCTTCACAGTGATGGTGGTGAAGCACTGGGACAGATTGCCCAGAGAAGCTGTGCATCTTCTCTCCATCCCTGAAGCTGTTCAAGGCCCAATTGGGTGTGGCTTTGGGCAACCTGATCTGGTGGTTGGTATCCTTGCCCGTGGTAGGTAGTAGGAGGTGGGTGGTCTTTAAGGTCCCTTCCAACTCTATGATTCTATGAAATGCCAGTGGTACTTTAAAATGTCAGTCTGTGAGCATAATCAGAACTTACTGAGGCTGTAAGAAAACAGAGAAGTCATAGAGGATCTCACCTTTAAGAATAATGGCTGCATTTTAGCATATACCTTAGCAGAAGCAGTTGAGTTGGAGAGAAATGTGAAGATTTATCTAGGTGGGGTTATGGCTGTGACGTGGCAGAAGTCTCTATACTAATTATCCAGTGTCTTCTCCAGTTATGTAGTCGGTTGCCTTTTGCACTTTCCTATGAGGTTGATGGGAATTTTATCTATCCCCAGGTCTGGGGCCTCCCAATACAGGAAAGATGTGGAGCTGTTGGAGTGGGTCTGGAGGGCCATGTGTATGATCAGAGGGCTGGAGCTCCTCCCTTACGAAGACAGGCTGAGGGAGCTGGGCTTTTTTAGCCTTGGAGAAGAGAAGGCTGCAAGGAGACTTCTTTGAAGCTTTCCAGTATTTAAAAGGCAATTATAAACAGGAGGGGAATCATCTCTTTACAAGGGTAGATAATGATAGGACAGGGGGCAATGGTTTTAAGCTCAAGGAGGGAAGGTTTAGATGTTAAGGGGAAAATCTTTACAGATAGAGTGATGAGATGCTGGAACAGGCTGCCCAGAGGGGCAGGGATGCTCCATCCCTGGAGATGTTCAAGGCCGGGTTGGATGGGGCCCTGGGCAGCCTGGTCTAGTACCAGATCTGGAGGTTGGTGGCCCTGCATGTGGCAGGGGGTTGGAACTTGATGATCTCTTCCAACCCAAGCCTTTCTGTGATTCCAGCTTATTCTTGTGTGCGTGTCACAAGGCAGCCCCAAACACCTAATGGGATCTGAAATCCCATTTATTTCCCAGACTGCTTGCCTCAGGTCAGTGCAGTAGTACAGCAACATCACAGCATCTCTCAGAAGGCTGTGTATGGTGATTGCGCAGCTCATTTTTAATAGCCTTATGGTCTTTTGCTTCTTCAACACTAGTGCAAGAAGTATGACAGGACAGCTTCTTTTGTGGTCTGAGACTACACCAAAACAGATATTATTGAGTCATTGGGATTTTATGTTGTGAAGAGCATGGTTTAAGCTGCTGCAGACTTCCTTCATATTCATCTTTGAATTAGGCTAGCTGATAGTCTTGTACAGAGTGGTTGGTTTTCTTTTGCAAGGCATGCCTGGCCCACCCCACCCTTTTCCCAAGGCTTATAATAGAATTTGGATCAGCTTTCAGGCCATGTTCCGAGTGCTGTGGTCCTGACCAAGGATTCACAGATCCATCTTGGAGTTCTCTACACAGTGTAATGCATTTGTTTTTTTACAATTCTTTTTAAGGAAAATGCAAAAAACGAGGAGATGGTTTGAAACTGGAAAACGACCCTCAGGAGGTGAGTCACCTTGAATGTCCATATCTGCCTCTAAGCAGGAGGCCTCTTGTCCACCTTTGGGCATGGAGAGTAAGTTCAGTATTTGTTTCTACTGTGAGGGTAACCCAGAGGGTGAATAAGGGACAGTGTGATCCCTAATCCTCTTCACTCTTTTGCCTGTGCTTTTTATCCCTGATTGTGCCCCTACCACAGCTTTCCTGCTGTTTGCTGACCCCAGCTGTTTACGCTGTAGGTTTGTACCTGTTTGCATACAGTGAGTGTCAGGAAGCCCTTTTGTAATGGGTTTCCTGAGAAAAATGAAGAAATCGCTGAATGCCACCTTGCTGCTCCTTGAAAATGGTCTAGCAGTTGCCTTATAACAGCCTTTGAAATGTAGAGGAGGCAGCAGCAATAGAAGTGCCACTAGTGTGTAAACGTAAATAGTGGCTTCCTCCAGGCTCCTGCACAAATGTGTGTCCTTGGATCTGCTGCTGTAGAACGAAGTGCCATATGGGAGAGTATAATCTCACATTCCCCAAACTGCATTTGGGCTGCCAGTGCATTTCTGTGGTATCTCTTTCAAAAGCTGCACTATTTTATCCTCAGGAGAAGTCAGTTTAAAGGTGTTTGATTGCGTGATCTCTACTGCGGATCTTAAAGAGCTTTATTCCTCATGTACGTCCATCATTTCATTTTGGGGTGCAGTGCATGGTCAGAGTTCTGGTATTTGCTCAGTAACCTCTTGAAAACCACTAGAAATTGATGCAAAATCTGGTGTTACTGATACACAGATTGCTGAGCACTCAGTTATGGGGATGAGTCATGGCGGTAAAGAGTTTTCTGGCACTGAGGGTGGCAGTCCTCCTCAATCCATGTGATCAGATCTGAAAGATTTTCTTTAGAAATGTTCTCTTCTTATGGGAAAAGGCATCTATGAGAGCAGATGTGGCAGCTGCTTCTTCCTTTGCAGTTGTGTATGTATTTTTTACTCTTGGAAAATGAGTCGGAATTGTTCTATTGGTACCAAACTGCAGCAGGAGCCTTGCAGGTTCAGTTGTGACCAGCATTGTATTTTATGCAGAGTCCAAGCAATGAAAACCAAACTGACTGCTAATACATATTTTGAACTCTGTATGGAAGAAAATCAGTAGAAACTACATTCTTGCTGTACACATCAGAAGCATTAGAAGTATAGTCAATATTTGGGTTGGCAAAGAGATGGAAGGTTGGAGGCAAGTTCTCTGCACTCTGTTTTGTAGATTATACAGACTTATCTTGCTGATGCAGGATTTGGGGGCACAGGGAGAGAGGAAGGGAGTGCATTTTAAGACTTCCTGTCAGTCATGGTTTCTTTTTTTTCAGAGGCTGCCAGGTAATACATGTCCTGGTCCTGTGGGCACTACGAGCTGTGACCCATCAGGCACCTTTTCTAAATGATAATAATGTGAACTCCATAGGTACTTCTTACAGTGGCTGTCACTTTTGGCAGTTTGCCTATTCAGCGCTGTATCAGTTGTATTCTGCATGAGCCTGAAGTTGAATTATTTACTGCTCTTTTTGCTTTTCTTCTTTTTTTTTTTTTTTTTCCTCAGGCAGAGTCAGAAATGGCTCTGGATGCAGAGTTTCTGGACGTGTATAAAAATTGCAATGGTGTAGTGATGATGTTTGACATCACCAAACAGTGGTAAGACATCTTCAGCAGCATGCACTACATCACATGATTCTCACTTGTTTGGTGAAAGCAAGTGGCTTCTGGACCTCTTGATTCCCACGTGGCCTCTGGTGCTGATAAGCAGCCTAATGAGTCAAAACTAGCTTGTATCCCTTGAAATAATAGCTTCATCTTCTGGCATGTCTTTTAATATACTCCTCTCCTGGGTTTCAAACAAGCAGTCTCCGGATTAGGGAGTCTCCCTGTGGACTTGTGGGCTGCAGTTTCTGCCATACTGCTGTCTGAGGCTTGGTAATTAGCACTGTCACAGGTGCAGTGTATGGCGGGCATGATATGCCTTGCTGTACAGACCACAAGGGGAAAGGGAAAGCTAGAGAGAAAGTCCCAGGAAGACAGGTGTTGGTAAGGATTATTTAGATGCCCTAGGCTGCATTAATACACAGAAATAACGAGCCATTCATTTTGCATATATGAGGAGGAGGGGAAGAGTCGTGTGGGAGCAAGAATTGAAGGAGGAGATGGTATGAATTCCTGCTTTATACTTAAGCTTGTGTTATGCAGGTCTGTTATGGTTCATTGAGCTTGCATGAGTGGGGGAACTGTTCTGCTTACCTCATAGAATTTTGTAGAACTGAGGGAAAGATTACAGCAAGAGCTGCGAGGTCTCTGCTAGAAGTGCATTATTGAACTTGTCATTTTTGAATAAAGAACAACACACACATACTTACAGTTAATGTATTAGGGGTGAGGGGGAAGAGGGAGGCCACAGCATTGAAGGGATTTTGGATAAAATTCTTACTCTGTGTCTTTTTTCTGTGGTTTGGGCATGCAACTGCTTACAGAATGATGGTTCGCTCTCATTTGCCTGTGTCTGTCTCTCCTTTGGTGAAGGACATTTAACTATATTCTGAGGGAGCTTCCTAAAGTGCCGACCCACGTTCCAGTGTGTGTGCTTGGGAACTACCGAGACATGGGGGAGCATCGGGTCATTCTGCCTGGTGACGTGCGGGACTTCATTGACAATCTGAACAGGTAAAGGGGGTGGCACCGTGCTCACCAGGCAGGGCAGCAGGCTTTCACTGTACTCTGTCATCATCCATAGGGAATTGTTGCTGCTGTGTTTCAAATCTACTTCATCTCCAACCCTCAGTATCTCCAGAGAATGTTTCCTGGTTACAGCCAAATCATGCTCTTCCTTTGCCAGCCAGGCAAGATTTTTCATCTTAGAGGTCTCTGAGGCTCTCTGTGTAATATCATAAGATATTACTTACTGATCGATAGATAGTACCTTTCAATGCGGGTTTATGTTTTTAAGGTAATTTTTCATTTTCTCAGTCTTTATGACGGTTATGCATACAGCAATGGTATCAGTATTGAGGCTTGATTCTGTACAGTAATCATTTCTTTACAAATATATCTCTGTATGTGACTCAGCTGAGTTTAATGCGTAGTGCTGATGCTTGAATAGGTGACAATGTAAGTCTGCTTCTTGTTTCCAAAATAGAACCTTAACTGAGAAATGAATAGCTTATATTTCTATGAACCCCCTCCCAGTTCAGTAAACCAATGACCCAATGTTCTGACACAGTATCTCTCAGTCTACCATGATACTGCAGCCCTACAACAGCTGTATTCCAGCTTTTTCTGCTGCCCTTCAAGGGGGACAGAGTCTGAGTACAAGTGTGGGGTTGAATTCCTCCATGGGGAAAAAATTGTACCCATTGACATTCATTGGTGCTTGCTGAATGTTTATGGAGATCAGACAGTGGTGTGAGCACAGTGAGGTGAGGGGGTGCATTTCAGCAGTGGCTACTGCAACTTGAAAAGCAAGCCTTGTTCCATTTGGCCATGGGCAGCTGTTGCACCGCAAAATGAAGAGCGTTTCAGTCAGCTCATCCATGCAAGTCAGCTAATGGTGGTAACTTTTGAAAAATATCATTTTGTAGCTGAGCATTTGCTCTATCAAATAATGTTATTGTGCTCTTTGTATCTGTTGTAGTTTCCATGGAAATACATAGGAGACATTACTTTTGGAGGATTGTTCATGGAACGTAATTCAGCAAGTGTCTCTCCTGTGTGTATGCATGTCCTTTGTATGTTTTTTTTTCTCTTTGCCTTTCTGGTTGAGACAGGCCTCCTGGGTCCTCATATTTTCGCTACGCTGAGTCTTCCATGAAGAACAGCTTTGGCCTCAAGTACCTGCATAAGT
>JAOWBP010004368.1:411277-442615 GCA_028571105.1 Tragopan temminckii | reverse complement strand
GCCACGAGGACACTGAGAGGGCTGCAGCACCTCTGCTGCAAAGGCAGGCTGAGGAGCTGGGGGTGTTCAGCCTGGAGAAGAGAAAGCTCTGGGGAGACTTTCCAGAAGTTGAAGGGAGCTTATAAGCAGAAGGGGAGCCAATTTTTAACATGTGCAGATAGTGATAGGACAAGGGGGAATGGCTTTAAACGAAGAGGGGAAATTTAGGTTAGATGTTAGGAAGAAATTCTTTACTCAGTGAGTGAGTGGTGAGGTACTGAAACAGGTTACCCAAAGGAGCTGTGGGTGCTCATCCCTGGAGGTGCCCAAGGCCATGGCTGCATGGGGCTCTGGGCAGCCTGACCTGGTGTGGGGCAGCTAGCCCATGGCAGGGGTCAAAACTGGGTGATCTTTGAGGCCCCTTCTAACCTAAGCCATTATATAATTCTCTGCTTGTGAAAAGGTTCTTCTTTGCCATGTTTGAAAGTGCTTACTTGTGTAGAAATGCTCCAAGGCAATGAGTATCACTGGCAAGATAACAGCAACCAGTGTTATAATAAACAAGTCAGAAATATTGCACATTTTTTTAACTTTCTATTTAAATTCTGTTTTGTCAATCAGTTAAAACTCAGATGAGAAAATAGTATGGACTGAATAGTTCAAAGGCAACTGATTACTGAAAATCCTTGTCCTAATCTGAATGGTATCTGATCTGCTTGGATCCTATAGGAGCCGACCCAAGTCTCTGATTTCTGTCATAATTGAGCCATCTTGGCTTGGCTGAGAGAAAAGGTGAGGGCTGAATGGGCATGGTAGGGTGAAATTCTCAGCTGTGGTCCTTCAGAAGAGGACCTCAAGGTGTCATCCATCATAAGGGGGTCCTTGATGCTTTTAGGGGTGCAAATGATGTTACATCAGTGCTTTTTTGGTTTATTTTTTTTATGAAAAAATTCAAACAGTTGGTCTTGATTTTCTTTTGCTAGTAAGTGAAATATCTGTTTGCATTTTTATACATAATCCAAACTGAAATGCTAATTCAGAGTAAGTTCAGAGGTGTTAGTGAATGTTACCACATCCCAAGTCAGCACAGCAGATGCATTAAAAAGAATCAGGATAAGAAAACTGAATGTATGAAAACCTAGTAAAACAAGTCATGTTTTTGAGGAAGAAGTTATAAAAATAACTCACAGCTCAGTTGAGAAGACTGAAGTCTTCTAGCATGCTGTCCGTGAGATGTCTGCTTTTGTATAGCTTCAGTTCCTGTGATAAAATGATGTCTTTTGGAAATCAGGCAGAATAATTTGTTCCTAGGTTGCGTTTTTTGTTTTTGTATATCTCCCCTCTTCTCAAATAGATGTTGATGAGAAACTGAGATATCAGCATGGCCTTCCAGCCAGATTTGTCTGAAAGCTACTAGTATGGTGTTCTTAATGGTTACTACATGCAATGGTGTTCCTAAATATGGATGTAAGCAGGAAGGACTTGCATGGGAGGAGCTTTAGGGTGAGAGTCTTAGGGGATGTTTCATTTAAATGTGTATTTAAATAAATATAAATAGGCGTGATCTATTAGCCTGAGACTGGTAGAACACTTGAACAAGGTAGTTGGCCCCAAAGCCAGGAAACTTCTTGAACAGATCTCAGTCTTCAGGGAAGTAGAAGAAATAAACCTGGTATGGCTCTCAGCAGTTTGGAGGTGTCACGGGCAGCTGTCCAAGATAAGGTGAGGGGATGGGGTGACCAGTCCTCCATTGCTCTCCTGTGCAGTGGGCATGGGGTGGCACTGGGGATCATCCAGAGCACAAGGTGCACGTGCTGTGTGTGGGTTGAGCTCAGTTATTAGACTGTCAGATCCTGTGTTTTGGTTTGATTTTAATTCAGACAGACTTGGCAGTTGGAGATCTGGAAAGCAGTAATGGGGGTAAGCAGGTACTTGGGTGCAAAGTGGGGTTAAAGAAGAGGTCCTGCCGTGCACTAAATGCACGCAGGATTTCATTGGCCTTCTGAGGTTTGTGTGCTGCCTGCCTGCTCTCCCACAGCTCCCTGGGGGCAGAGGAGCTGCTGGGCGGCACGTGTGGCTCCGCTGTGTCCTTCGTGGAGCCGGTGTTCAGTGCCCTGCTTTCGGGTTGCACATCTTTGTGTTCAGCTTCCCCATGCATCTTTCATGAAGGAAGCAGCGGGTGAAATCCATACCCCTGGTATAGAGCAAGCTCCCCCTGGCAGCTTGGCCTCTTCAATTATTTATCAGTACCTTTGCAGGGGAAGGAGCCTCTGATCTGAGGACGTTGTTTAGCCCTGGGTACAGCCAGTGGCCCACATGGTGTGCTGGTGGGATCGGGTCAGCCAGGCCTTCAGAGTGCTGCAGAATTCTGCAGGCAGCTGAAATTGCCTTCTCCCAGAAAGCACTTGAAAGTGGCATTCATCCAAAGCACTGGTCTGCAGCACATGCTTTATTCCCTTCTTTTGGGTCATTGCTAAAAATAAGCTGCTGCTTTAATATTTTAATGCCAGCACAGTAAAATAGAATTTATTTTTATGTATTTAGAAGTCCACTATTAGTAATGAGTTTCTCTTGATTAAATTCAAGTTCTGAGTTTACTGCAATTCTGGGAAAATAGAAATAAATAAAACCTCAGGTGCACATCGTATTGCTGAAGTACAAGGAAAGGCAATCCCCTTGTTTAATAAAAGCCATTATCAAAGTGCCTAAGGTAAGCATTGGAGAGCAGTGTCCCCTTTGTCTCTGTTTATTCAGCTAATTTGATCAGCAGTTCCTTCACTTATTTAGGGAAAAAAGAGGATACAAAGAAGCGGGAATCTTTCCTTTGTGTGATTTTTTTTTTTCTTTTTTTTTCAACCTATGAATAGTAAAAATGGATGAAGTTGTTACTTCTGAAATGTTGGATGCAGGCACCATAGAGCAAGCATTTCAAGTCACTTAGTACAAATCAGCGCTGTTTAGTGCAGCAAGTTTAAATGTATAGCATGTTTTGTGAAACTTTCTTGTATAACACAATGAAGGGAATTCAAGCCAATTAGTGGCTTCATAATTCTTTGTATACATTTTAATTGAGTTCACATTTCCATCTGCGTAGCGCTTATGAATATGAAGAATAAAAAGTACCTAGTGAAGGAAAAATGGATTAATACAATAAGAAAACATAAAAATTAAGAATGTTAATATCTGCTAAGTAGTGAATTAAATGATCATAGAAATGTTGAGGAAGGTCTTGTCTTTCAGCAGATTAACACGTTTTGCACTTATCTGTCCATATGAATCACCTGGCCAGGAGATGCTGGAGCTTTTGCTGCTGGAGGGGTCCCCATGCTGGCCCTGCAGCTGGAGGACAGCCAGATCCTTGGGGTGGTGCAGTGCTGGTGCTGCTGCCATGCAGCTCTGTCTGAGCAGCTGCTGCAGGCCAGCCCTCACGCTGGGAGTGCGGGCTCAGCATAGCATGTGTGGGTATTGATCTGTTCACTGTGCCTTTCAGGCTATCAGGTGGGTTGTGCCAGGGCCTTTTGCAGCTGCTCTAGAGTCCTTTAAGATGTCACTTCCCCTCAGTTGAGGCTTCTGCTTGTGATCTTGGGAATGTGAAAAGGGAAGGACTGAATTAAAATAACCCACCCCATTTTATGTCAGTGAAACGTATTTTATTTCAGTTTCACGTGGACTGCAGTGTCTGTCTCTCACCTGTGAGACAGCGACTGAAGATGGAGGGGCAGTGATTTCTAAAATTCCTCTTTGCTGGCAGGCTGTAATCCTTCATCTGTCCCAACAGTAGAAGGAAAATTGTGAGGTTTTGCACCAATTGAGTCCTACTCACAGGAGGGCTTTTTTATTGCAAAGAAAAAAAAAGATCAGAATGAACTGGTTGCACAACTGCTCTCGACAGGAGTGGATACTGCTCTCCAAATGCAACTAGTGATCCTGCTTCTGGAAATTACACGTTATTGGTTGATGATCTGATCCTGTATGGCTTTCAAAACAGATTGCTTTCATATAACCAAACTGTTTGGATTCATGTGCTTTTTTGCTACCGCTTCTGCTTCCTGTCATGCAGAAGTATTTAAACTAAACACCATGAGGTGGACCAAAGCTCCTGTTTAATTAATTGCTGTGGGTAGAGTGGTGACACCAGATCTTGGTGCACCCTGAGAGTGCACAGAGATCTGTTACGATGACCCTTCCTGTTTTGCTTTCTTTAGAGGGAGACGTTGCTACGGCAGTTGGAGACGAATCAGCTGGATATTGATGCGACTTTGGAGGAACTGTCAGTGCAGCAAGAGACAGAAGATCAAAACTACGAACTGTATGTCATTGAGCAATCTTTTCTAACTGTTTTGTTGCAGTCTGGGTGTCATACAAATGTTGTACAGCCCCAGCTATGGCTTGTGGCCAGGCTGAGGTAGCCAGTGAGTAACATTTAGGGTTTCTTTGGAAGTTGTAAAATGTCACTTTAAGTGATGTCTCCCAGAATAAAGCATGAAGCATGCACTTTGGGATCCCTGTCGAAGGATCTGTTATCTGCAAGCTACAAGCATGTGACCTATGGGAGGGCAGTGGAGGTGGAGCTGAGCAGTACACCTGGAAGCAGTACATGGTAATGGGGTTATAGATAAGTATGTTGTAGCCTCTGGTGCTGAAAGGGGATATTTTCCATCTCTGTAGTGCTCAGCATGCAAGTTGATTCCTTTTCTTTTAGCTGTGGCATTCCTGAATGTGGTGTGTCTTGTGAAAGGCAGCAACTGATAGCTACAGTGTGGTTGTGTTTTGTTTCCTTTGAATACTTTTAGTCTCCTCAGAGTATTTCTGGTTTGAAGCAGTGACTAGTTTCCTGCTGCCTTATGTTTGTTCAGTGCCTCATCTGTTTGCTTACTGCTTGAAATGAACATTTGCCAGTATTAGCCCTGCAAAGCCAGTGCATCTGTAGCACAGTGAACTGGAGCCTCTTCAGATTTGTGTGTTGTTGGTGAATGGGTTCCATGAAGTCCTACTGCAAGGTCTTTTCACTAACATGCAAGACGAGTCAACCCCAGAATGGTTTGGAAGAAGATTCTTTACAGGCAGCTTTCGCTGGAAGTTGGAATCAATGATTATGAAATATTCATGCACAGTCATTTGACAAGCACTTTTAGACCAAGTTTCAAATTCTGTAACCTTGGTCAGTGTGATTTCCTTTGTGAGAGCACTGAAATTGCCCATATAAACACAAAGCATTACTGTATCCAGAGCAGTCACCTCAGTCCATTCTTTAGGGAATGGCTCATCTCTCTTGCCTTCAGCACTTTTCTTGGTGTCCCTTCTCAAAGGGCTGGACTGCAAGAGCTGTACTGTCAGGTTGATTTCCAGTCTTTTTTCATTCTGCATCAGTAAAAGGAAGATACTTAAAAGAATTGAGACTTGGCAGAGCTGTTCCAAACTTAAACCAGAGATCTTGCTGCTTAGTCATTGTTTTCCTATACCTTACATCTTCTGCTTTAGCATTTGCTGGACCCTCTCATGAACCAACTCAGCTCACAGATGCTGCTGAAAACTATTTTCTACCAATATCCATTTCTGGATTCTTTTTTGTTTGGTTGGATTTTTTTCCACGAGTGAGTTGAACTTACTCTGAGAAGCATCTGCTCAAAACCAGAGCTCAAAGGAAGCAGCAGAGGATGGGATGGGGCTGATCTAGTAGGATGGCAGGACCTTCTAATTCCAGCAGTGGATGTTTTACTGAATCCTTCCATCCTGTGTAACTGCACCATCATACATTTCATAATATTGGGTGCTTCCAGTGCAAGAGAGTACTCCTCCTGTAGCACCTTCCTGCAGAAATACTGCAGTTACTAAAGAACATAATTTACAGTGTATCAGCATCCAGAATGCTAAGGTCGCAGTGGTGCAGGCAGTATGCACAATAAGTCAAAAGGTATGTGTTTGCCTTTTGCAACCTCAGAATACCTTTCATGCAGTGTGTAGTGGAAGATAGCACTTCCATAGAATCCTCAGGATCGTCTGCAGAAACTCCAAAGCCAGACAATCATTTAGCCTGCGTCAGTTCTTTGTTTCCCAAACCAGCCAGTGAGCACAGGAAGGTGACATTTGTACTACAAAGATAGCCATGGCCTGGCTGGGCAGTGAACTGCCCTTCTGTGCTGCAGAAATCTGCTGTAGCAAGGGGCTGCAGCTCAACTACTGGGGAGAGCTTGCACTGCGGGTGACTAACTGCACTGCTGGGCTGCATAATTGGCTGAACATGGCACAGGGAATATCTTGGCAATGATAGCTGTGAGGAGTTGCTAAAATATTAAAAGAAAAAAAATTCCTAGGATTCTGGTTTAGTAGATGAATTGACCTTTTTATGCAACTGGCCAAATCCTGCTTTCACTTCAGCTACAGCAAGTTGGTCTACATACTTGGGCAATGTTCTTTGCCTTCAGAAAGTGATGTTTTTTTTTTTAGAGAAATGTCTTTAAAATATCAGTGGATGCTTTCTATCTTGAGCCACTGATCCCAGAAGAAAAACACCAGGCTCTGCCATGTCCGAGTACCTTGACTGCACTGACTAAAATAGAGCATTATTTTAGAACTTCTGAGATTTTGTCTGTACCCCAGTTTGAAATGAAGAGTGCTTCAAAGGCACACCAACAGTACCTGGCAGGGATCAGAACTTGCAGTTGAAGCAGGATTTCGTGCTCCTTAATAGGGCTTAGGAAGATCCTTCCGTCCTTGCTTGGTAGCTGTCCATTCTCTTGTCTTGAGAATATCATTTTTAACATGCTACTGTGGTCCTTGTCAAAGTCAACACCTAATGTGTTGTGCACGTGGGTGATACAGAGTAAGTCGGAAGATGGGAAACCCTAGTGTTGGTTTCTTGGGTTTAGATGGTACTTGGAGCCCTGCTGTTGATCACCGTGATTGCTCAGCATGGGGAGGTGTCTGCAGGCCTGCGTGCTGCATCACCTGCTCTGAGGTGGTTCCTGCTGTGCTTGTTCTCCAGCTCGCAGTGCCATCAGTCAGGCAGTGGAACAAGGCAGGATGGCTGTGCTGGGACAGCTCAGTTATTTCATTCACCCCTGTGTCTGTCTGCTGGCTGCTGGCAAAATGTCTGATGCTAAATTTGGATCAGCAAGAACAGAAGGAGCACAAGAACTCTTCATCCTGCTGTGGCTGGGTACCTGAGGACAAAACGTCATTGCTCTAAATTGTGCATCCCAAAGAAAACACGAGGTGGCACACAACTCTGCCTCATCTGGCTTATGTAAGCAGTCCCTTGGCAGCTGCTGGCAGGGCTTTGCCTGTTTGGAGGCTTCCAGCTCTTTCCTTGTGCCTGGTTTCTGCCTGCTGCACCTCTTGCTCTGATACTTTCTCTGTCCTGTCTCAGGTTTTGCATTTTCAGTGCTGCTAAATCACGTCTCAGCCCTTCTTCAGTTGCAGAATTCTTATTAGCAATTGCTTTTCTGACTGTTCTGAATTTGTGATTTGCTCAATTTTCCCGTGTTTAATTGTGTCCATCTTACCTCATGTCACAAGGAAAACTTTTTATGTATTGTGTTTGTTGAGTTACAGCATGCATTCTCCCTCACTGAGTGGTACTCATGGAGCAGTGCTTTTAGGGAATGATGGAAGCTCTTTCTGCTTCTCTTTTTTCAGGAGCGAGGTGCTCCTTTGCAAATATTATAAGAAGCAAATCTAATGTGTGGTTTTGATATACTTGTATTGTTTTGGTGCATTTTTCTGCCTTTTGTTATCAAAAGGTGGAATTTAATTTCAGGGAGTCAATTCTCTTTAAATTACCTTCCCCCCACCTTGATGTTAATATAAATTACTCAATACTTAACTCATTTTTTTACAAGAACTCTCATTTTCTGTGACAGTCACTTTTGAGGAAGCCAGGAACTTCTCATCTTTAAACCACTGTGAGATTGCTTGATTTGTAAGCATGTGAAGTCCAACCTTTTCACATGAATTGTTCATTAGAAACAAATTGTCACATCATGAACTCTGTGTGTTGAAGAGCTCTTAAGCAAAGTGTTAGTCAGGCTTTGCCAAAATATATTCAAAGCAGTTTGTCTTCAGATTATCTGAGAATACTGTATGATGCTGGCTGCAACTTCAGCAGCAGCAGAGTCTGTCCCAGGTTTGCCATGTGTTAGAAGTCCTAGACACTTTCTCACTGCTGCCATACTGCTGGCATCTGCGTTGCCAGGTCATCTTGGGTAGCCAGGTGCTGCTGCCCAGGTAGGGAAGGTGATAAAACAGTGACTGATTCTCTCATCGTTGATCTTGCTAGAGAATTGGAAGACATGGGATATATACAGACTGGTGTGGAGGGCTGTTGTCCTATGCATCGGTTTTGTGTCAGATGGAAAACCTGAGGAACAGCTGGGCAGTCAGTCCCTCTGAGGCCTGGCAGCCAGCTCCAGCCCAGCTTCTACTGACAATGAATTGATTTCACATCCAGAAGCATGGGCTCAAGGGGGTATCAGGTTCAGGAGGCCAAAACAAACATGGAAATCTAGCCCTCTGTGCAATAACCCCAGTGAAATTGATGTCACAAGGTCTGTTAATCCTCTTTTCACAATTAATAAAATAACCTGAAGTATTTCTTGCCACAAGAAATACATTTGAAAAATTGATCACAGTGCATTAGAACCAGGAGCCAAAAGCTTCAGGCTTCTGCTATCTTCGATAGCAAATGAACACAACATTGATAATTTTAGGGCTGTGAAGCTAATGAATCCTTTCATTCTTCTTAGGTTTGTTCTGTGCAAAGAACAGTAGCCACCTCAGGCCCTGATAAATTTTTATTCCCACAAAGCATATTCATCTTTATAATTGCATAAAAGTCTCCTGTGGGCAGGCCCAGCACACAGTGAGTTACCCAGGAGTTTTGTGGATACAAACTTGTTATTCAGCCTGAAACTGAAGGATTAAAATGCAAACAAGTTGCCCGTGTGGATGTGGACAGAAACCCATCTGGGCTTACATGGCATGTTTACTGTCTCTAAAACAAGAACAAATGTACCCAGGTCACAGCATGAGTTCATCTTGTGCATCAGCTGTCTACTAAACCTAATGTGGATGTGAAACTGCTTGTTTGACAGTAAGATTTTGAGTGAGTCCTTTTACAAAGGCCTGCCAAAAATTAAAAAAATGAACAATGAACACAGTGGTCAGATTGTATAGAATATGAGAAAAAACATACACGTGGCAGGTTTGACCTGGTGTGTTCCTAAAACAGCCTCACTAGTGCTTCAGAAGAGCGTGTGTAAAGCCAGAGAAAGCATTCATGCATTATGTAGTATTTTTCAAGTGTGGAGGATGCTTATACACCTCCACCCTGGAAATTACTGAGAGCTTGCTGGCAGCATTTTCACGTATGCTGTTTTTCCACCCACCTCTTCCAAGGAAGAAGATATGAATATGAAAGCTCAGCATAGCCTATGCAGCCAGCCCATGTAAAACCAGCAGCAGAATGTTCCTGTTTCTCCAGCATCGTGGCACACAACACAGAGCTTGGTCCACGTGCATAGATGGAGATGAGGAAGGTCACATGAAGCACACGTGCCAGAGCTCTCCTTGGTGCTGTGCTGAAGTAAGAGCCTGTGTCATGCTGTCCCCAAATAACCACTTGTACCTTTCTACTAAAAATAACTTGATGTGTCTTATTCTTGTGCCCTTCATTTAATGTAGATGAGCAAGGCATAGGAGCAGGTGCAGAAGGGAGCCAGCGTGTGTGCTGCTCTCCAGACTAGCTGAGCTGTTGGGAGGAATGACACTCTTTACACTTCAATCATGTAGCATTTTTACCCTCCAGCTCTTAAAATCCGTGTATTTCTTCAGGAGAAACAGGTGGTAATCACAGCCCTCCTTCCTTCTGGAGCTGGCTACTTGCCCAGAACAAAGCAGGTTGTTTCCAAAATGGGCAGTAAGTCTTCAAATATCCTGATATTATAAAGTGTCCTGCGCATCTTTGGTACCAGCTTTAAGTACTTTTCGAGATTTAGGCTTTATCCTCAACTGATTCTGGATGTTCTTCATATGTGATTTGTATAGGATCTGCTCCCTTAGTCTTCAGTATACAGTGATTTTTCCTACCTGGGTCACCCAGCTGCCTCCTGATTGACAACTTGGGAGTTGTTCAGTTCTCTGTTCACGTAGCACTGGTGAGTTGGGTGCCCACAGAGCTGCCCTCAGCCAGAAGGCTCAGCCAGAGAGAGCAGAGCTGGCATTAGAATGCTGGATGAAGCAGTGACCAAGCTCGCAGGCCTTCCAGCCAGAAGCACTGTTGCTATAAACAGGAATAGGGATGCATACAGATCAGCTGGGATTAATTTTCCTTCACAGTTAGGAAGCAGGAGTCTTTAACCCCAAGCAAGGCTCAGGAGGAGGAATCACTCCTACAAAGCGGTGCTGCCCAGCATCCCTGCCTTCATCTTGCTGGTGCAGAGCCCGGAGGTGTGGGCTGGCAGAATTCAGCCCTGGCTGCTTTTGGTGTAGAGCTGCAGAGCTGCGTGACCTGTGCTGAGACGAGTGTCTCAGAGAGCTTTTCAGGCCATAGCTGTTTGGTGTTTTCAGAGCACTCACTTTATTGAGCAGGGCTGCGTTGCAGATACCCTTGGCTTATCTTTACTTCACCATGGATGCAGTGCATAGCCTGCCCTGCAGGATGCTGAGTTGTGTGTTGTGACCTGTTCGTCAGGAGAGGAGCAATGTGTAATTGCTCAGTCCCACAGCACAGTGAAAGGGTTGCATTGAAAATACGCTGGTAGGGCCTTGCAGTGTGGCAGTGCACGTGGTGCATCACACACCTTCCAAACCAGTCCTCTCCACACAGCTCTGTTTGTGTGTGCAGGAGTTAAGATCTCTCATGTTTTCTCTTTGGTGCATGAGAAATTCATGCGTTGTTTTCAGTGGAGCGTGTTGTCACACAGCTCACCTCAGCTATGAATCCCAAGGTAGGGAGGGTGCTGGGATTGCAGCTCTGCTGGGAGCGTATATAGTTGTGGTCAGCCTGGGTGGAATAGACGTGCAGGCCTTGCTCTAGGTCCTGGTGGGAGCATCAATGAGGCTGGCAGAGCAGCCTCAGGGGATAGCAGTGGCAGCCTGACTGCTCTGTGCTTCTCGCAGGCAGTGCTGCATTTACAGCCCTCGAGCCCAGTCTTCCAGCATGAGCGAGACAAGCTCAGATGTGGTGAACTTGGAGCAAGATTTGTTTCCCAGCCCTCAAGCAGATGACTGTTTCCTTTGCACTGTTGAATGTCTTTGCATTTCTGCTGTTTGTAATTGTCCTATTCTTTCTGTATCCTGTCCCTATCCTGTGTGCTGATTCTGTCTCCTGACTTGCAGTTTCATGGTCCTTAAGTACTCAGATAATCTCCAGGCTAATCCTTCAGTAATTCTACCAAGGGCTTCTATCTAATATTGCTTTTTGTGCTATAGTTAGTCTTCCTTTTAGCCCATTCTTTACTTAGAATTCCCATTTTTCCAGGTAATCTAGCAGCATCCTGGGGGTGTTGTTTGCCAGGGCTCCAGATGTCTGTGGTCACCGAGCATGGTGATTTGTTTCGTAAAAGTGTATTGGGTTGCTGCTCAGTAGGAAATGATATCTCAAGGAGGTTGTAGAGTTGTTTAGCCCTTACTTTTAGAAATCATTCCCACTAAGGTGTTGTCTGAACTCTGTGCAGGCCAAGGTGTTGCTCAGCATTGAAGAGTTGTCTCCATTGCAACAAATGCATTGCCTGGAGCACAGTAGATGCAGTTGAACCCAGAGCTGTTGTGCACATGAGTTCATGGGGGCTTAATGAAACCCCATGAGACTGTGGCATTTGCTAGACTTTATACACAATGTATTTTGGCTATCCTTTTTGTATCTCTCATGTGCGCGACATGTAGCAGATCTTATTTTGAGACCACTTCCTAGTAAAAGCCTTTTCATTTCTAAAAGCTTGTAAATGACTGCTAACCAAAGGGTCTGCAGCAGGATCTGGCTTGGTGTTGTTCAGAAGGACAGAGCATTTTGCCCTTTTGGACAGTGCAGGCTTTAGTGCTCTCTGAGTCAGGAATCCAGCCAGCACCGCAGCATGTTCCTGAGTTTCTGCTGCTTGGCTCCCTTGGCTCCCACGCGTTTTTTTTGTGTGTGTATGTGTTTGTGTGTGTGTGTGCGTGTGCAGGGGGAGAGACTGCACTTATGTCTGCTCGTTGTAAGGGTAATTGCAGTCAGCCCTCTGTGAGCCTGTGGATAGCTCTTTTCTTTTGACATTCAAGGATTCTCCTCACAAATCCATTCTTGGCTGAAATAAGAGGTTTTTATAGTGTTCAAATTTTCCTGAATACTTTGATCTCTTCTGCAGAATGTGGAAATGTGCCAGCCCTGAAGCACTTACTCCCTTAGAGACACACATCCAAGAACTGACATAAAGTTGAGTTTCAAGCCCTGGCACGCTGTTACAATCTGTCTGTCCAGGGAGTTCCTAGCAGTGCTGCAAATGCTGATTTCATCCTGCAGCACAAGGCAGGTTAGGGTTCTCCACACTTCAGTGTAGATGGTGTGAGTTTAGCTCATGTGGGTGAACCATACTGAGCACAGCCCAGGGATATCACAGGCCCATACCCTCCCAGCTCAGCGTGTAGCCAAAGCAGCGCAGCCCCATATTCTGGGCATGTTTTCTCTACTGATTATATTTGCATTTTCTCTTCCCTGCAGCTTCCTTGAAATGATGGAAGCCCGCAGTCGAGGGCACACATCGCCACTGACAACTAATGGGCAAAGCCCTTCCTCTGGCTCCCAGTCACCCATAGTACCTCCGAGCTCCACATCGACAGGCAGCTCCAGCCCTGGCACCCCACAGCCCTCACAGCCGCCTTCCACAAGCTCCACTGTCTCTCCTGAACCCCCCTCATCTTTCTCACCAGTGCCTGCACCTGAGGCCCAGCCACCTCATGCGCCTCCACCAGCTGCTGCTTCCCCAGCCCCTCCAGCAGCAGCCCCACCACCAAAGCGCAGCATCATTTCACGGCTCTTTGGGACGTCTCCTGCACCAGACCCCTCTCCTCCACAGCCAGGTGGGTCTAGGCATGTGTTTCTGTTTTCCTTTTTTTTGTGTTTTCTTTTAATCCTTGTGAGAGGCCAGGCAGACAGGTGGCCAACGAATGTTTGTTCTGTGTGTGTGTGCAGCGTGTGTCCAATAAAGCTGCATGCTCGCTCTCTTCTTTTGTCCCAGTTGGCGTTTTGGTTTGTCTCTGTGCTGGACTTGGACAGGGACTGTGTCCATCCAGCTGGCTGGGAGCTGCAGTGTGCTTTGTGACGGAGGCACACAGGGGACACTAAGAAAATAACTGTCATCTGCTTAGTGGGAGCACGCATGCCTCTGGAAAAGCAAGAAAAATCATTAGAGAAGCTATTTGAAGTGCTGTCTTCACAAAAGTCTCACAGCTCAAAGGGGCTCCTATTTGTTAGCAGAGAATAGCAGAGTGCTACTTTAAAGGTTATTCAACCATAAACAATCACGTAAGTCCAGGCTCTGTAACGGATTTCCCTCTGGGGAAATATACTCCTTCAGAGATGTTCTGAGGAGGAGGGCAGCATGTCTTCACTTCTTCCATAACGCCAGTAAACAATGGAGCCGAGCAGCGCGGCGTTCAGTCCGAACCTCAGCTGGATGAAGTTGCAGGGCAGAGGCATTGAGGGGTTTGTTGCATTCATTTTTACTGATCTGGACCTTAATTTGCCTGTCGTATTCACTTTGTTTATGAAGCCAGCTGGAGCTGCAGAGCTGGCACTGCCTAAAAATCATAAGCATGACATGGTTTGAATCACCCTTTGGAAATACCTTCCCTCTCAAACTGTCAGTCCTCAGAGCTTGTGGTATTCTTGAGACACCAACACAAAGAAAGGAGGGGGTGCTGGGAAGGGGCTTTGTGGTTTCAGATGTTGAAATCTTTCACTTTTAGGCTTGTACACAATGTTCTGCTTCCTGGATCTGTTACTAGGTGCGACAGAGTACTCTCATTTTGGTTTATCTGTGATTTTTCCCACACAGAAACAAACAATAAAAGAGGACAAAATATTAGAAATCGTTCATCAACAGAAAACTTGGTCATATTGAAAAGTATGAAAAAGACAAGCAATTACCATAAGTGTCACAACTTTGGGTTTTTCTGGCTTTTTTTTCTGGATCTTTTTTTTAATCTGTCACTGAGCTCAAGAACTTTCAGGTTTGTAGCCTGCAGCCCTGGGATCTCAAGATCGCTTTCTAAGAGGGCTGCAAAAGGCAGCAGGGAAAAGCTGATCAGTCATTGAGGTTTATACAGTGTGCCAAGGATTTGCATCTCTACTGGAACATGCCTCAGGACTAGCTAATTGGAAGGCAGCTGAAAATCACTATCACAGACATTTTCTGTGGGAGCTGCTGCGTTACATTTTTCTTGATGCCTTGCAGCAGTAATTCTTTTAGCTGTTTTTTTTCTTACACTGAAGTTACACTGTAATGTTAGCAATAGTGCTACTCTATGCAGAAGTAACTGAAAGCTGTGCTAGTAGGGCAAAATCTGTATTCATAGTGAAAGCTTGCTCACCCAAAAGAAAATAGCCTAGATGTGAAGTGAAGTCCAGGCAGGAGAAAAAGGCTTAACATCATAAATTCTGCAAAGGTTAATCTCTTCAGGCTTCCAGCATTCATCCTGATTCCTTGATGGGCAAGGATGTCTCTACAAATGACCTATATTAAAGTGAGTCTTTATTTGCAGGAGCTCTTGAGCTTTTGGTTACACAAGACACCTGAGAGCACGGTGTGAACGATTCTGCCTTTCACAGATACAGTTAAGTGAATGAGTGAACTGAAAAGTATGGAAAGGGTGAAAGAATATTGAAGGGATATCACATTGGAGTGATGCTCACAGCATAGGTATAAAAATCTGGTTGTGGTCTAGTCAGTCAGTGCCAGTATTCACTGTAAAGCAGAATGAGCCACCATGCTCGAGGGCTTTTCAGACTCATTTGGGAGCCTGAATCTGCCTGGAGCTTTGTAAACCACAGTGACTGTGTGTGGTCTGTGAGTGCCATCCTGTGAGGTTCTGGGCTGGCTTCAGTATCCTGTTATATGGCTTTCCTCTTCCTTTGCTGTGTAGATGAGGTGGCTGCTATCTGTGTGCTGAAGATGCCCTGAGCAGGATAGATCTGTAAAAAGCAAATTTCTGTCTCGTTTGTGGTGAACTGTGTTTTACAACTGCTGTTGCTAATGCAGATGCTGCTGCTGCTACTCCTCCCCACCCTGCAGCCCCTGCAAAAGTACAGAGTGTGGAGGACTTTGTTCCTGACGACAGCCTGGATCACAGCTTTTTAGAAGACTCAGCCCCACAGAAGGATAAGGGGAAACCACAGACAAAGCACCGTGTTGACAGTGAAAGGTAAGGGAAGGAGGATGGTAGAAAGGTGAGACGGGGGCATACCGTGATGCACAGTCTGAAGAATTGCTCAGGCCTTGTCAACCTATTGCAACTGTTCAGAAAGTGACTGCAGAGCAATTTGTTCTCCTGTACTTTTCTGTCTTCTGCTGACTCCTCCTTAATGATACGCACTGCTATTGGGAATCCAAGGAATGGCAGTAGAAGCTCATTACCACCTTCTTGGTTTTTCTGTCTTCCTTTCGTGCTCAGCGTTAAACATTTAACACTGGTTTGCTTTGTGCCAGGAAGACACTTCTCTTCTAACCAAGTGTGATGAAACATTAGAGGTACTTTCCTTCTAGAATGCAATGCACTTTGCAGTATTATTGTGTTTTGCCTTATGAATAACATGCCACTGCCCAAAGAACAGCCATGTTCCTGCATGGCCTCTACAGCCATTTTAGAAATGTAACTGCTGGGAGCCGTCTGTGGTTTAGTTGGAAGGAAGGTTGGAGATGGTTGTACTCTTTTGGAAATATTTTTGCATGCTTGCCTGTGGATTCCAGAAAATCTTAGAGAGAGACTTCCTTTTCCTCTGTCTATTTCTACTGTCCCTTCCCAGCATTCTCAGAATGGCAGAGAGCTGAGCTTATGTTCTTTTTTTTTACCTCCTGACTTTGATGGGTTTTTTTATCAAAAAAAAAAGAAAAAAAAGATTGTGGTATATTGAGCTGCTCATACAAGAGGATGTGCAGCAAGGCTGTCTGAAAGCATGCTGTCATTCGAGAGGTGGCCTAAGTGTACTCACAGGCTTTGCATCCATCTGCTTGGAATAGTCCACACCGATTGTTTCTTGTCATCACGACTGGATTAACCAGGAGAGTAATTAAACACTGATACAGTTTGTCTGTGAGCGTCATGGATTCTGCATCTTTTGATAGCTTTGTCATGATTCAGTGTTCTCTAGTTCAACCACGACAACTTAAAATCAATGTTGTATGCAAGGCTCAATGCCTATCTAATGCAGGTCAGCCTGAATCATCATCCCTTGTGGCAGCAGAATACGTGAATTGTTTTTATTACCAAAAAAAAAAAAAAAAGGAAGAAAAGAAAGAAAAAGGTAGTAGTTGCTAGAAGTGTGCTGGCCTACACAGTGCCTTGCTCGTGGCTGTGGACAAGCTGGATTATTCTTCCGTGTTTAACAAAGAGATGTCAGGAGATCCAACCTTCCTGGGATTTGCTGGGGCATGGGGCGCCCTTAGAGCTCTTTAGCTGCTGCTCTTGGTGTGAGAAGGACACTGGATCTTTAGCACAGGCTTCTCTTCTACCAAACAACTGTTGTTGGAAGCAAATTGGTGTTAAACTGTATAAAAAGCCAAACATCCCAAACAGTGATGCCATGCTTCTTGTCTGTAGAGTTGCTGCATTCTTGGCTGCAGTGATGCCCTTCTGTGCTTTGTCCCCAGTCTTGGTGGCCTTCCAGTGTGCACAACTGATGGGGGCAAAAAAGAAACACCTTTGGGCTTTCCCATGGTACAGAGAGGGCAGTTGTTCACAGCTTTGTCTTCTGATGACACCGATAATTATGTACAGCTGGAACAACGCTTTTTCACCTAGAGAAGACCTTGCAGCACATCCTTGAGAATTCAGGTGCTTGTTACCTCTCTGCAGCTCGGCATCAGTTGTCTTGTTCTGGTTTCTTGTGTTGCTCACACCACTTTCTCAGTTCTTTGGCAGTTTTACGTTCTATTTCTTGCCAAAAAGGGCCTGCTGCTGTGAACCAGGCATACTGAAATTTGGAGATGTAGTGTGTTGTTCTGTCCATAATCTGCAATAACTGATTTCCTTAAGGATGCCTGCTACAGCCCTGTGGTGCCCAGGAGCAATGAAAGGGTTCTGTAAGCACCATCCCTAATGATCAGCCTCTACTCCGGCATGTGGATTACTGTCGTTGCAACAAAATCTACTGCTGCAGAAATTTATCTCTGTCCTGAAGAGTAGGACAGTCCTGTGATGCCACTCAGATGTTATGGAGATTATATTTGTTCTAAAAAACAGAAAAATGGGAAGCTGCTTACCCCTTACATCAGTGCACAATGTGTTTCCTATATGAAGCGGAGGTAGTTACTTCCTGGAAGCAGGATGCTGTGTAACCAGACTGCATCCTGAACTCCGTGCCGTTTGCTTCCATTTGAAATAATTTGTTTTTCTTTTCTGAGCTCCAGAAAGAGGCTGTAAAGTCTGCTATCACGTGTTTTAGTAACACTGGATTTTTTTTTTTCCTGTGATGTTGTGCGAACATCTCCTTTTCCATTTTCCATAACATCTCACTGAAGAGTGGAACAACAGTTGACATGAGGAGTACTATCAGAAAAAAAATGTTTGTTTCTGAAGCATGCCAAGCACAAGGAAAGAGCTCGTGCCTGCAGGACAAGGCACTTCTTGCCCAAAGATCAGACGGCTGCTGAGACTTTCAACACTTACTGACATCTCTTGGTGTTGCAGCACAGATCCATAGAGATTAATGAAGTTCTACCCTTTGTTTCATGGTGTATTATGGTTCTCCAGCCTGCAGTAGAGAACTCCCCAGATCAGTTTCCTTACCAGTTGAATAGGAGGATAGTTCATTTATTCCAGTTTGCTGTTTCAGACCTCACTGTGCTGCTCTTTAGCCTGGTGCCCAGGGACAGTGTGCATGTGTTCATGCCAGAGCAGCCAGCCTGGCTCCAGACTCCCCTGGCCCTGCTGCTGGCCCAGTCTGCCTCCATGGATGGGCTGCAGGTGTCTATTTGGAAGTGGGCTTATGGTGAAGTTAACAGGATTCTTGTTGAGTTTTCTCCATGTCACTAGACATCTATCATAAACGTTGTTAGATTTCCACATCCTTCTATCTGAAGGGCTTCTAACTGGTTCTTTGCTTTATCACCTTGTTATTTATATAGTGATCTGCAGCTATGCTAGGCGAAGCAAGAGACCCTGAGGGCATCGTTTGGTGCATGCTAGAAGACTCCTATCTCCTAGAATATAGCCATGCAGCCTCATCTTATGGCACGTGATGCCTTCAGCTTAGCTGCTTTATTAGAGTTTGGGATTTTCCTCTTTCCCTAGCCCCAAAAACTGATGTGACAAGAGGATTCTGCTGGCTCCTGGTGGGGCTGGCTCCCTTGGCTGTTCGGCAGGGCTGGTGGGATAATGTCAAGCCAGGTCTGAGAGTGTACACTCAGACTGCAGCAGGATTTGTTCCACCATCCGAAGCTGTTCCGTGCACGTGACAGAGGGTTACTCTGAAGAAACCCCGCTGTGCTCTTTGGTCAGGAACCCATGAGCACGGTCATTTCTGGTGGGTACCTGTGCCTGCAGACATGTTGGCTCAGCACTAACGCAGGCTTGGCAGTGTGTCAGGTGTTGGCAAGAGTGTTGCAATGTGCTTGTTGCTGCATGCTCTGAATTCCTTTCTGCTGGAATTTCAGGACCACGAGCTGGTACTAATTTTGCATCGTCAGTGCTTGTTTATACTGCAGCAGTGATTTTCCTGCTGTATATTGACTTCTTTGCTTTGCTTTTAAACTGTCATCCAGCAATTTGAGTGGAAGTTAGAGAGGGAAGTGGTGCATTCACTGCAAAGAGAGCTGACCCACTTTGTGTGTGTGTGTGTGTGTGTGTGTGTGTGTGTGTGTTACACACGTGGATGTTCTCTTTAGACTGGGAATGCCTTAGAGGCTGTAAGTCTAATGTGGTGTGTGGTGGAAGGACAGTGGCATTAGCAGCACTCTAAAGAGTTCCCGTGCTTAGCAGAGCAGTAAGATGGTGAAGAAATGCAGTGTCAGGATAATATGCTGCCATTTTTTTTAGGATGCAACTCCATTTTCTTTTCAGCACAATTCGAGAGGAAGCACATAACTCAGAAATCCCTCACTTGTAATTCTTCCAGCCAGTGTGGCACTTGGAGGTTGCTTTGGGCCACAGTTCTCTTCTTCTTTGTGTGGGTCAGGCACTTCTGGCTCGGTATGAGAGCAGCAGTGTTCATGATGAAGGGGCTCTTGAGCAGCCTGCTCCTGCTGAGCTGGGAGCTGAGCTCTGAGTCCTGAGAGCAGAGGGCTCTTTCAGGATTCCACATGGAAGGCAGCAGGGAACAGATGTTACTCCTGCTATAACCCAGACAAGCATTAATTGTAGTAGCTCCTAATGTGCTATGCCAGTCCTGATAAGCGTAGTGTCCCTTGTGACACAAATGCTCCACTGTCTGTTGGCAAATATATTAGTTCCTTAACTTGTAAAGCAGTAACTAGCCATAAGAAGAGCCACAGTGAGTTGTACAATCAGCTGCACCAGGTTAGTGCCTCTGCATTTCCACTGCACAGTCCTGTGCAGGTTGTCTGCTGGGAACACTGCTTTCTTCCAGTTTAAGGATTGTAGATTTTGTTGGTTTCTTTTGTGCCTCTCAGATCTAATCTGTTCCAAGCTATAATCTTTTTTGTTTTTTTTTTTTTTTTGTCTCTGCCTAAGAACGAGTGCTGTTTGTACAGTCTGTATTGATTCGTTAAAGGATGTGGGTAAGATACATGGCAGGTTACCAGGAAGCAACCAAGTGTCTGTTGCAGAGAAAGGAAATAGAATCAGGGAAGGTAACTCAAAGGTTCATGAGACCATGAAAAATGTCTGTATCCCTGACATGAGCAAATCCATCAGAAAGTATTAAAATTGTTGAGTCCTGCAGAAATGCAGACAAGAATCCTTCAGCTGGTAATTTCAGCTGTGAAGCTCTCTATCTAAAGATCACTGTGAAGGCATAACTGTATTACATTCAGGGATCCTAGCAGACTCTTAGCTCAAGTGTGTCCTTAGGTTAATTCAATTTGGGGAATGCTAAAGGGTAGTTATGGTGCCTGAGTATCTGCCTGCTTCAGGGAGCACCAGAGAAACAGAAATAATTCTAAGACACTAATAGCTGCAAATGAATCCCCACAGAAGTGGTAGTATATGATCAAGCTTAATTACAGGGTGAGGAGATCAAGGCAGACATCCTTGTGTGTTGGACCAGAGATGTTGTGGTTGAGGCCCTGCTGAGGTCACAGGCTGCTCTGCAGCAGCAAGACCAACAGTGTGGCTGCCCTGCATAGAGGGAAGATGAGCCTGACGTTAGCCCTAAATGCCTGGCGAGTGGCACTCTGCTTCCAAGGGGAGGCATATCTGTCCTAGAATGTCCTGAGGGTATTGTCTAATCATTGTCTACTTTGCAGTGATGGAGAGACACCTGGGGGGAACCCCATGGTGGCAGGCTTTCAAGACGACCTTGACCTGGATGACAAAATCCCCAGCAGAGCTGTGCTGGCAACAGAGCGGGTGCCCAGCAAGAACATTACCCTGTCCAGTGAGGAGGAGGAGGAGGAAGAGGCTAAGGACTCTAGGGTCACACTCATACCTGATGAAAGCATTGACACGGAACGTGAAAAAAAAAGGTATGAAGCACAGCCTGAAGTATGGGATTGTGCTGGGAAACTTGAGTCTCTTCTCACTCCTCCACTTCTGCATGGCTCAGGGAAAACCTGGTGTCTCTCTGAGCTCATTCCTTGCGCTGTAAGTTGGAGCTGCATTTGCTTGAGTTGGAACTGCTTTATGCAGTATTTTCTGAGGGGGTTGTGGTATTCTAGCAGTCTTTACGATACAGCTGCACCACTCCTCAGTAGTTTACTTCTGAGTACTGTGCTTCTGTGGTTGCTGGTACATTTATGTTTGCACAAGAGACTCTAACAGCTGCTGAAGGTCTGCTAGTAGCTGTGTGAGGAGGACAGAGGAATCAGGTCTTGCAGTGGAAGTCATTCTCCACACCCTGTGCTGGAGAAGAATGAATTGAATCATGTTCTCTACATACCATATCCTGTGGGTAATGTGGTTGGATTTGGCCAACTGATGTGGGCACCTATGCACCAGCATCCTTGGGGATGCAAGAACTTTCAGCCTTTGACTTACTGCTAGAAATACTGAGTGGTTTCTGTTTGAACACACACGCATTTCCCTGGGATGAGCTATGTCTCTGACATCTCCTGTTGAGATGCACATTGAAGCCCTTGAGGCAAGTTCAGCTATTAATTGGTCACTGTGCTCTGTTTCACAGAAGCAGAGTGGGGATGTGCGCAGGCTCTGACAACTTCTTTTTATTTTTTTCTTTCCAGGTCTTCCAGAAATTCTGTGAAACCACAAAGTGAAGCAGTTCTGACCAAAGCAACTGACCCGAAGCCTCCTGACAGTTTACCTCCACATTCTGGGTCTGAAAGAAGCAGCAGCAACAAGCTCAGTGCTGGTCTGCCAGCTACTGCTGCCACGCCGACAGTTCAGGCCCCAAAGACCACTTCCCAAAGCAAAGGACATGCTCTTAAGCAGAAAGTGGTCAAAGACGAAAAGCCTGAGGAGTCTGACAGTGATCAAGAGGGACCAATAGCTACTCAAATGCTCTCATTTGTTATGGATGATCCAGACTTTGAAAGTGAGGAATCTGACAGTCAGAGGAAGAAAATGGTAAATAGCATGCATGAATCGCTGTGCACTGCTGCAGAGCTGAGCTTGAAGTGTTGAGGCATCTCAGTGAGCAGGGCTTTCGTCTGCTCTCCTGGTCTCTCAGCAGCAGTCACAGCAAGTCAGGTGCTAAGCAACCTGAAGAGGCTGATTTAAGCACAAGCCCACTAACACTGTGATTGCTGAAGCACCGAGGTTTGTGCTTGCAGACTTTAATGTGCTGTTTATTCTTACTAAATTCAGAGTGTTCAGTCCAGCAGTGTGGAAGGTATGAAATACAAGGTTGATAGATCATTTCACCCAAAGTTTAATATGTAGAACCATGTGCATACGAGAGGGAGAGAGCAAGTGAGCTCCTTGCAGTCAATCCAGCAATCAAAAGGCCATAACAAATTTACATGGCCGTTTCTTACTGAAACAGGAAAGTCTACCTGAGAAAGACTGTCTATAGCTGGGCTAGCTGTAATATATCTGTGATGTTCAGGATGTGGGCAGCTGCCCAGTGCAGGTTGCAGGGGTTTACCCAAACACAAGGTGCAACAGAGTCCCTTCTGGACCTGTCGTGTGTTAAAGATGTAGAAAACACAAGCATCTTCTCTGAGTTCATAGGAACTTACTGCTCTGCATCTAGGTATCCCTGATTTCAGTGATCCACACTGGTAGCCAGCAGAATAATCTCTGTAGAAACTGCAAATCATTATTTGTGATGAACAGTTGCTTTTCAGATGTACTCCCAGTGTCTAGGTCAGCTATTGTTCAGGAGTGTTTTATATGTTTGCCTCATTCCAGAAACCTGCAGGAGGATGGTTGTCCCAGTTTCTCTGACCTTGGCTGTGTGTCATGCTGTTGTTTATTAAGTAGTTTTCCATTCATTTAGCATTTCAGTACCTGCTTTTCCTGGCACCTGAATATAAAAGCGATGGTATTTGGGGAGAGTTTACTTCTTGTAACTGTGATGGTAAATGATGATGAGAAATGAGGTTTGTGAGGGAACCAGCTGATGCAGTGGTGTCAGGGAAATGCCCAACCACTTATGAGTGCTTTTCAAGTATGAGGTTTACCGGTCAGGTAAAGCAGTAAAACACCACCATTTGCAAGGAGGAGAGGGATATTGCCTAAATCAGCAGCAGAGTGAGGTCTGCTTGGTCAGAGTGGAGGGTGTAAAGAAAAAGAGGTTAACATGTTGAAGAGGATCAGTTGGCAAACAGAGAAGATTATTAAACTTCATTTCCATTCCCATTGTGCAGAGAGACAGGGGATTTTTGGGGGATAGCCAGTCTCTGCAGCATCCTGTTTTTAGCCCACATTAAAGGGGAAAATTTGCACTGGGAGCACATTCCCTTTTGAGTTGATGAAGGGATTTATTCTGCAAACGCAGGCTGCTTTCTTGGCCCTGCTGCACATTGCCTCTGCTGTGCTGGACCTCTGAGCTGTGCAGGAGAGGTTTTGTCTGTCAGATCTGGAAGCGTTTTCAGCTTGTTAGATTTGATTTTCCCCAAAACAGAGGTGCCTCTCCAGGGCAATTAAAGGCTGTTGCTGTTGAGCTAAAACAGTTGAAAGTCTCATTTAATCCCTTTGCATCAGGAATTTGATTTTGGTGCTGTGGATGTTGAGTCATCTGAGTGTGATTTCCAGGACCAATGCTACTTTAACTGTTGTACCATATTGAGAAATACAGAGAGCTTATAGGATCGTGGTCATTGATTTCCAGCTAACAGCAGCTCAGTTCAGCTACTGTTTCCTTCTTTCTTCCCCACCTGCTGCCAGCTAACATTTCCCAACAGTGGTTGTGTATAGATTTTGGTTGAACACTTTGCCTTTCTTGTCTCTAGGATGAATTCCCTGTCCGGGAAGATCTCTCTGAAATATCTGATGATGATACCTCATTGGCAAAGCCACCGCAGCCTGTGAAATCAACAGTCCGCTCCTTTAAAATGAAAAATGACTCAGACCTCTTTGGTTTGGGTTTGGAAGAAACCGGTCCCAAGGAGAGCAGCGAAGAAGGTAGAGGTCACACTGTTTCCCCTCTTGCTGATCTCATTTGTCAGGCACCATTTTTTTTCAAAATGGTTCCAGGGTGTAAGCAAACCAATTTGCACTAAATGAAACACCCTGTAATTTCACACAGTGCCCTGTGTGAGTCTTTAATGTGGTCTAACACAGCATAAAGAACTAAAGTTTTTCCCCTTGGGGGCTGAGGGAACTTGGCTCATCTGTGGCATCAGCCATATATTATTTCTGTCCCAGCTGGAAGCAGGCTCACATCTTTCACCAGCTGCTTCTGTCAGGCTTCCTGCTTAGTTTTGCATGCCTGGGAGCTCTGAGGCTCAGCACTGCAGTGTCCACTCCCTTGACAGTTTAGCTCAATGTGAACAAAATGCTTGGATGTACCTTGCCGGTTTGTTCTACTTTTGGGAAACATGGGGTGAGGTTCTTGTTCTAAGCTGAGCATTCCTTTCCCCCTCCCCACCACCCACTGAGGGAACGAATCTTAGTTGTGCAAGTAATTTCTGTTGCCTTGGCGTTTCTACAGAGCATCTCCTTATAGATCTGCCTCTGATGTCACCCAGAAAGATGGGAAGTTAGAAGCTTTCTAAGGGGAGAAAAAGCTGTAAGCAGTACACGTGAGATTTATCTTTGAATAGTTACTCTACCAGTGTAAGGAAGGTCGTGATGGCTTCATTGCCTTGGCACTTTTTGCTGCTGAGCAGCACAACTTGCAATACATGCAAGTCTACCTGCAGAGGCCCAGGTCGGTAATTAAATTTCCATCGAGCACTTAATAATCCAACACGTGTTCCTCCTGTCTCCTCTTTCTGGGATAAATATAAAAACATATCAGTAGTCAGTTGGTTGGAGTTTAAACAGCAGTTTGAGTGTGTGGGTATCAAATACCACAGTGTGAAATATGGTGCAGTTATGAAGCATCCCGTGTAACAGCCAAACAGATACTCTCCCATTCAAGGAGTCTTTGTGCAAACTCATTGGAAGTTCAGCAATCACAGCAGCAGCTGAGCCGTCAGCCACAGTCACCTGAGACAAACATTTTGACAGCGATGGACTCTGGGGCTCATTCAGTGCAGTGGAAACAGCTGCTGCTGTAGAGCAGGGCGGGTGCTTTGGCTCATGGTGACGTAGTTTCCACATGCAGCTTTAACTGCAGTGAGTGCTGGCTTGCCAGGGTGCTCCCATCTTCCAGCATGGTGTCTTGAGTGGTCCTTCCATCACTAGCTGGACCAAAAGAAACACAAACCATGCCTGTGGGATTTCCATCTGCCTTCAGGTGTGCAGCAGTCAGAGGCAAATCGTTTCAGTAGTTCTTCTTTAGTTCTGAAATTAATATCCTGGTGCCCTGTTCAAGTCGTTGGACTTTGGAGCTGATGTCTGTCTTTGTTTCTTTGATGGCTGTTGTACAGCGAACACCAAGGTCAGTTTTCATAACACAAATAATACAGACAATGTAATACTTCTAATTAAACTGGATATATATAATTAAATGAGAGCCTGTTGTTCAGGGGGTGGTGAGGCCCCGGCACTGCTGCCCAGAGCTGTGGGTGCCCATCCCTGGAGGTGCCCCAGGCCATGGATGGGCCCTGGGCAGCCTGAGCTGGGGGGCAGCCAGCCCGTGGCAGGGGTGGGGATGGGAGCTGTGAGGGCCCTTCAACCCAACCATGCTGTGATTCTATGAATACCTTTGCATGTGGCTTCAAGGCAGTGCATTTTGTTCTGAGAAACAGAGGCAGGGCAGAATTGCATGGGTTGCTGTTCAAATGGTGTTTCTTCTGTTTCTTTGTTTGAACAGATAAACATGCTTCTAAGGAGAAAAAGAAGAAAAAGAAGAAAAGCAAAGAGGTACTATATAATTCATCACAGTTGATATGCTGTATTATCTGGCAGCCAGGGAGCAGGGTGGCTGCCCAGTGTGTTCTGTGTTCCTGGTGGACTGCCTTCCATTCTGGCTTCCTACAGCCAGAGCTGTGCTCCTCAGGGTCTGCAGACCTTTAACCACTTTTCAGTCTAAAGCAAACTTTAAGAACAACTGAATTTTGAAAATGTGTGAGTTTGTGAAGTGTAGGATTAAACGGAGCAGTGCATGTTTTCTGAGTGGAGTCTGATGATAGCAGTGTGGCTTTTTCCAGGCAGAGGGAGGTCTCAGACAGAGCTAATCTCAGAGACAGCAAGAGAAGTCTGTAGGAGGCATCATCTTTGACATTTCTTCTTGTCCGGTACAGTGGTATTATTGGGCACAAACTGCCTGACAGACCATTGCTATGTGGAAACCAGATGGTCTTTCCTCTCTCCTGTCCAAACTTGGAGGGGGGTCTTCTGAAATTAGTGCCCAGCCAGCCTCAGTGGTACATGCCTCTCCCTCTGTAAGGTTCCCATCAGAGCCAGGTTTCAGGACGATCTGTGCTGGGTTACTGGCATGCTCCGAGGATTTATTAATGAACATTTTCTCGTTCTGCAGGAAGAGGAGAAGTCTGTGAAAAAGAAGAGCAAACACAAGAAGGGCAAAGAAAAAGAGGAGAGCAAAGAGGAGAAAGACAAAAAGAAAAAGAAGAAGAGGAGCAAGGAGAAAAACAATGAGATAGATGAACTGGAGGCTTTTCTTGGAGGAGGAGGAGCCAGCATGAGCAAGCCACAAGGAGGTGGGGACTATGAGGAGCTGTAGGCCGCCCACATTTACACGCAGCGGACTCTTCTGTCGTGGCTGTCTTCATCTTTCCTTACAAGTCACACCAGGATGGGTGCAGATGTGTAAAGCTTTTTGCCATATATTCACTCAAAACAGAGCTGGCAGAACAAAAGCTTTACATCTGCATTGCTGTTCTGGTGAGTTCGTTACACAGAGAAAATCCAGCTGAGATGTGTGTGAGTAAGGGGAAGGTTCAGAGCATGGTTCTCAGGCCCATTTCCAGGCTGTGATTTCTCCTTCCAGAGATGCCCCTTTGGGTTGCTGGCAGGGTGTAGGAGGTGAAGGGGACCTCTTCCAGCTCCACTCCTGCTATATGCCACTCCTGCACACCTGAAGCTCCTGTCTTGTTAAGAGGAGTACAACAAACCATGCTGCATGAATGCATCGTGCTCGCCTGTCTCAAGTCTAACTTTTTATCCTTCCTATTTTTTAATGAGAAAGGTGGTATTGGCCATTGCTCCAATCAGCAGTTGATGCTTTAAATCGAGCAGATCGTGTTTTGGTACAGCAGCTGCAGGACCAGAGTGAAAGAGAGTGCGTGTGATTTTTGGAGTCCTTTGAAAGGGACCTTTCTGCACAGCAGCTTAATTAGCACTCACTGGTGCTGCTGTTGGAATTCATGAAACCCCATTGATTTCCGTGGCCCCAGTGTCTCAGACACTACATGTAAGCTGCTATGCAGTTTGGGAAAACAATGCAAAGTGCAAAGCAAACCTGAAAAAGAAAGAGGAAAAAATCAGTGCTTTTGTGCATTTCCCACCCTTGAATTTGCATACAGTAGAATCCCCTCCTTTCGGTACCTCTCAGGGACATGACTCTCATGAAATGAAGATATCCAGAGCTTCAGGACTGTCTACAGAGCAGCATTAGCATGGCAAGGCGTTTGCTTCTCAGGCAATTTACAGTCACGCTTTAAAGCACCAGCTGCCTCTCTGCACTAAGGGACAGCAGCTGTAGCTCTGACAGCCTTTCCCAGTCCAACCAGTCGGTATTGCAGAGCCCCCCAGTGTGCTGCCCTTCCCTGCCCCAAGCAGAGAGCTTCCTCCTACCCCATGAGTTGGGGAAGCCATTTGATTTTTTGCTTTGAACACGGACCCATGGATTAGTGCCTCCTCAGTAGCATGGGTTGCAGCTGGGTGGGCACTGCAGAGCAGCCCTTCGCACTTCTGCATCTCAGCAAGCTGCCACTGTGTTTGATGGAGCTTGTCAGTTCTCCGCATCCCCTTCTCTTTTGGTTCTGCTGTCCCTTCTGCAGCTCCCTGCCTGTGCTGTGCGTTACATTGCCCCATTGCACCTGGGTTGATTTGAGGTTTGGTTTTGTTCTCCCTCTCCCGTTTTTCTTGTAAACTGTCAACCATGATATCCAAGTGGGGATTTCCTGCTGCATCCCCATAAAGCAAGGCGTTCTTTTGATTCTTTGTCCACTTCAGAGCTGTTTAGAGTAGCAGGCAATTAGCGGCTCTATTCTTTCCCCCAGCCCCCAAAATGCTCTTGTAACTGTTTCCTTACAAAAATAACTGGGTTTTTCTGCATGAGCAGCATATTGTTCAGGTCTGTTTTCCTTTAGCACTTGCTAATTCTCTGAGCATTACTGCATTTCTTGTGACACTGTAGGGAAATTGCATGGGACAGTTTAACCTTTGCACGTGTGGGGAGGAATGTTGGCGGGGATGCAACCATTCTGTGGCCTCACCTGGGAGAAGGCAGGCGGGCGTTGGAGCTTCAGCTGCCTGCATTCCTGAAAGCGCTTCTGTTCTGTAAAGATTTCGGGTCATGTTCCATTCTGCATCGAAGAATCTGGTACAATCCATTCTGACTATAAAGCTCTGTTGTACAACTGCCTCTGTACATCATCTTCTCTGCTGCTCGTGTGTCTGCCTGGGCTCGTGAGCTGTGTGTCCCTCCGGGACTGTTTCACAGGACAGTTCTGTTGCATTCTCAGACGTGGAGGAAACGGGCACTGAATTAAAAAATCGTTGAGAAAAAGCTGAATTGAAAAACCATGAGCTTTTCCCCCAAAATGGAGGTCTGGCCTGGGGGAGCTGCTGTTGTACACAGCGTTAGGGGGAAGGCAGTGCTGCTCAGCTCCACCTCCGGTGAGTGCAGCGCGGGGGTCAGCAGAAGGCAGTGCAGGCACTGCGTTCCTCTTGGCACGAGTTTCTCTCTCACCTGGGCCAGATTTGACAGCCAGCAGGAGCCTCTCTGCTCCCTGCAGCTCGGGCTCATTGTCAGCATAGGGAGCTGAGACAACACCAAGCAAAGATGAGTCACTGTGTTCTAAAATCCTCTTTTAAAAGAGAAGCAGAGGCGGGAGCGCTCTTTACTTACATTAGAGCCCAGGGAGGGGATGTGGCACGCCTTGGCTTTGGGAGCAAGGCCAGAGCCATCCCTCCCCCTGATGTGGGTAAAGTGGGAAAGTGGAAAAGGCACTTTTTAGACTTCCACTTCTCCCTTTTTCAAGAAATGCTGAACTGGTCGGGTTACAGTGTGAGGTGTAATCCAGTGCTGGCACTCATGAGTGAAGGGAGAAAGAAATAGGCCTTGTCTGAGTTGGTCTCACCCATACCCAGCCTTCGGAATAAGCTAAATATAAGAAGTGTGTGTATGTGCCTGTCACTGCAGGGAAGCTTCTGCAGGATCACACTGATGAATATAGTTCCTCTGAGCATCTCTGGAGGTACCAGTGCATTTGCTTTGGGGTTTGTATTAAAAAAAAAAAAAGAGAGAGACCTTGAGGCTGAAGAGCTGCACTTGCAGTTCAGTGCTGGCTGGAGCTGCATGTCTTACAGTGTCTTGGTTGATACTAAGAGGAGGGAGGAGTGCAAATCCATCACTGCCTCTGTGGCCAGCTTCCCAAGCACAGGGGGCAGCTGGTAGAGCTGCTGCTCTGAGCTGTGGGTGGGAGCTGCATGCCCCGCATTTATTTTGGGGAGCGTTCATTGCCACCCTCCTCCCTGGGGTGGGAAGGCACAGCAGGACGGTCAGCAGCTCCTGTCGCTGCTGGCAGTCCCTGTGTGTGATTTGATGCAGCTGTTGTGATGGGACCAGAGGGAAGTTGTACTCTGAGAGCAGGCAGACGTGTGTCAGTTTCTGCCCTGTGTGCCGGCACCACCGCAGCCAGTGCTGCCTGCAGCCCACAGCTCAGCTGCAGCCACGTGGCCTCGAGTGTGACTGCTCCCTGTGCATACACCCAACCCTGCGGTCCTGGGCAAAGGCAGAGGGCCTGCACGGTCCTTCTCATGGCCCGAGTCTTAGCACAGGTGGCCAGCCCTGCTTGCCAAAGCTCTCGCTGGTGTTAATCTGTTGGTGGCTGTCACAGAACTCATCCCCGCAAGAGAACCAAGCTGCTTAGTGCTGCTGCTGAGCTGAAGGACTGGCTCATTACCTGACCTGTGCCTTGCTCCATCTCCTTGCCAAAATACCAGGTAGAAAAATAGCACAAGGAAAGACAGACTGGTCCTGGCACTTCTCGTGCCTACAGACCAGCTCTGCTACCAGCATCCTTGCAGGAAACTGTAATTCTGCCTCCAGGCTGAGGAGCTGTCTGATAATTGCTGTCCACTTTTTTTCTTGGCCAGTTTATGCTCATTTGTTTCTTTGCCAGCACTGCTGTTTGGGTGCTGCTGCCCCAGCCCTGCGTGGCAGTGCTATGCGTGCCATCCTCGCTGTGCTTTCAGCTGCCCTTGGCACCGCTTCTGCTCTGAGTTCATCTTTCTGAGGCTGTGCCAGTCCAGATGAGGTCGTGCCAGGGCTCGTACTTAATGCTTCCCATGTAACACATGTCCTGCAGCATCCTGGGGTGGTGCTGGCCTTGCTCACAGCTGTACCTTGCTGCGGGCTCACAGGTGGCCCCAAGAGTTATGAAAAGGGCCAGTTGTGAGGAGTGCGGTGCTGCTGCACTTCGGGGCACTCAGTTTCACCCTATTTCTCTTATTCTTGTAAGGTCGTAAGATTTTCCCTTGGCTTGCCAAGGCCGGGGGTGGGAATTTTCTTCCTTCCCCCCAGCAGTGAGTGTGAAATGGTTACTGAAGCTCAGGTGCTGCCTGCAGTGGGACACTGTGCCTCGCCAGCCCCCGCTGCTCACCCAACCTTCTGCGCTGCCCCCGAGCTCACCAATGCGCGGTTCTGGGGAAATCCCGCAGTAGGATGGGCTTAGGGACCGGTTGCTGTAACCTAGCAACAGCCTCCATCGGGGTATAATGTAATTAATCCAGAGTTGGCTCCGTCTGCTGCTTAAAGACACCGGGACACGTGGCTGAGCCTTTTTAACTTGCGGTTTTGCCTCCAGAGCCATCCTCCCGCACCGCAGGCTGCAGATGTGTGCCGGGCACAGTCAGAGCCCCGAGCTGCGCTCAGCCCTTTCCAGGGCGGCTGCTGAGCGCAGAGCTCAGATCCCAGCGCCGCACCCACAGCCGCACCTCGGCCCAGGGAGCGCTGCGGGGCCGCTGCCCGACGCCCGGGTTGGAGCGGCGTGCAGGAGGCCGGGCCAGCGCTCCGGGTTCAGCCGGGAGCTGTTATCCGTGCGCACGTGTGCCCGAATCGCGGCTCCCGGAGCATCCCGGGGTGATGCGGGCGGCTAGGAGAGACCTCCGGAGAAACACGGGCCGGGAAGGCGCAGAGGAGCAGCAGGAGCAGAACGCGGCCCCGGAGCGACGGTTTTCCCTTTGCTCCCGCTCCGCAGAGCACCCGGCAGCGGTGCTGAGCCGGCAGCGCCACGGCCCCGGGCGTCGGGGAGCGGATGCGCCGAAGTAAAGGCGGCGGCGCGGGGCCGAGCC
>JAOWBP010004368.1:385686-400048 GCA_028571105.1 Tragopan temminckii | reverse complement strand
GGCTGTGTAGGTTGCTCCATTGCTGCCTCATATGAGGGCAGGGAAATTGTTCCACATGGACAAGAATAGTTTGGGCTGGAAGGGATGTTAAAGATCACTGTTCTGACTCCCTGCTGTGGGCTGGGTGCAGCTCAGGCTGCCCAGGGCCCCGTCCAGCCTGGTCTTGGGCACCTCCAGGGGTGGGGCACCCACAGCTTCTCTGGGCCTCAGTGCCAGGGCCTCACCACTCAAGGAGTGAAGAATTCCTCACATCCAGCCTAAGTCTCCTCTCTTTCAATTTAGAGCACTTACCCTTTGTCCTGTCACTACACTCATTGATAAAGACAGCATCTTGTCACCTTCACTGGGGAGGGATCAAACCACCCCAAGGAGAGAGAAGGCACAGAGCTCATGGCTGCAAGGAAGAAAGTCATCTGCCATAGAGAGCATTGCAGTGTAGTGCCCTGGTAAAGCAGCTGCTTCCTGGCATCAGGAGTCCCATTCCCTGAATCCAAACAGGTATCAGGCATCAAACTCAGGAAAGAGAAGCGTTGTGGATCAGTGGGAAAAGCCCCACAGAGGATGCTCTGCTGTGTGGCTCGGTGCCCCCTGGGGTGACACATGGGGTGCCTCAGCCGGAGTGACTGTTCTGTGGGAGGGCACAGGGTTCCTCACCTCCATGTGTCTCCTCTCACACTCAGGAATCGGGCCCCATCTTTTACTACACCTGTTGCAATCGCACTGCGCAGCAGCACAGATAACAGAGGGGCTGAAGTCCAGAGAGGGGCAGGTCCTGGGGAGCAGATTCCAGCCTGGGGCTTGTGGCATGGCTTCCCCCGGCTGCTGCCTCTCTCGACTCCCTTCTGCCCTCCTCTCATCCCTTCTGCCCGTGATGTCAGGGCTCACACTCCTCCTGGCCCTGCTACTGCTGGGTGAGTTGCGTGTTGGGGTAGTGCCTCGGGTTGTGCTGGGGATGAGAGGGACTATAGTTCTACAGGGCTCACCCATGCCTGCCCCACTGGGGGCTTACTGCGCCTTGCAGCTCTGTGGAAGCTTTCCCAGCTTGGGGGGCAGAAACACCCCCCCCCACCAGGTCTCTCCTCATGTAGACACAATGGGGATTCCCTGGGGTGAGTGTGTGCTGGAAATGCTAGGGACAGTCCCTGTCAGGCTGTGCAACACTGGTGGCTTTGCTCAGCACGGAGAGGAAATGCCCAAACCTTCCCAGTTCTCCTCTAGATGGGGGCTGGAGCTTGGACTAGGGGTGTGATTTAATGGGGTGACAGCGGCAGGGTTGGTGCCACTGCCCTGGTGGTCTCTGGTGCTGAGTGCTGGTGCTGGGAGATGCCAATCCATGAGGGCAAGGAGGGGGCAGAACCCCAGGCCAGCAGGATTTGGCCTTACTCCAGGCTCTACCCTGGCTACCAGACCGTTGGGCAGAGGTGGAGGTCCTATCCGAGGGATGATGCTGCTGAGATCCCAGTGCTCTCCCGTGCAAGGTCCCAAATGGGGTTGTACAGATGCATGGATGCATGTACCCTCTGTCACCCATGGTGGCCTCTTGCCCAGCACCTCCATGGGGTTTTCAGCCCCTTCCTCTCTCTGGCAGCCGGGTCCATCCCCTCCAGCAGGGCTGCTGCTGTCAACAGTTGTGGCAGCGTGGCTGAGCACCACTGCGACTTCGTGTGCCACTGCGGTGACTGCTCCGATGAGAACCAGTGCGGTGAGTGCCTGTGAGCAGGTGATGGAGTGCGGGCACCACAGATCCCCAGGCTGATCCAGCTGTGCCCTGATCCCTTCCCCTCTACTCCAGGATACCTGGGGATCTCGGCTGTGCTTGGCTCTCCCTTCACCTGTGATTTCGAGGATGATGACTGTGGCTGGCGTGATGTGAGCACCTCCACCTACAGATGGGTACGGGGCCGGGCCAGCCTGGACTCATGGGGCACAGGGCCACACTCAGACCACACCATGGGCACAGACCGGGGTAAGCGGGGGCTGCAGCGGGGGCTCCTGCTCCTCCGAGCCAGGGTGCTTCAAGAGCACTTGATCTCCTGTCCCGGCAGGGTGCCGGGGCAAAGCCTGCAGGAGCAGTGCCGGCCACAGTGCCGGTGCCGCTCCCTCTCCGTGGGTGCAGCCTCACTCTGCTCTGCCCTCCTCAGGGTGGTTCATGGTGACAGTGTCCCCACCGGCAAAGGCCACAGCCACCGCCTGGCTCCAGTCACCAGTCATGCAGGAGGCAACCGCCACGTGCGAGATTTGGGCTTCATACCACCTCTCGGGAAGCGGTGAGTGCACCCAGGATCCTGCAGTGGGTACCGGGGCAAGGAGGCAACCGTGGGGGCAATGGGGAGGAACAGAACACCTCAAGATAGGTCTCTGCCATCTCGCTCACCTCTTCCGTGCCCTATACATGGAGGTGGCAGGACCTAAGTGTCCCCACCCCAGTCCAAGTAACCCCATAGCACAGGCCCATTCCAGTGGCCACCTGTGGGTTCTCTGCAGCGCTCAACCAGACTGCATGCCCAGTGTTGCGCCTGGCTGTGGCATTTGGGGACACGGTGATGGAGCTGTGGCGGAGCCCCGAGCACAGGGCCGAGGGCTGGCACCAGCTGGTGGCATACCCCGGCCGGATCAAGGGGCAGTTCCAGGTGAGATGGGGATGCTGGGCTGCACCAGGAGCAGAGGCTGTCAGGGAGGCTCACCCAGCCCTCACCTCTTACTGCAGCTCACCTTCGCCCTGACACAGCCGCCCATGTGCGGGGCAGTGCTGGCACTCGATGACATCGTCTTCAGGAACTGCGGCTTGCCGGGTGAGTGCTGTGGCTGCTGGGATGGTGCTGGGACCCAAGGGAGGTGGCTGGCCTTGGTGTTCTGTGCAAGCTCTCCCACTGCCCATGATGCCCTGGGGTCAACTGTCCCAGCCAGGGTGCGTAGTGTGCAGAGAGTCCATCCCTTGGGTGTGGGGAGCAGCCTGGGGGACAGAGCGGGGAGCCCGGCACACAGTGGTGCTGATGCTGTGTCCCATGGCCCAGCAGCTGGGCAGCAGAGCTGCGGGGCAGAGGAGAGCAACTGCAGCAGAGGATCCTGCGTGGCCCTGGACCGCTTCTGTGATGGCACCGATGACTGTGGGGACGGCTCTGATGAAGATGCAGAGCAGTGCTGTGAGCATCTCCAGCCCTGGGGCTGGGGGAGGCAGATGGGTAGAGGGTCTGAGCCCATGGGACCATGGGTTGGCAGGTGGATGGCATGAGTTATCCCAGCTCTGTCTCAGAACTGCAGGGACAAAACCACCCAGCAGGTTTTGCACAGTCTATTGTGCAGCACCTTGCCTGGGGGGGGGGGTGGCCTGCGTCCATGTGTCACTGCTCTCATTGTCCCACAGCGCTCTTCACCTTCTGCTCCTTCGAGGAAGATCTTTGCAGGTGGGAAGTGGAGGCTGGGCAGCTGGCATGGGAGAGGAACACGAGCATGGGCTTGGGGACAACCTCTGGTGTTCCCACCCGGGATCACAGCACCAACAGCATTACAGGTGTGTGCTGGCAGTGGGTCCCCCATGCCTCCCACCATCCTTATTCCTTCTGCCTTTCTGCCCGCATGCCCAGCCCTGCTCAGAGCCATCTTGGTGTCTCCTCAGGCTATTTCCTCCACACCATCGCTGGGGGTGCCAGCAGCGTGGCCAGGCTGAGCAGCCCCACTTTCCAGGCCACCAACTCCTGCTCCGTGAGTCACTCTGGGCACCTGTGTGCAGGGCAGGGGACAGCAGCCCCATGGGCATGGTGGTGGTGAGGGTCAGGATCCCCGTTTGCAGGGACCCCTGTGTGGGGTCAGGGCTGCCGTGGCCCTTTGCCTGGGGAGGACGGTGGGTCTAGGGGTGGTTGATGGCATCTCCAGTACCTGGTGGGAGCACTGAGCTTCTCCAGCCCCATGTGTGAGTGCTTCATGGGGCGTGAAGACTTTGTGCCCCTGCTCAGCCCTCACTGCCACCACCCGGCCTCAGCTCGTGCTATACTGCCATCTCCATGGCTCAGCCACCAGCAGCCTCAGCATCTCCTATGTGATCAACTCTACCGAGCACCTGGTGAGAGAGAGGACAGGGGACACAGGCAGCTGTTGGGTCCGTGAGCGAGTGGACTTCAATTTGACAGAGAGCTTCAAGGTGGGCTGGAGCTGTGCTGGGTGAGTGGGGTACCCACGGCCCCTCTCCAACTGGAGGCCTGGCAGTGGCACTGCCCTGGCCCCAAAGCCTGCCCTTACAGCAGCCTCCACAGCACTGCCCCAACACAAGGGGTTCCCCCATGCCCTGCCTCTGGTCTGTGCACCCAGTGTGCTCTCATGGAACCAGTGATAAGGGTTGGACTGGGAACCAGAGGCCAGGGCTGAGCCTCCTGGTGCGTCCCCACATCCCCCATTTACAGATCTGCCCAGAGCCCAAAAACCACCCTGCTGGAGTGGAGAGCAGTCCTCCCCACAACTTCCCCCAGCCCATCTGCCCTCCCCTATGGCCACCCACCAGCCCAATGCCTCCCAGCCATGGGAGCACCCATACTGGCACCCCAGCAGCACCCACTGGCGTGCTGGGCAGCCGCAGGACATGGGAATGCACAAGGGCAGCACCACTACCCCAAACCCACTACTTGCAGCCTCAGCATCACCCTAACCCCCACACAGACTCTTCCCCAGGGGTGTGCTGACCACACCGTGGTGCTTCCTGCAGGTGCTGATCGCAGGGGAGGCGGGCAGCGGGGGCACCGTGGCTGTGGATGACCTGATCCTGTCTCCAGGCTGTGTGCTGCAGCAGGGTGAGCTGGGGTGGGGAGCACATGGTGGGGCTGCGGCTGGAAGGGCAGTGCTAGGGTGATGCCTGGAGCCGGGCTCAGCCTCACACCCTGCCAGTGCCACACTCTAGTCCAGGGCTTTTGCCATCAGAGCCAGCTCCCGTGGAACTGCCGGGCCGGGCCAGTGCCAGCCCCTGCACGGCCGAGGAATTCCCCTGCGATGACGGGGGCTGTGTCAGTGCCGAGCTGGCCTGTGACTTCGCCAAGGCGTGTGCTGATGGCTCCGATGAGAACAACTGTGGTGAGAGCCAGCAGTGGATGTGGGGCACCCGGCTCACCCTGCCTGCAGCCCTCGCAGTGCCAGGGGGTCCCGGAAGCACCATGGCGTGGTTGTGCTGAGTTATGGGTGTTGCAGGAGCAACCACCTTCGAGGAAGGGACCGGGGGTTGGCATGACACCAGCGTGGGCCGGCTGCGCTGGGCTGTGCAGAGGGCCACCGAGCCCACGGCCACTGCCCTTGTGGGAGCAGGTGAGGCCATTCCCACCACACAGACAATGCTCCCTGGTCCCCAGGACTACAGGAGCCTGGGAGATGCACAGCCTGCTCCTGCTTGGGCAGAAGGATGTCCTCGTGGGAGGGGTAGAGGTGATGGAACAGGGTGCTTCTTCTGGGGGTGCTGTGCGGGGCTCTGCCTCCACCTCTCAGGCTGTTTCCTTGCCCAGGGGCTTTCTTGGCCCTTCAGAGAGGAGAAGGACAAATGGTGGCTCCCGCCAAGGTCCGCACACCTCTGCTGGGTCCCTCCGGCCTGGCCTGCGCCATGGAGATGAGCTACATCCTGCACAGTGGTCCCCAAGGTATCCCTGCCTGGCCGAGCCCTGCCAGCCCTGTGGCTGCAGGCCAGGTGGTGCTGGGCGGTGCTGCCCTTGTCCCCAGCACCATCTCTCATGCTCAGGTTTCCTTGCTGTTGCTGTCGTGGAGCACTCCACGGACATGACACACCTGGCTTGGCACACGCGGGGGCACGGCAGCACAGCCTGGGAGCATGTCCATGTCCCACTGGGGGAGAGGGCCCGACCCTTCCAGGTATGGCCAAGGGATGGTCTGGCTGGGTGCAGGACCGTGGCCCCCAGGGCTCACCACCACCACCCACAGGTCGAGCTGTTGGGGATGGCGGAGCTGCAGGACCCAGCGGACATCGCCATCGACAACGTGACCTTCGTGCAGTGCGACCCTGGCACGGAGCCCCTGGGGGCTGCAGGTGCGTGGGCACACATGGGTGTCTTGAGCTGCAGGGGCTGCCGGGTGCCCTCAGTGTCCCCAGCCCTGCAGCTGGGCTCTGGGCCGGGCTGAGCACACCTCCTGTCCCCAGCACTCACTGCTGACTGGAGCAGGTGGCAGAGAGATGCACTGGGTGCCTTATCTGCACTGCCCTCACCGCAGCCACCTCTCTCTGGGCAGAGCTGTCCTGCAACTTCGAGGCGGACCTGTGCGGCTGGTACCAGGACCGGGGCAGCGACTTCCAGTGGATCCGCAGCACAGGGCAGGGGCAGGGCTCCGACCACACCACCGGATCGGGTAAGGGCCTGGCTCCTCTCATGCCATCCTGGGCAGCTGGAGTGGCCCCGCTGCCCCAATCCCCAGGGTTGGACGTGCCCTGTGTGTCGTGAGCAGCCCTGGGAGCGAGGGGAGTGAGCTCAGCTGAGCAGCACAGGGGCACTCAGTCCCTGCGTTGGGGAGATGGCAATGAGAGAAGGATGGGTGAGTGCAGCTCGGTTGTTCCCACTGATCAGGATACTTCCTGGCTGCGGACCCCTCGGCACCATGGAGCCGTGGGCAGCGTGCACAGCTCACCACCTACAGCCAGGAGCCAGCTGCTGCCCCGCGCTGCCTCGCCTTCTGGTACCGCCTGGCTGGCCCGCAGATCGGTACGTGGCCCTCCGTCCTTACCAGCACGCCCCAGGCTCTGTGGTGCCATGTTGAGGCCGGATGCGACACCAGCTCCCACCGCTGCCCTCCTCCCAGGCACTCTGAGCCTCAAGCTGCAGCTGCAGGGAGCAGAGGAGACGGTGCTGTGGACACAGCGGGGCAGCCAGGGCAGTGTGTGGCACCGCGGGCTGGCGACGCTCCCTGCCACGGGGCAGCAGCACTACCGGGTGAGGGCAAGGGGTGTGAGGTGGCATGGGGCTGTGCTGGGCCGGGTCTCTGTGCCAGGCCGCTCTGAAGCCGCTGTCTGGCCCGGCGGCAGCTGGCCTTCGAGGCACTGCGGGACGGCTTTGTGGGCGACATGGCGCTGGACGACGTGGCACTGACGGCGGGTGCCTGCGGGGCCGAGCTCTCCTGCTCCTTTGAGGCGGGCGCCTGCGGGCTGGCGGGCAGTGGGCAGTGGTGGTGGCAGAGCGGCGGCACCGACATCACCGCTGGCCCCATGGCTGACCACACCACTGGCACTACCACAGGTACCGAGGCTGGGGCTCTGGGCGCACTGCTGCCTGCCCTGCCCGTGTGGGCAGCTCTCAGCCCACGGCCCCCGGCCGCGTGAGGGCTGCCCGCGCAGATCAGTGCCCTCAGGAGAGCCAGGCATGGGGCAATCACAGCACGGGGTCTTCTTTCTCTCCAGGACATTACATGGTGGTGAACACCAGCAAGCACTCGCTGCCCACGGGGCACGTGGCCACACTTAGCTCTGCGCTGTACCAGCGCTCCGCGCCTGCCCAGTGCCTGGCTTTCTGGTACCAACTGAGTGCCACAGCCCCAGGTGAGACCTGCGAGCTCTGAGCCATGTCCCCCACTCAGCACAGGTTGGGTGCCATGGGCCGAGTGCTGCCCTGTGCCGTGGACATGCAGCACGATGCCATTCAGCATCACCTCGCCCCGGGCAGGGACTTTCCGTGTCCTTGTGGAGGAGAATGGTGAGCAGAGGAAGCTGTTCAGCGTCAGTGCGATGGAGGGTGATACCTGGCACCGTGGGCACGTCACTGTTCAGGCAGACGCAGATTGGAAGGTGAGGAAGGTCCCCAGGCAGCTCCCGGTGGGATGGAGGCCGCAGGAGGGGCTGTGCTGACAATGGGTGTCCCCCCTACTGCATTGCTGCCAGCCTTAGCGTGCCCTCCCTGCAGGCGGTGTTTGAGGCGGTGGGAGCTGGGAGTGAGCACAGCTACATGGCATTGGATGACCTTCATGTGTCAGATGGAGCCTGCCCTGAGCCAGGTGGGAGCGTGTGTGCTGGGCCCCATGGGGACACACAGCCACAGGGATGGGGACAGCCCTTCCATCCACCACCAGCACCAAGCTGAGCGTGTGTCTTACCATGTTTCTACCCAGCGTCCTGTGACTTTGAGTGGGACATGTGTGGCTGGAGCAGCCCCTCGGATGAGCGCCTGCACGGCTTCGCCTGGGGCTGGAAGAGTGGGGTCCCCCTGGCCAAGTACCCCGGCCCTGAGCAGGACCACACACTGGGCACAGAGGACGGTAGGAGACCCTCAGAGAGAGCTGGTGTGGTTTGGGGGGAGCAGCAGGAGCTGTGGAGGGATGGGATTACCTGTGAATGTCCCCTTCACTGCATCCCAGGCCTAAAAGGGTTGGGATGCAGATCAGTGCCTTCATCAGCTCTGTCCTGGCCCCAGGCATGGCTGGTACATAAAGGACAGACCTCACGAGGGCTGTTGCCCCCCAGGCAGCAGCACAGCCCTGCACACACTGTGTCAGCTGGCTGTATGGTGGCCACAGCCTGTGCCCAAAGGCAGTGAGGAGCAGGGAGATCTGTGGGACAGGGGCCACCCTAGATGCCACCCTGCCCTCCAGGTCACTACGTGCACTTCGACACCCGTGTGCTGGGCGCAGGGGGCACCGCTGCCCGGCTGGAGAGCCAGCACCTCCCTGCCACCACTGCCAGCTGCCTGCACTTCTGGTACCACATGGACATCCCCGAGCACCTCTGTGAGAGCTGTCCCAGGGGGTGGACAAGGGAGGGTGCTGTCCCCGGGGAGGGGGCTTCAGCCTACAGTGGGAGCCAGGGGACGGCTGGGGGCTGTGAGGGGGCAGCCTGGCACAGCTCTTGCAGGGCAGTGGGGTTCTGCCAAGGACTGCAGTCCCACAGAGGGCCTGGCTGCTCCCGCGGGCTCCGAGCTGCTGCTGATACAGGGACAGCTGTCCCCCTGTGCTGCAGCGGGCGGGGAGCTGCGTGTGAAGCTGCAGAGCGTGGCAGGGCAGCGCACAGCATGGAGCGTGGCAGGGCAGAGGAGCCAAGGCTGGCAAGGCAGCAAAGTGCCTTTGGAGAGTCCCAGCGAGTTCCAGGTGAGCGGATGCCCTCCCAGGATGCCGGGTGTCCTCCCTGCACACCAAGCCCAGCATTGCACCTTCCCACACAGATTGTCTTTGAAATCACCTCACGGATGTGGCCGATGGAGGGGACAGTGGCACTGGATGATATCGAGTACAGTGCCACTGGAGGCTGTGACTCCAACCCAGAGGCACCAGAGAAAGGTGTGGGTCATCCCCAACAGCATCACACATTCTTTGTGACCATGGTCCGTGCAAACCTGGCAGCACCTTTCTTCCTCTGTAGTGAAGTCTTCCAGTGGCTTTGTGGCAGAAGTGGTGCTTGGCCTGCTGCTGGCTGCCATTGTGCTGGCACTGGCGGCAGCTGGTTGCCGGTACTGGCTGAAGAGGAGAGCGCAGGGGAGCGGGATGGCCATGGAGAGCGACACCCCCCAGGGCTTCGACAACATCACTTTTCGAGATGTAAGCAGCAGCCCCGGCACTGGGGGATGTGCAGGACTCTCCTGTTGGCTCAGCTGCCCCCAGCAGCACCAAAACAATGCTTTCTAAAAGCTCAGCAAATCCCAGAAGGCATTCAGTGAGCCCACGGCCTGCCAACACGTCAGAGAGGGGCAAAGGGCTCTGCCCCTTATCTGAGCACTGGCAAATGAGTGACCCCAGGGCTGCGGGACTGACCTGGATACTTCGCTGCTGTGATCAGGCATTTGTTCCAGAAACAGCTGAGGCTGCGCTCCTCCTCCCCACAACCCTGCTGGGGAGCGGGTCGTGCAAACATTGTTCCTTCTCCTCGAGCCAGCACCTTAAAACCTGCAGAGGCAGCTGAAACTACATTCAGCTTCCTTTGAGGAGATTGTGCCACGCAGCCTCCAGCAGAGCCACCAATTCCCACTGCTGTGCCGGGGCCAATCCCAAAGGATAGAGCCCTCCCGGCCTCGCAGTGCAGCATGACTGCTGGGCCCCCCCCATGCTGGGGTCATCGCCCCCAGAACCTTATATTTCCTATCGGACTATGCTTACTGCAACCAACTCATGCTGACCTTTCTTTACAGGACAAGGTCATTATAGCACAAGTGCCAAAAGAGCGGGATGAAGACTGAACTAAGTCAGCACCATCCTCCACCTCCTCGCGCCCATGAGGTGTGCCCAGGGCAGAGCATCCCTCCCGCAGAACCTCGCACTCCATCCAGCCCACAGCTGCAGTCCCACAGCACGCTCACTGCCCCACATCTCACACAGCAGAGGAGCGGCAGGCAGTGGCCCCGGGGACACAGCACGGCCATTTCCACCACTACCTCCACACACGTGGGAGCAGCACTGCTGTTTTTTGTAACATGAACTTTCCACACCACATGGAGATGGCGTGATATGTCCGTGCATTGACACTCAGGCAGCAGGGGCTTCTTGCAGAACTGCCATCCCAGATGAGCAGGGTCCTGCTGGCTGCCCACTGCTCAGGTGGAAGGGGTAAAGTGCGCCATCGTGCAACCTGCAGGGTTTCCCAGTCCCAGGATTAAGCCCCAGGGAGCAACCTAGCAGCTCCCAGGGCACAGGAGAGCCCAGGCAGCCAGGTAGGACTGCACGGGGCTGGGGAGGGTGGAGATGGTGTGGCAGGAAGCACTGTGCAGCACAGCTGCTGGCAGCCAACAGCCCCAACCCAGCAGCACAGGACAGCCCACACTTGTTTCAAGGACTCTTCAGACTTCACATTTCAGTTTCACTGGGAAATGAAAAACTCTCCCAAGGCACAGGCTGGGCTCAGGGCCACATCATCCACTGCTGCAGCCAGGCCCTGGCACACTCTTAAGCCCAGGATCACTCATTTTTTCCCCACAGCTTTAAAAACAATTTCATCCCCTTGCCCTTGGCAAGCCTGCCATGTAACTGCAACAGCAGACAAACCCGTTCAGCCTCTGCAGAGGCAAATGTCTCATTAACAAGCCTGCTCTCCTGAAACTTCCACAGCTTGGCTGAAGGGAACACAGCATGCCACTGTTGTGGTTTGCAACAGAAGCCTGCCTTTCCTCTCGTCCTGCTGCAGACAACTCTCCCTTCAGCTCTTTTCCTTAGGATATGCCACAGAGTCACATCAAGCACAGGTATTAAAGTTCCACCACTGCTCCCACTCTGGCAGTGCACAACAGGAAGGTCAACAAGGACATAAGGAGGGCACTGGCTTCACATGAACGCCCCATTGTCTCTGCATCAGCCTTGATTTGTACAATGCCAGAGACTCTACTCACCTCCGCACAAGATAAAAACAGAGTATTGATTTCATCTCTGGGCTGTAAGCCAAAGCTGCAGTGCTAATAGGCAGGGGAAGAAGCAGAGCAGTGAAGATGCTGTGACAACACCAGCTGTTACCCTGCACGCTTCAGGTAGATCCATAGCGCTCCCAGAAGAGCAAGGGTGCTAACAGCACCAGTAACATCCAACCACAAAAATTTACAGCCAGCTGGTAAACACGAAGCAACCACCCTATGCAACTGAAGGGTATCAAACTTTATTATAGATCTCTTTAAAACAGGCTGGAAGGAACAAAAATGTCATTGCAATGCAGTGACTGAGTCACCATTTCAAATGCAGACACTGATCAAACCCCAACTCTCCCAAGTTATTTATAATATATCCCACCCTTCCCCAAAGTTGCTCCAATCAAATGATCACATTTCAGACAACCCCAAGTGTCTTAACATTAGCTGCTTCTAAACACCAAGACGTACATGTTTTCTGGCAAATTAGATGCAGGGTTTTTTTTTGGGGGGGAGAGGAGGAGGCAGGGGGGAGGTTTAGTTCATCAATCTCTGAAAAGGAGGAAGGAAAAAACAAAATCAGGACAATCGCTTCTTTAAGGTTGCCTTTTTACAGCAGGTACAGATTCTGCAGATTTCCCCCCCAAAGCAAGTCTGAAACCCTCTTGTTCAGCTTGGCAATATGAAGAGAGATTCCGGTGGTTAAGGAGAACCAGCCAGACGAGATCAGTCTGAGCAAACTGATTTCGAGGCTTTATTGTCATTTCCCTTTGGGGCCAGTTTCGAGCGGTTTTCCAATATCTTTCCCACGCAGTTTAAGGCCTGGAGTAAGACAAAGGAGACAACCATCAGTTGTTGTGCACTCAACCATTCACAGCTTTAAAATCTTTGCTGCAAAGGAGAGAGTGTCCAGAAAAGAAGGCAAGGAAATCAAATTCAGGAAGAATCATACTTCAGCTCATAGGAGCATGAGAAGTTACAAGAAAGGCTCCAGTTTGCTCATGCATTGACTGTGTTTCTAAAAAATGGTATCTGAACAGGAGCAGGAGAGCCACATCAACACTAGTGGATGCAAGATACTTTCCTGAGTTAACATCAGACCTTCAAGCACCACAGCATATCATGAATTTTTTAGAGGGGCCATATACAGTGTGTGGGTATGTCCCAAGGGCACATATCTACACATAATACTGGAGAGCGAAGGAGAATAAGAGCCTTGCATTCTTGTTTCAGTCAGCAGATACAAGCTTTTTATCAGCACATAGCTTAATGACACCACAGCCTCAATAACCTACAGTCAGGAACAGGTGCTGACACGGAAGTATGAATAATTTAAAACCACTGCTTAGACACTGGAAACACTGTTTGTGAAGTCTACTTTCTCAACTTACCAATGGCTCTTTCAATCTTGCCCATAACCTGGTTATTGGGGATTGCTCTTCCTGATTCGTAGTCAGCAATTACTTGTGGTTTTTCATTGATTTTCTAAAAAGAGATTATATGCCTCAAACACTGGCTCCATACAAAGTGAACACTCAGAACCAAACTCCCAGTACTCACACAGACAAGTAACAATCTCTAATTATGCCAGAGGATAATTACATTAGGGTCGGAGGACACAGCACCTACTTCTAGGCTTGCAGTGTGGTCAGTGAGATCCCTCCACAAATCGGGTATCACAGTGATAGCGACACATCCTGGACAGACTTCTCTTAGCATCCCAGGAGGAAAACCACCAAGTACTAAAGCTCGTTAGTAAAGCAACGAGCTTCTGAACACAGCATCAGGCACAGAGAGTAGGAAAAAAACCTCACCGATGCTGAGCCCATGGGAAGAGGAGCAGGGAGAAGCCTCCAGCTCATCGGCAGTGACACTGCCTGGGCTATAAGCAGATGTTCAAAGGCTGCAGGAATGATCCCCTAAGTCTACACAACTAATTCTCATGGAGATTAGACATCAGAGATGTTACGTTCACCAAACTTCTTGTTCATAACACCCATGTGGAAACAGGAGAAAAGTCTAACTTCAGCTGCCACGAGGTGCCTGTATTCATCTCCAGACAGTGAGAGCAGAGGCCGGAGGGCGCTGGGCAATACTTACTGTGGCCAAGTCCTTCTGTGTCATGCCCTTGCTCTGCCGACCCTGCTGGATTACTTTGCCCACCTCCAGGGGAACTCTGTCATGGTGCAGCTCTTCTGTCTCTCGGTCGAGCTTGGCTGTGTTCTTTGTGATGAAGTGTTGTTTGTTTTGGCCTGCTGCCCCTATCATTCAAAGCAAGAACAAAAAAACACAAGAACAAACAAAACAAGGCTCAGAGCTGCACCAAGAGGTATCTGCCCAGAATCCCAGGGAGCTTTCAAGGATTCACGCCAACATCAGCAGTGACCTCAACAGTATCCTGCCTGCCAAAGGTCAGGGAATGCGTTATCTCAATCCTGTTAAACGCTGACATCTAAACAGCCATTCCAGGCCCTCTTCTTTACTGCAACATCTGAGGGTCACTCCATACATGCAAATTTTTGCTATTACTTGGGGATTTTATGTTCCAATTTCATTCCATGCGTGCATGTTTTTGCTATGGCGCAGGGGGATTTAATATTTGAACTCGGGCCCTGTTTGCTTACTTACAAGGCTGCTTCCACCCAAGTTTCTGATGCTATTGAGAAGCAAGCAGTAACACTGCGCAGCTTTGCTGGAAGCCAGAGGTTCAGAAATACGTTGTTTGCTTTGCTGCTTCTTAACCAGAACACTTCGGGCAGTTTAAATCGCTAACGTCAGCGCCTGGCGCTCAGCGCCGGGCCGTCCCTGCCGCGTGCCTCTGCAGCAGCGCGGGGCACAGCTTCACCAGCCGGGAAACGGGGCACTTCGAAGAGCTGCCCCGCGGGGAGGCGGAGCAGCTACGGAACTTCTCCAGCGAACGCGCTCAGCGGGAGGCACGGCCGCCGCCCGCCAGCCCCGGGACCCCGGGGCCGCGCCGTACTCACACTTCTTGGAGGTCTCCACGTCCTCGCCCCGCCGCTGCGCCGCCAGCACCGCCTGCGGGAGCCAAGGGCCGCGCTCAGCCGTCGCCGGGCGGG
>JAOWBP010004368.1:354246-375528 GCA_028571105.1 Tragopan temminckii | reverse complement strand
GCTGAGCAGCACTTGGAGCCGTGCAGGGCTGTTTTGCAGCGCTCCGGCTGTGAGCTCAGCACCCATCACAGGGCTGTGTGTTGTGGGGAGGTGCCAGCACAGAGAGGGGCACTGCAGGGTGTGAGGCTGCTAACAACCAGATAGTGGTTTCACACATCACTGTAGGTGCAGGAGAAGTGCAAAATCCCCTCTTTCAAGTGGCTGTGGCTGCAGTGACTCCTGCTTCAGCCGGAGCGCAGCATCTGTTGCTGTGCCAGCGCTCTGTGGGTCGTGGGGAAGTTGTTGTCTGATGCTGTAGAACCAGAGAGCAGGAGCAGCTGGAGGAAAGGGCTCAGCCCCTCTGCAGGCTGCCTCTGCCTTCCTCTGCCCACTGAGGGAATCGGGGTGGCTGCTCAGGAACAGCACTGTGAGCCTTTGGCTCTGCCTGCTCATCTCAAGTATGAAAAGGAGAGAGTTCCCAGCATGCCAAACCTGAGCCACTTGTGGGTTTCACTTTCCAGTTTGTGATGTGGTAAGAGAACAGCTTACACATGTCCCCCCTCCTGGAGGCAGTGACTTGTTTTAATACAGGTAAACGTGAGCAGGTTTTCAAGGCATCTGGTTTCAGACAGCTGCTCTGTAAATATGTCCTTATTTTTTCTGTTACTGCCAGAAGGGTGTTGTTAAACACGCTTCTCTTCTAGCCTCAATTTTGATCTGCCTGTTAATGGAATTTGCAGTGGTGCATCGAAGCTCACGTAAGCTCGGACAGAAAAGCAAGAGGTGATTTCTGGATCCCTCATTACAGAAACCAAATACCAGTTGTTCCAGTGGGCTGGTGCACAAGGAGGTGGATTTGAGCTGTGTGGAAGCGGCACGGAGCGCAGCGGTGCTCCAGCAGTGCCCATTGAGCAGTGTGTGCTGTGGGCAGAGCGTGGCACTGCTGTGATCCTTGTCACGACATGGGATACATGGGGTGGTTTTAAATGATTTCCCCTTCTGGCTGAAAAATGCATTTCTGTTGAACTGATCCCAAAAAGTTACACCCGTGACCTTGCTGAGATGCTGCCCCAACGCGCCTTTTCCGTGCAAAGCCACGCATGGAGCTTCCTCTCGGTTATTCATCAAAGCTGTTATCTCATTTTTATTTTTTTTTCCTTTAAAATGTTATAGCAGCTCTTTAAATCGAGGCTGAGGCTCGGATGGCTGCGTACGCACCCGAAGCGCTGGCAGCCTGGAGGTCACGGAACTGAGCCAGCACAAAGAGTTCTGAGCACACCAAAGCCTCCTGTCTATTCTTTTACAGGCTCACGATGAGGTCTGCCCAAAATTTCCATTGACTTGTGATGGCTGCGGGAAGAAGAAGATCCCCAGAGAGAAGGTATGTGGCTGCTGGGGGGCAGCAGAGCTGGGGGGAGCTGAGTCCATCCAGGAGCAGAGTGGGGGAGCAGCGAGGCGGCAGCCCGCTGTGCACACGTGGCTTTTCCATGAGGCTGAACATAGTGGTAGGAAGTCAGAGACGAGGATGTTTCCTCATCAAAAAGATGAGTAAACAGCTCTTCAAAACAGCCAGCATAAGGAGGGACTTTGTGCTGTGAGCTCTAGGTGTGCTGGAGCCCAGCAGTGGGTAGGATCACACTGCTGGGATTCCGGTGGCTGCTCCGTTCATTAACTGCTGCCTGGATCTCTCCCCTGCAGTGTGGGACTGAGCAACCTGGGGCTGCGCCTGGAAGTTTTTCAAAAAGTGGTTTAAAAACTGTTTTGACATCTGTTGCAGCAGATGTGGGTGTTCAGTGGGCTGCTCACAACAGACCAGTGATACCTGACAGTGGGAGGCATGGCAGAAACAAGATGGCAGCGTGCCAGTGCTGCTTAGCACTGATCATACGCTGCGTGGGAATCCAAACGAGTCATCTCAGAGGCTGGTGGGTTATTGGCACTGCTCTGCAGAGCTCCAGCCTTGGCCTCCATGGTTCAGGGCAGCTGCCAGCTGTGAGCAGGCTGAGGTGCAGCGGTTAGCATTGGTTTGAGGCTGTTCTTCAATGTGTCTTTGGGTTCCCAGACCTCAATGAGCTGGAGAGGGAGTGACCTGCATGACATAAGACCTGTTTAATGTTATCTTCTTTCTCTTCTAGTTTCAGGACCACGTGAAGAATTGTGGCAAATGTAAAGTGCCTTGCAGATTCGAGGTTGTCGGCTGTGCTGAGATGGTAAGGGTTATCGCTCTTGTCTGTCTTGTTTTCAGTTCCAGTGTTAGCTATGACCTGCAGATGGCTGTAGCCCGACCTGTTGCAGGTGCTGATGCTCAGCTATTACAGCAGAGTGGTGTTTTAGACCCTTTGTAAATGCTGCTTGACATTATCTACTGCCCAGATCTTGGGCACCAGAGAATGAGCAATGCAGAAGGACAGTTTGAGAACTGCACCAAATACTTGAAGGCTCCGAGTGGTTACAGTGCTGACAGCTGTCAGCATGGACCTGGGCATCCCACAGCTTGTTCCACTGCTGGAGCTTGGGCAGGGCAGTATTTCTATGTGATGTGATTTTCTCGGCTCTTACTGGTGATGTCAGTGTAAATCCCTTCTCAGGAGGATTATGTGAGGCTTTGTCCATTGGTGCTGTTAAGTCAGTCTGACAGAGCCCTTCTGCAAAGGGCTGGAGGAGGGCAGAGTAGGACAGTGTGTGCAGCTGAGGGAACGTTAAGCATCCATCACTGTATGTGATCACAGCTTTTCTGTAATAAAGCAAAAACACCAACAAAATCCACGTTTTTTAAACTGTTTTTCTTCGATTTTTTTTTTCCCTTTATAATTTGAAGCTAACATTGTGGCCTCAAGAGGAGGACATTTTTCTGTGGATGGTGACAGCTTGAGCTTGCTGAATGGGATATATTTCTCTTCATGTAGGTGGAAAATGAAAAGCTACCAGAACACGAAAGCAAGTGTCTGGCAGAGCATCTATACATGCTGCTGAGTTTTGTGCTCAGCCTCAAGAGTGGATCCGGAGGCCTGAAGCACCTTCCTGCCCTTCCCTCATCACAGAGCAGCTCCCCACTGCTGGCAGCAAACTCCCTGTGCCCAGAGTCGGAGCTCTTCAAGTCCCTGGAGCTCTTGGGAAGGTGTGACGCCCTGGAGAAGAAAACAGTGACCTTTGAGAACATTGTCTGCGTGCTCAATAGAGAGGTAGAAAGGGTATCTCTGACAGCGGAAGCCTACAGCCGGCAGCACCGATTAGACCAGGAGCAGATCGAGACGCTGAGTAACAAGGTGTGCAGTGCCTGGCGTGGGCATCCCCGTGCTCTGAGCAGAGCCTTCTGTCAGCTTCCTTTCCGTGTTGTTAGCAAAGCTCCACCTGTATCCTGTCTCTCCCTAAATCTGGAGGTAGCGCTAAGACACCATTTGTGACTGTGCCCAACCTGGAAAGCTTCCTGGAAAAGATGGGAATTGAATTGACCTGAAGCAAATGCTTTAGGGTCTCTGTTAGTAATCAAGTGATGAACGCTTCTTAGGTGAAGCCCTCCAGCTGGACAGGGAGGAGCTGGCGTTGCACTGAATCTCTTTGTATTCCCAGCCACTCGTTGTAGAACTGATGGTGGGAGCTCAGCCTGAGAGAAGGAGCTCTCCCAGCTCTGTGTTCCAGCACGGTGCCCTTACATCTGGGGGCCTGGGAATTGTGCAGTTTGTAGTTTCTGTGCTCTCTCAGTGTAGGATCTGCCAATACAGATGTAACCCTGCTGCCTCACAGCAACAAACTTGGTTGGCTGTGTATAGGTCCTTCTGTTTCTCAACCTACTTTTGTCACAAAGGTGACTTTTTTCCCCCAAACTCACCCCTTGTTCTGCAACACAACAAAAGTGCTCACAGAGAGAGGTTTTCCATGCACGGCAGGAAGGTTTTGGCTCAGACACTGAATTGTATTAGTGTATTAGAACGATGGGGTTCCAAAGGATTCTCCAGAACAATGGGGTTCCAAAGGAGGTTGTGGTGGATTGCCTTACATTCCTGCATTTCTACCCCTGGCCCTTTGCTCACTGCAGTGTGTCTGACCAGGCTGTGCCATCTGTCCCACTGAGCAGGTTCGGCAACTGGAAAGGAGCATTGGGCTGAAAGACCTGGCCATGGCTGAGATGGAGGAAAAGATCCGCAACATGGAAGCTTCCACCTACGATGGCGTTTTCATCTGGAAGATAACAGAATTTGCCAGGAAGCGCCAGGAGGCGATCACGGGCCGCTCTCCTGCGATCTTCTCTCCAGGTTATTGCCCCAAAACAGAAAAAGCCTTTTTGTGCCTCATCTGGCTGTGGGGTTCGTAATGATGACCTTAGCACGTGGAATGCATGGCCGCTCTGCTGTGCTTCTGGTCTTCTCTCTTTCCCAGGGAAATCTGAACCATCTTCTGGTTTGTTTTGTGTTCATAAGAAGCATTGGGCTGAATGAAAGTGCTCTGCTGGAGGAGGTGTTTTCTGCACTGTAGAAGACGTTTGAATTTCTCAGTGGAAAATGCAGCTGTCTTAGCTTGAGAATTGCCCTTCACAGCACTTTTTGAAACTGGCCAGAGCTGCATGTGAGCTGGGGGCATAGATGCTGCACTGCTTCCTGGTGTAATGAAAAACCAGATTGTTGCTGGGCCAGGAGATAAAAGCAGTGGCACTTTTAAAACTATTGTTAACTGTTTCCTGGTTGAAGGCTGTCTGGAGTCCTTTTGCTTATGAAAACCTGAAAGCAAAAAGGATTCCCCCTTCTTGAGGAGAACTAAACTGCTACTGAAACTGTGCATGCAATTAGCATTTCCTTCTAAAAGTCAGTGACAGCTGTGGAAAACCCCTGGTCTCTGTCCTGTTCTAGAAAGGCAGCACTTCCTTCCTTCGCAGAGCAACTAAATCGGGTTCAGGTCTGTTTTGTTTGGCTCAGAGATAGGACCTTAACCACTGCGGCCCATTTCCTGCCCAGCACTCAGGAGTTTCTTGACCTCAGCACCTTCTGAGACTGCAATTTTGGGTTAGAGCCCAGAGTGAGGTGGCAGCTCCTGGGCCCTGCTGCTTCCTGTGCCCTAAAGGAGCTCATACTGCAGTGCCTTCACTGCGGGACCCAACTTGCGTCTGAAGTCATGACCAAGTCAGCTCCTGGAGGGGCATGAGCAGGCAGCTGGAGGGAAGGGAAGGTTGCCTCTGCCTGGCACACCGGGACGTCTACGGAAGGGGCAGGGCTATCTTTTCCTTTCCATCTTGCAAGAGTAGGGTTGCACACCTTTCTTCCTGCAGTAGTTGATTGTGCTGCTTAGATGAGAAGTTTCCATTCCATGTGCTGAGGAACTGGGCTGAGAAGCAAATGCTGTTTGGTTTAGAAAAAAAGTTGTTATGAAGGTGGTTTTCCCTCTTACAAAGCAAAATGGGCAGATGGGTATTGTTCAGATTGGGAAGGAGACAGCTGGGAGCAGAGAGGGCTAGGCTGGGAAAGGAAAATGAGTACAATTGTTGGGTTTGTATTAAAATGCAGGAGCAGAGAGATAGCAGATAAAATCCGTTGTAGAGCAAATAGAAGGAAGTTACCGCCCAATTGCTTTGTCAGGAGGCGGCTGCTGGGCTGCTCTGCTGGGGCCCTGTGGGGCTGCACCCCTCCCTGCAGCTCTGGGGTGCTGGGAAATGAGGGGCGTTCTGTGTTGGTGTGCCCTCCCCCCCCCACTGCCCTGTAAAACCCCAGCCTGGATTCTTCTGGGGTCCCAACTGTAGAGTCTTTGGAGGATGCTTGGTGCCAGGCTTCACACTTTCTGACCCACGCTGTTTGTTAACAGCTTTCTACACAAGCAAGTATGGCTACAAGATGTGTCTGCGCGTTTACCTGAACGGGGACGGCACCGGGCGTGGGACCCATCTGTCCCTGTTCTTCGTGGTGATGAAAGGACCCAACGATGCGCTCCTGCGCTGGCCCTTCAACCAGAAGGTGGGTTTGGGTCGGAGCCTCCAGCATGGCCTGCGGCCATCAGCTGCTCCAGGGCTGAAAGCATCCCATCCTCTGGGCAGGATTTGGGGAGCAGCGAGGGCTGCAGGACAGCGTGCTGGAGAGAGCAGAGCTGTACTGCTGCCATGGGGCCAACCCACCTCTGTGTGCTGTGTTGCCTGCAGTTGGTGTTGCACAGCGTCACCCGTTCAGATTTCAGCTTCTGGGCTTTGCAGAACACCCAAGGCTGAACGTTCTGCCTCTGTTCTTGGTGGGATGGGAGCTTTCTGGGACCTAAGCAGATAGCCGTGTGGGAGGCAGGAGCTCCGTGCCTGCTGTAGGATTGCTCAGTTTGTGACTGTTCTGCCATCCAGGCGTTTCCAGGGACTGGGCTGGCGTTCCGTGCTGCCGCTGGCTGCGGGTGTCTCTCTGGTCTGTAGACATGCAGTGCTTCATTTCTGTGTGTGTTTCACAGCCACAGTGAGTGAGCTGCCGAGATGGGCTCCTCTGTCCTTTTCCTTCAGCTGCTCTTGTGTGTTCTCACACCTCCCACAGGTGACCCTGATGCTCTTGGATCAGAACAACCGGGAGCACATCATCGATGCGTTCCGACCTGACGTGACCTCCTCCTCCTTCCAGCGCCCGGTCACAGAAATGAACATTGCCAGCGGCTGCCCGCTGTTCTGCCCTGTCTCCGTGATGGAAGCCAAGAACTCCTATGTCCGCGATGACGCCATCTTCATTAAAGCCATCGTTGACCTCTCAGGCCTTTAACCCTCTGAGCACAGAACAGGGAATGCAGAGCCAGCCCCTGGTCACTGCCCTGCAGGCAGGTCTCGGAGCAAGGAGGGGCGGAAGCGTGGACCTGGCCCTTCCCAAAAAGGGACCTTCTTAGTGCTGAATGGAAACAAGGTGTCTGATGGGAGTCCTCTTCCCTGGCATCAGAGAGACCTTTCCGGAGAAGACGGGTGGACGTTGGCAGGCTGTGTGGTGCAGGGATTCCTGCAGGGACTCAGATGTCTGAACCACCGTGCTCCAGTTTCCCAGGGGCAGTGAGCACAGCTTGCCCAGCTGCTTCAGCGTGTGGCCTCGGAGCTCTGTAGCGAGGCAGGGCTTTGGCCTGCCCCAGCACTGCAGGCAGCTGCGTGTCCTTGCAGCAGGGCTGTCCCGAGGAGCACCGCTGCCCCGCGGGGCCACGTGGTGCCCCAGAGCTGGGAGGCTGCTGTTGGCTGCCCTGCGTGTTGCGGGACTGCTGCCTCTGCTGTCTGCAGAGAGGAGGCGCAGGGGAGCCCTGCGTCCTTGTGGCTGCGTTTTTGGTCAGGTGTGCTCAGGGCAGGTTGGGCTGGCAGTGCTGGCTGCCTGGGACATATGGGGCCGCAGCAGGGCTGCCTGTGGTGGAAGGCAGAAATGCTTGTCCCCTGAAACCTGGGCTCATGTGCTGTAGGGGGGGGCTGTGTAGCCAGAGCGGCAGGCTCCGGCAGTGGTGGGAGAACAGCGGCAGTGCTGGCAGCAGGGCTGAGGTGTGCACCCATGCTCCTGTGCTTTAATCCTGGTCGTGGGATGGCTGCAGCACTGTGGGCACCCCAACATGCCCCAGCCCCATTGTGCCCTCCTCTTTGGCATCATCTGGTGGGCCCTCCCTCCCCTGGCCCAGCCCTCGCCCTTTGGTACCGGGGCTGGAGCGGGCCCTGAGGGAAGCTTGCTGTTGCCCTTGCTGTTTCTGGATTGCTTGCACTGCTCCCTTCTGGGCAAGTGCCCTGCTCCTGTACCCCAGAGAAGGTCTCTGTTTCGTGGAGAAGAGCCTGCTGTCACATCCCTCCATCGCGGCCCGTGCGTCCCTCTGGAGTTGTTCTGTGGTGGCCACGTGTAACACCAGACTGGCCGCTGGCCGTGCTGGCCCCTCTCAGCTTGCTTCCTTTCCTCTTTGTGCTTTTCCTCCCCCTTCTTGCTGCCCCAGGAGCTGTGGGAGTGGTGAGCTGGGAGAGCTGAGCCCTTACCCCTGCCTAGGTCCTGTCCAGCCCCGGCACTGCTCCTTTGCCCTGGAGGACAGGCAGAGAGGCAGCTGCCGCCGGTTGGAGAGCGGTGACCCCCCCACAGCCCCCAGGTGCTCGGGCTGCGATTGCTGCCTCTGTGAGGGGAGTGCATCTCCCTCGGTTCAGGGCAGCGGTCGTTGCCACCAGCCCTGTGGGTGCCGTGCTGCTGTGCTCTCCGTGGAGGAGGCCCTGGGCTCCACAGCCCCCTGCCTGGAACAGAGGGGGAGCAGCTGGGATTTGGAAGTGAAAAACGACCCCAGCCTGCTCTGCAGCTGCTGCAGGCGCGTATTAAAGCCCAGCAAGGGGCCGGGGCTGTGCCCGCAGCATCCCTTCTCCTTTGGAGCAGCGCTGGGTGCCGTATGGGCCCCGTGCCCAGTTCCTTGCTGCAGTCCCACTTTGTGCAAAGGCGAAGGCTGCAGCTCGGATGGAGGCTGTGCATTTTTTCCAGGCTGGGCAATGCAGGAGATGGCTGTGGAGTGGGACTGGGATGCTCCTTGCTGTTTGCAGCCTTGCCGCTTTGCGCAGACCCTCTCTCTCCCAGCCTGTCTCCAGGCTCTGCTGGGCCCAGCAGTACCACTTCACCTCAGTGCCTTAGGAGGGAATGTAGCCTGGCAAAGGCTGAGCTCTGCAGACCATTCTGTGGAAATAGTTGCCAAGGAGAGCCCCTGGCCGACATCTGCCTTGAGTGAGTGGTCAGCTCTGCTAGTTTAGAATTGGGAATGGTGTGGTGGGGGGGATGAGTGGGAATTACACGTATTACAGCGAAGCGATGTGCGTGCTGAGCACCCTCTGCCAGGGGGCTGCAGATCTGGCTTTATGGTGCTGGCACTGCCCCAGAGCCCGGGCTGAGCTGGGTGGGTCAGGGAGGCTGCCAGGAACTGTGGGTGGCACTGGGGCAGTGGGGAGGACGCAGCACAGCAGCCCAGTGCTGTTCCCTGCTGCTGCTTCCCTGCCCTCACACCGTGGCTGAGGAGCGCTGGTGCTGACATCGCTGCCTGGTCCTTTTCTGTTTCTTTTAGCATCTCCTGTGGTTGAGGGTTAATGGCAGCGTGTGTTCCTTGCGGCTGCACGCTGCAGGGTGGGGGTGAGGTGTTCCCCTGGACGCAGCGCTGAGCCGTGCTGTAGGATGGACATTTGGCACAAAGCACAGCTGGAGTGTTGTTTCTTTTCCTTTGTTTCTTGTTTTTTCCCTATTTGACCACAGCTATGAGGGAACACCCACCTCAGCCTATCACTGTGAAGTAGTTTTTCCTTGAGGATGGTGTGTGGTGAAAACCTCTAATAAAAGCAGTGTGAGGAGCTGCTGTGTTGTGTAACTCATGGGAGGCTGCGTGGGGCTGAAGAGGCAGTGCTGGGCCAGAACAGCAACAGGGCTATGCTGTGGGCTCCCTGCTGCCATATGCCGTCCTCCTGCTCTGCCCCACACCCAGAGCCCCCCTTGGGCGAGCTGACTCCCAGCTCAGCTGCTTTCCTGCAGACAGGGCGAGGAAGGACACCAAGAAGGCAGCACTGCCCCAGTCCTGTCCTGCAGCTGCTTCTGCAGCGGCTGCAGCACACACAGCAATACTGTACTTCTGGCTTCAGTTTTGCTTCTGTAGAAAAAAACAGTACTAAGAAAAACAAACTTACATTGCCGAGATGCTTTAGCAGAGTATTTATTCAACGCCATGGTGAAGAGCAAAACTTGGTACAAACATAAACCCTCAGTGCCTTGCTCACTACTACACCGTGCCAAGGGAGAAAAACAGGATTTGCTATCTTGGGGCAGGAGGGAAGGTGTAGAAAGGTGGAGACTGTTCCTTTGCTGTGTAAGGGGACTGAGAACTGGGTTTAGATCTTGAGTGCACACCCATACACACACACACAAAGGACTCCCTTGTTTCTAGAAGTCCTGTGATGACAGAAGACCTGAGTACAGGGGTTCTGGATAAAGCCATGGGCTCCTGCTGGGCAGAGCAAAAGAAGGGTGCAAAACTCTCTCGCTGAGGGCTGGAGGAACTGTTAAAGCCATCAGTGCATATTATGACAGCAGCCACTGCCTCCATGAAGACTGTTTGCAACCTGAGGCTGTGAGTGGCACAGACACCTGCCCTGCTGCTCCTGAGCTGGGGGGAGCCCAGCAGCAGGTGCAGCTCCTGGGGTCACTGCTGGCGTGGGAGCTTCAGCCCCTGCTGTCTGGGCCAAGTGAAGATTAGGAGCTTAATTTTAGACTCTAACAGTTGGCTAATGGCTGGAGAGAAAAAAGCTTCAGGGACAAATACAGCATAAACAACACTGAGTTCATAAAGTGAGCCAGCTTCCCCCATCAGAGGAGCCCTCAGAGGGAGCCCAGGTGGAAGGAGGCTTATTCACACTCACTCCTTCAGGCAGGAAGGCTGCACCTCCACCTGTTCACCTGCTCACAGAGAACATACCAAGAGAACCTAAAGTGCCACAACTTGAGTAGCAGAGGAGGGAGGTGACCATGGAACCCATCATCACAGCTTATCCCTTGGAAGGGACAGCAGATCCCCTGGAATAAATATGTTACCAATGCCATACTTTAGGTGCTACAGAACAGAGGAAGACCAGGGCAAAGCCAGATCTGTGACACCACCAGTCCTCCCCACTCTCAGATTTGTAAACTGATGGTATCAGGATTTAGTTTTAAGAGAAACCAATGTCAGGGCAGCCCTGCCGCTCCAGCTCCATCCCAGCACTGCCTCCCCCACTGCCTTTTCAGTCCTCTGAACCTTCCTGCCCTCCCTTTGTGGCCTAAACACCATGTGGGGCAGTGTGGGGCAGCACTGGGCACACCCAGCATTCAGACAAGTTGCTCATGGTGGTTTGGGACAAACAAACAATAACAAAACTGCTATATTGAAAGAGTCCCGCAGTAAGGCAGCACAGCACTGTACCACTGCTTTTGCAGGTGCTCTGTAGCCAGTAGCTCTCAGCGAAGTCAGTCACGTCCCAGGCCCACACAGTACAAACCCTGGAGACATGCCTCAGTCTGTTTTCAGAGACCAAAGCTCACCCAGAGAGAGCTGTGACCAAGTAGCAGCGTTTGTGATAAGCTGTGGGGAGGCTGCCCTGCAGTGACCAGCTTGGGCTGCTGCCCACCGGACCGAGGAACAGGTCCTCAGCCCTTACGTTCTGTCTTTGAAGCAGACGCTCCAAGGAGGAAGCCGTTACCACTGCTGGGGTCCCTCCTAACTCAGCTGATGGTATTGGTGCGCCCAGAGCTCGTCTCTGTTGTGCAGGGCTCAAAGCTCTGCAAGCTCCAGAGGTGGCTGCAGTGAGGAAGCTGCAGGAGCAGGTGTACCTGGGTTCAGCTTTTCTGGTTCATGAGCCAGGAAAAGAGCAGTTTCCTGGGCCTGGGCTTCCTGGCCTGCTGGATTCGCACGGTGCGAGGGGATCGCCACACCTTGATGGTTGTGTCATCGCTGGCTGTCAGGAGCAGCTCCTGCTCCACTGGGCTGAAGGCCACTGAGTTGACCACGTTGTCGTGCTGCAGCTTGGCCAGGCAGATGTTATAGTGCCGGTCCCAGATGTAGCCATGGCGATCTTCTGCCCCGCTGCAGCAGACAACACAGTGGTGAGGACAGGCAGGCTCCGTCTGCCACACTGAGCGCCCTGGCCCAGCCAGAGGCCCCAGCCTTCATCTGCACTGCTGTCAGCCACGGGCACTCACCCTAGGGGACAAACCCCCTTTGTGACCCAGGCCCTGCCACAGACAGGTGGGTTTCCAGAAGTGGAGCCTGAAATGAGGTCTCACAGCAGCAGCAATTAAAGCCCTTCTGAGCAGCACGAGCACACGGGCTGTGCACCTAGACCTGCAGCCAGACTCACGCTGTGGCACTTGCAGCAAGCCAGCTCTGTTCTGGGCTGCAGTGAGGCTGCTCCAGCCATCCCAACTTGCCCTCTAACACCTGCTGCTTGCAGCCCTCAGAAGGGCAACTGCCGCCCACTGACAAACATGCCACAGCCCTGCATTTCCTCTTTCCTTGCTGATTTCACAACAGGACCAAAGCAGACATCCTCCAGCAGCACCCTCTGACTCGGTCACTGCTCCTCACAAGCCTCTCTTCCTGCTCTGCTCAGAGCAGCCTCCAGCTCTCAGACCAGCCCTGCCTGCAGCACACCAGCCCACACTGCAACACCCAAGGCCAACCCGTACCTGGGGCAGGATGCTGCCCACCCCCCAGTGCCACACACCTTGCCACAAAGTCCCTGCTGACATCCAGGAAGATGAAGAAGCACTCCTCATTGGGTGTGTAGGCCCGATGCGCACGGAGGGCTCGTTTCACTTCCTTCATTGTCTTCAAGTCAAACACGTGCAGATCGATCTCCTCAGCGATGGGGGGCGGCTGCATGGGGTCGGAGATGACACAGTCCCGAGGCCAGGCACGGCTGTTCACGTACAGGTACCTTGGGGAGGGGAGCAGAGGGGTTACCCCGCATTCATGGAGTCACAGCATAAAACCCTCTCCCTTTGCACAGACAGGCAGGGACCACGCAGTTACCCTGGTCCTTAGCAGGCCTGCAGCTCTGAAACACAGGCAGAAACAGCACAGTGCTGAACTGCTCCCTGCCTCCCTTGGAAAGGAAGGGGTTAGAGTTGGAGAGCCCTACAGACTAGGCTGAGACAGCAGCCTATCCCACTGCCTCAGGAATGAAATGCAGTGCTGCGGGAAGCTCCTTCACTCTGCCATGACTCTGTGCCTGACCTCTAAGCTGAACAGCAGCTCAGCAGCACAGAGGGAGGAAAGGTTTCCTGACAAGACTGGGAGAGATGCTCAGCACGGGATGTAAGTCCGAGATGGCCGGGACAGGCTCCCTGCTCCAGGCCAGCACAGGGCCCTCCTTCTGCCAGCAGCACTTCAGAGACTTGCAGAGAAGGTCTGAAACTGCTCCCAGCTCTGGATAAAGGCAGCAGGACCACGGGCGACTGTGTTTTCCAGAAGGTGAAGTTTACTGCTAGCACTCAAGGAAATACAAGTAACCAAACTCGTGGCAGCCACATGCAGGTATGCAAATTGGTCCCCGTGGATAACTCCAGCCAAAAGGCATTTGACTGAGGTGGCCCAGCTGCTTCCAGACTTCTTTCTTTTACCACTTTGTGCAGCCAGTAAGTGGCAGCTACATGCCCTAATGCAGAGTGCCTCAGCCCAGTCTGATGCAGAGAGGTTTGCCCTTGGGGCAGAATGTCATTTCTCCTCCCACTCACTCCAAAGCCCCCACACAGCTGTAACCCAAACCCTGTGGTGCCTGAGGCCAGCAGGCAGCTTCCTCCCCCCATCCCGTCATACTCACCGGTGGTCGGGGGAGAGACCCATGCCAATGATGTGCCCGTGGATGTCAATGACGTGATCCAGCGAGTCAAAGAACTCATCTGAACGCCTCTCCTCCCCAAGCACCGGCCCAGCAGTTGTCATCTGATGGGGCAGGATCCTTTTAATCCCTTGGGAACAGAAAGGAGGATCATACCAGCCTGGGCTTCTGCCACAGACCAGCAGGGCTGATGGAAGCCCATTGGCTTCAAGAAGGGACTTCCCTCAGCACTGCTAAGAAAGGAGGACTGGACTGTTTCCAGCCAGGGGCTGAGGGAAGGGCTGGCACAGAGCTCCTGTCCCTGCCAGCTGCTTCCAGGTTCTCACTAGCAGTACCTTGGGCCAGAACAGTGCCTATAAGTGACACACTGGCACACTGAGCCCTAGTGGTAAGAAGCCTAGTGCCCAGCTGCCAACCCACCTACTACAGCCTCACCTGGCTACATACCTCTGCAGCACAAGAGAGCTGTGTTGGCCCCAGAGGCTCTCTGCTTGCAGAAGGGCTCTCCCTGTGCAGCCCCAGGGCTGAGCTCACCTCCTGCAGCACTCAGACTCAGGAAGCCCAGCAGGCACCGCTTGGTGATTCCTCCAGCTGCTGTGAAGCACAGCTGGGGGTCAGCCCAGGAAGCTCTAGGCACAAGGGCTGAAATCAGGACCAGACTCAGTGGTTTACAGCTTCCAAACTGCATGCGGTGGATCAAGCTCTCTCCCCCAAAAGCTCCAGACAGAGGTCTCAAACACAGCCCCCTGTGATGGCCTCCTGGAGGGCACCTGTAGGCCTCAGCAGCTCTTGGGCACATGTGTACTCAGCACCCTCCATGCGTTCAAGTGGGAAGATCCTGCTCCCTGCGCAAGGGACCTTTAATGCCACCCTTGACTTAGCTACCTCTCACAGAGGAAGAAGGCCAGGACTACTCCAAACTGTACCTGCAGCCCAAGGCCCTTTACATCTCTGCAGCTGAGCTGAGCAACGCAGGCCCTTCGCTTCCTACCCAACTTGCTGCTCCCCAGCAGATTCCTCCTCCCTCAGGTAGCACTGAGAGAGAGAGGAGCTCCAAGGGAACTCCTGCAGAAGTGCCTGCATGCAGCAGATTGGGCAACAAAGCTGTGATGCTCATAAGCAGGCCCTGCTGCACCAGGAGCATGGCTCCCAGCAGCTGCCAAGAGACACCCAGCAGCACCAGCTCCCAGGGACAGGCAGCCACCACACAGAGACTGACTCAGTTCATGCACCATGGGCCAGTGAAGCATTTGGCAGCAGCTCAGGGCTGGGCTAGGGGCTGAGACACTGCAGCCACACTGCTCCTGCTGGCAGCTGAGAACAAGAGCACAGTGTCATAGTTCCATGCAGTCCAGGCTGCGCTCCTATCTTTGGTGTACAAAGACCAAGCGGCTCTTCTCCAGGCGGTGTGCACATCTGGAAACAGCCCTTCCCTGCCTTACTGCAGTGGTGCAGGCCAGGAAAGTTAGAAGAGCCTGCAGCAGGAAAGAGGACGTACCAAAAGGAACAGAAGTTGTCTGGCTTTACAGAAGTCTTCTTGCCTGGAGGCAGCTCTCCATTCCTCCTCACATTTTTACTGATGTCTGGTCCTTCCCACTGAACATGTAGGTTACTTTCAAGAGCTTTTGGAGAAGCAACCAATCTACCTCTGTTCATCACTGCATTGATTTCCTATACCTTCAGTCTCATCTAATTCCAGCACCTCACCAAGTGTGCTTGGAATAAGTTGGTGAAGTTCTAAGCCAGACAAAGACCCCCAGCAGTGCCCATGCTTGGCCTGTGCTGCAGTTACAACCCCTTGTACCCAACCGAGAACCAGCAAGCTGTCACCAGCAGCTTGCCACCAACTGCCCACTGAGGCAGCCAATCCCCTCCTGCACCAGGCCAGATGTTCAGCACTAACCACCCACATCCCACAGACCAACAGGCCGGGTGGCACAGAGGCTCCATCCCACAGGGACGGGGCATTGCACAAGCAATACAATCACAAACTCCAAGCAGCTCAGACTTGCCTTGTCCTGACACCCTCTCCACAACCACACAACTGACACTCTCCCACAGGCCCCTGTCAGGGCAACCACTGCCCTCGATATCCCATTTGTGCATGGCTCAGGGCTGATATTAAGTCAGGAGCTCACTCTTGGTCTCCTGCTTAGCCCTTGCCATGACATTCTCATGTGGCCAAGCGTCAAGCCTGGTAGCAACAAAACCACGAGGCAAGTGCCTGCAGGCAAACCACCTCCAGTAAACGGAGGAGTCTCAAAACCCTCTGGTCCTGTACTGAGAACCCAGCTTGAGCAAAACTGCAACTCACCACAAACAAGCAGCAAACAACACAGGTCTTTTCCAGATTAACATCCAGACTGTAGCTGCAGCCCGCACCCCTAAGAAGGCTGATGTGCCCTGGAGTTCAACCACAGCCTTACCTATCTGGTGAGGAGAGTAGGTGAGGCACCCTGTGGTGAAAATCAAGTATTTTGTCTTGCTGTTGCTGTCCGTGGAAAGCAGGTTCACCTCAGGCGGTTTAGTTCTGTTGCGTATGAACAGCTCAGCCACTTTGTTCTCCAGCTCAGCCTCAGTCATGGCAGGCCTCACGCAGCCCCCCATGATATCATCAAAGAACTGCTGCAGCTCATCCTCTGCTGGCACACCCCCATCATCTGGCAATTCCTGTACTGCTGGCTCTGGAGTCTGCTTGGGCTTGGACTCCTCTTCTTCGCTGTCACTGCCGAGATCAAAGACCGGGCAGGTGGAGGTGGAAGAGGCAGCCAGCTGCTCCTCATAGTCCAGGAGCAGGTCTGGGGAATCGTACCGGCTGCAGTCAGCCACCATCACGGTCCGGATAGTGCTGGCATTCAAATTCTGGATTTTGAACAGTCTCTTCACTACATTCACATTCTCAGACTCTATGCCCTGGGAGCAGAAAAGAGAAGTAAGCAGGAATCCCCTCACCACAGCGCTGCTCCTATAGGCTCCACACAGCCACTGCCGACAGCCTGAGCCCACTCTGCAGGCTCCAGTCATACACTGACCTTCCAGCACTGCTCTATGGGCATCTCTAAGCATTACCATCAGGACTTACTTGAGATGTCAGCCAGCTTTGTTACACTCCTTCCCATCCTGGAGGTGGATGAGATGAGACAAAAAGCCGGGGCCAGGCTTTTGCAGGAAAACATCTGAGCTGGGAACACAGAGGCCAGGCAGCCTTGCTCCCACCTCCCTGCCTGAGGTCATCAGCTGGCACTACTGAGAATTTCAGGAACAGGTCCCCATGATAAACAGGTGAAATGCAAAGCACCATTCCTCCAGCCTACGTGAAGCAAAGGGAGAGGACCTCAGTGCTCCTGGAGCTTGCATGTGCCCCTCAGCAGAATCAGCTGGATTGTCAGCTCCCAGAAACAAGCTGCAAGTCTCTCCCCACCTAACTGCTTTGACTGTCTGCAGCCACACTTCAACATTTCCGACAAACCAGTCAAGGTCCTTCCATGCCTCCTGGAGATGCACGAATTAATGCTGCAATGTCAGGTGCAACACAGATGTTATTGGAAGGGTCCCTGCCACCACAGGGAATTCCAGCTAGAGCCAGCATCAAAGGTTTGAGTCAAAGAGACAAAACACCAGGATGTGCAGCTGTGACAACAGGACAGAGGCAAGACATGGAAGAGCAACATGTCTGAGAAGCACAAGTAGCAGAGAACAAACAAGCAGCACATAAGCTAAGGCCAGCACACACTCCATCTGTAGGTCTCATCATAACGTAACAGACAGCACCTGGCCCACACATCTCAGCAGTGGCAGGCAGGACACAGCCAGACTCCCAGCCATCACTAAGAACAATACAGTGAGCTGCCAAGTGGGAGAATGGTCACTGCTCAACACGTGCCAGGCTGCAACCATCCCAGGCCCAGCCTCACACCGAGGCCTCAATAACCCTGCCATGGTTCATCTGCCCTCCTGTTCAGCAACACTTGCTCTACAACTCTGCACCCAACTCCTCAGCCCAATTCATAAGGCAGGAAATAATGGAAGCAAAGGGTAGAATAAGGCTATTGCAATGAGTCCCATAACACCAAGGATGGGAAACTCCATACCAGGGTTGCTTCAAGCTCAATATCCAGAAGGTGAGTCAGAGGAGATAAACAGGGCAGACAAGGGTCTGATCCACTGTTTCCCTCTCACATCTCCTCTGCAGCTTTTCCTCCCACAAGAACCAGCAGGAAGCTGCACTGCCTGAGGAGCTGGAACAGAGGCACCTCACCTGGAAAGCGTTGTTCAGCCACAGCACAGAACAGGAGGTTATACGCCCAATCCGATGCAGATTGCCAGATATCAAGTTGGTTTCATTCAGCCAACAGCCAAACACATCATAAGGCTTATTCCTCACCCTGGAAAGCAACGTGAAGTTCTCTGGAAGAGAGGGGGAAACAAGAGTGTGAGACGATGGCTCCAGACAGAGGATCTGGAGAAACCATTGCAGAAGGAATGGGAAATGGAGTCAGGTCTCAGCCCACTGCAGGGGAGGCAATGACACAGCACCTTCTGTAAGCTGAGCAGACACTGTCCAACCACAGACCAGCCCCATGGCACGGCTGCAGACACAGATCATTTCTCTCTTTTACAGAGATCTGTGTGAAGTACATGCACAGGGAAAACAAAACATAAGGACGGCCAGATAGAACCAGACCAGAGTGCAACCTAGCTACACAGCCTTCCCCCAAGCATGGCCCAAAGCAGATGCTCCAAGGACAAGAACAAGTCAAACACATACAGATCTTCTTCACACAATCCCAGCCTCTCACCCCATGGGAGCCCTTCTGAACAGGAGAGCTGTGCATTTAGCAGCACCCCTTGATTGTGGCACAGAGATGGCAAGAGACAGTGCAGCTGGGTTCAGCGGATTTCACAGAACTGCAGCAGAAAAGGTTGAGCTGGGCAGGGTGGCTGCATCTCAAAGGCATGTGAGACCTCAGGGCAGGACCAGCTCTGCTTGAGGCAGAAATGGTGGCTTCAGGACAGCTGTGAACACAGGCATCTCACACCTTGCCCAGACGCTCACTTAGAGACAAAATTAAATGAGAACATATATGCCACACTGCACTTTCAGGTGATGACATGAGTTATCCCTAAGGATATCCAGAAGGCCTACCCAAAGAAACTGCAACCAGGACCCCTTTGTGCAGATGGTTGAAAGAAGTACAAATAGAGGTCAAGGCCACAGCATACAAAGGACAAGGTGCAGAAGAGAACCCCATCTCCCACCACTTTACAGCTCTCAAGAAGGCTCAGTGAAGGCAGAGGCATAATTTACCCATGCTGATTACGGCAATCTCTCCTGATGAGGAGTTGTGAGGCCCCACAAAGACACCTGATACCAGGAGAAGGGAGTCATCGGAGTTAAACTGGGAGAACTGTGTGTAGCTCCAGTTGTACGGCCTCATGTTGGAGCTGTGCTGCAGGGAGATGTCCAGCTCATTGCTCCAGATCTACAGGCAGATGGACAAACAGTTAGGAAGCTGCAAGAAGCCTGAGGGCTGTCCTGTCAGCACTAACCAGTCAAAGGAAAAAAAAAGTTACTGAAAACCGTATTTAAATACCTTCAAGACCCAAATTCCCTGCCAACCCCACTGACAGGGAACAGCCACAGCTCCGGAGAGCAGCTAAACACTGCACTTCTCCAAACTTCTCCATCAGCCAGGCAGTAAAAGTTAGCAACGCAGCTGGATTTTTAAGCATGTTGACATAAATTTCTCCCAGGACAACCTGCCATGCAAGACATCTTCTGCAGCACGTCATTATCACTATTAGTCATAATGAGGGACTGGCTTGCACCTGGAAAGCAGCCAGAGCCAAGTAGGCACCTCCATCACCTTCAGATGGGCTGAAGCTGGAATCTGCTGCTCTCAAGGTTACACTGGCAAAAATCATTAGTTTTGTGGCTTTAAGAACAGCTCAGCAGCTACAGACGAAAAGCCCAGTCACCTGGTCAAGCCTCACCTCTCCAAGGGTTTCCTGAATGCTGCTCTCACAGACAAGCCCTATAAAATCAAAGCTGAAGGTTTTGTGCAGGGAACGCTACCACCTTACCTTAACAGTACAGTCTTTGGAGCATGATGCAAACAAACAGCCGGAGTGAGAGAAGCTGAGGTGCAAAACCTGGTCATTGTGCTCCTTCAGGGCCTGCACTTCAATGCAAGGGATGGTGTCGTAGAGCCTCTGGAACTCATCATACCAGGAGACGGCAGCTGGAACACAAGCAGGGACATATGACAAGAATGCACACAAGAGGGAAGTGACAGACCTGAAGTGAATACTGCAGCCACAGAATCAGTCTCTAGTAAAGCACAGTGCTTCCAGGAGCTCTGCTGTGGCCACAATCCCTGCAGCTTCACCTGTGTTGGCAGGGCTTTACATTTTTCTCAGTAGTTTTCCCACTCCTCCACACACACACACACACACAAAAATCTTTTCTTCCAAGGAACACAACTTCTTACCATATCACTACATTCTAAGCCACTGCAGCCCCTATAAGAAACACCCAGAGCACAGCTATTAGCTATCTAACAAAAACTTTGTTCAGGACAAAACAGAAGTCAGAACTGCAGACATGCTCCAGCACACTGCAAGCACATCTGTCATGTAATGAAAGAGAAGCTGTTCCTCAGGGTATTGGGCACCACTCTGATTGTCTTGTCTGACACAGAATTAAGAAGGTTCCAGAAGGGGTACCGAGATCAGGAAAAACCATCTGCATAAGTCAGGAAAGAGGGGAAACAAAAGAGAAGAACTGGAGCTGGATGCAAGGCGTCAAGGCAAACAAGGAGTCCTGCAAATAGGAAAGCCTGGAGTACGCTGCAAGAAGTTACACCAACTGCCAGTAAAGAGATAAATAAAGAGGATTTTTAACAAAGTGCCTATAGAGTTGTTGTGGCAGCAAATCCCAAGGAAGTAAAGAGGATTAGACATTTATATGGATAACGGCCAACTTTCCTAGTTACATTGAACAGGACAGAAGGTTTTTTGGAACTCACTGTAGCCTGGGAGGCACCCTCCCCTGGGGCAGGGCACAGCTTGCTGCCAGGGAATCCCAGCATTGCTCAGTGGGCAGATTGCTTTGGCATCCCCCCCCCTCAAAGTCCTTGGTTTCCATCTGGCCAAACATTCCCAATGCTTCCCTTTACAGCTCCCTGAATGCTCAAACAGTGCTGTTCAGGGCTGGCAAGGCACTCCCCAGCTCCTGGGACTGCCCACCTGCCATCACCCCCAGGGATGAACTCCACAGCCTGGGAAGAGCCACATCTGTTACTGAGCTACCCTGACCATCCCCATAGCTCTGGAGAACAGGACTGCCAGCTTACATGCCAGGTTACATTCAGGAGGCATGAAGTGAATGAGCCTGCCCAAAGTGTCTCAGATAAAACTTGATGATAACATCTTTAATCTAAAGGAGCTCTACAGACTGTGCAAGTGAAACCAAGCAGTCTGCACTGTCACATCCACATCTTCTCCTCTCTTACTCAAAGCCGTTCGTGCTGGTGTTTCCTGCTGCAGAGGGTTTCCCACTGCTTGATCCTCCTTGCTTCTTCCCCTCCTGTAGCCATCACAGATCACAACTAGAGAGCAGGAACTCAGTTCTGTGCCACAGCTGATGCTGGGAGCACTGTGCACATCCTGCGGGACAGAACTGAGCACAGCCCTCCTGGGCCTCTGCATTTCTGCCTCCTAGAGACCCCCTGGTGACAAGGGGCCCTGTTCCCAGAACAGCTCAGGGGGCAGCACCGGGTTACCCCTCTAGGCAAGGCTTTGCACGCCCGTTCCTCAGCAAGAGAGCAGCAGTACAGCACGGGCTGCCCTCACACAGGCTGCTGACAGCTCTCCTCAGGGAGGGCCGCGCAGGATGGCCAGCCAACGCTGTTAATGGGTCATTTTCCTATTGCAGAGGATAAGATCAAGTCTGACGTGCCCCACTTTTTCTTTTTCTGCAAAATCTGACTTTTCTGTCTTTATGTTCACCTATAAACAAA
>JAOWBP010004368.1:338323-351523 GCA_028571105.1 Tragopan temminckii | reverse complement strand
GGGGGAGGGGGGGCATCCACATGGGTGTGGGAATGTGGCCTACACAGGGCAGGTGACCGTCCCTGGCCCTCTCTCTTACAGGGTTCTGCGACTCTGCGGATGATTTCCACATCCTTGATGGTGAGCATGAGCCCAAGCTGCTGCAGCCCTGCCCTTCAGTGCTGGACCAGCACATGGCAGGAGTCCCTCTGTGCCCTGATGTGGGGCTGGGAGGTGGCAGAGCATCACCCAGCATGGCTATTGGCCTCACATTGGCAAAGGAAAGTCCTGTTTGGTCCCTGTGTGGATCCAGCTGGGCTTAGCAGTGTCTGTACTGGGATGAGGGTCTGGGGTGGGGCGTCCTGGGATGGAAACATGGCTGTTCTCAAAGGTGGCTCCACCGTTTGTCACTGGTGCCTGGGGAGGCAGAGGTGAGTCCCAACCCTGGCACTGGGCTCTGCCCCAACTCCTCAGCACCTCTCTTTCCCTTTCAGAAACAGAGCTGTAGATGGAAGCAGTGTTTCCAGGATGTGCCCAGTGCTGATCTCTCACCTCGTGAAGCTGCCCATGGACACAACCACACAGGGACAAGCTGGGGCTTGGCCAGACCCTGCTGCTGCTCTGCAGTGCTGGAAGCACACTCTGGGCTCCCCTCTTCCTTCAGCCTGGCTGTGTCACCCCATGGCTTCATGCCCTTTGCCCCATGTCCTTCAGCAACCGGCAACACCCCCAATAAACATGAAGAAAAGCTCTGTGTCTAGGCAAGGCAGAGTGCCTGGCAGCCTGTGGAAGCATGGCATGGGGAGCTCACAGCACTTGATGCCCTGGGGCTGGTGGGCTTGGGGGGCACTGGGAACCTGCAGTGGGTCAGCTCTTTCCACCAGGGACCTCAGGGGAGGAAAATGCAGCTGTCCTGCTTCCTGTCCTCAGGACTAGTAAAACAGCTGTGACCCTGCCTGGGCCCTGAGGACCATGGTCTCCAAGAGGCTGTTGCCACCTGGGCCATACACCTGACAGCGCCCAGCTGACAGCTAGGCAGGGGACGTGGCTGGAGTCCTCTGCACAGTCTGAGGGCTGCAGGATTAACCCTAGGGGCTCAGGGCCCCCAGCAGCCTGACACACGTCCAGTCTGGCAGGGCTGCTTTGGTTCCAACCTCCCAGTGCAGGCTGGAGTTGAAGGGAAAGGGGCACACCCCGAGAGGAGCCCCCAGCCGTTTCTGCTGAGGCAGCAGCAGGCTGGAAAGCCCCTTCCTCACAGTCCCCCCACAGCAGGCTGGTCTGCAGCCCCTGGGGTGGGAGCAGCCCTCTGCCCCCGGCACCGGCGTTTTGCAATCTTAGCGGAAACTGGTAACACATGTTGTTTATCAGGGCCTTATGTAAGGATCCGCCACGTGACCCGTCCAAAGCCAGCCGCTGTCCCGCTGCCCACGTGTTGGGCAGCCATGTCTGGCCACGCTCACAGAGCTGCCAGGCTGCCTGCTGAGCCCACTGCCTTGGAGTCAGGGCACTATGGGCCCGAGCCACTCAGTACAGTTTGCTTCACCCAGCATGGAGCTGCTCTCCAGAAGTGGCAGCATCATGGTGGAAGCACGGCGTGGTGATGGGAGCCATGGGCTCTTCCAGCCCAGCCTGCAGCCACATGGCAACAACCCTTGGGACCCTGTGCACTCCACAGTGTCTCTGCCAGGCACACGGGGTGCTGCATGCCTCCGTTTCCCAATGGAGAGAGCTCTCCCCAGCATCCTGCACCCTGAGGGGCCCATGGAGTGCACCCATACCAACCAAGGGTGGGCTCAGCCCAGGGCTGAGAGTGGCACGCGGAGGCCCGGGGTGCTCTCATGATGCTCAATCCTGCCCAGCTCAGCTTTTGTTTTGTTTTAATAAATCTGCAGCAGCAGGGCCAGCCCAGCCCCCAGCACATGCTGTGCAGCACAGGCTTGGCTCGCAGCTGGATGTGGAGAAGGGAATGTACTCAGGCGGCCGGGCAGGGTGGGCTGCCGAGAGGAAAAAAACAGCTGCTATGAAAACATGCTCCTTATGTAAAGAGCCTTGGAAGGGCTGTGCCGCAGGGAGAGCCGCAGGCTGGCAGTGGGCACCTGCCAGAGCCAGAGCCCCAGGGCAGCACGACCTGCCTGGTGCTCTGTTCCGTGCAGCCCTGCCCAGCCCCACAGGGCTACCAGTACCAGCAGTGATCACCCCCAGCCCTCGCCCTGCTGTAGCCCCAATCCAACAGGGACAGCTGCTCCTGGAGAAGGGTGCGGGGTGACATAGGGGGTCTGTCTGACTGCATGCTGTTGCTGGGGTCAGCACAAGACAGGGGGTTCCCACGGGTGTACCCAAAGGTGCCCACAGATCCCATGGATCACATCAGAATCTGGCAGACACTTGTGCTGTCTTAGGCCCCTCTCTGGGTCTGAACGATATTTTTCTGCAAGGCGGGGGCAAGCAGCAAAACCTGACCCCCCATGCTGCGCACCCCTGGTGTCCCCATGCTCCGCTCATGGCAGCCCCTCTTCCCCCACTCCCTGTGCTGTGCAGCCCTGGGGCAGGGATAGCCAGTGAACTGGCCGCCAGCTGTGTTTGTGCTGCAGAGCAGTTTGGCACCCCGAGGCAAACATGTAATATCAACAGGAAGGAAAAATTCGCAGGTTCCCAGCCTGCCCTTTGGATTCAGCTCTTGCCCCTGCTCCTGCTTGCATAACGGCACGGGGGGGAGACAGGGCTGGCCTGCCTGCCTCACTGGCCCCCTGGGGCCGTTGCGCTGCCTGTCCATAAATAGGGGCTCAGTGCTGCGTCCAGCACTGCCTGCAGCTCCTGCTCGGCTCAGCTCTGCTCTGCTGGGAACATGCAAGCCACGCTGCTCAGCATCCTGGGGCTGGCCCTGCTTGGGGCTCTGCACGCGCAGAACAGCGTTCCTGTGCAAGCTGACTTCCAGCAGGACAAGGTGATCCAGCCTGGCCAGCCTTGCTGTGTGGGGCAGGGGTGTGTGGGATGCTCGTCTCCCTAAAAATGTGCAGCGAGGGGGGTACTGGTGGGCTGGGGGCCCTACTGCCCTGGGAACAAGGAGAAGGGGGCACCCGTTGCATCCTCAGCCCAGCACTGGAATCCCACCAAGCTGGGGCATGGGCTGTGCTGCTGGGTCCTACGAGGAGCCCCTGGGGGAGTCAGGGTGGCACAGCTGCCCCAAAGAGGTGATGGGGAAGGGGGCACGTCCATGCTGGCCCCAACCTGGCCCCAGCCTGGGCTGGTCTGTGGTCTTGGCTGCTGTTTGTCACAGAGTCCTGGCCCATTCTGTGTGCTGTGAATGGACGCAAATGGCACTTCTGCTGTGGGTGGCCCTGTCCTCCCAGCAGGGCTGGGGGCGATGGGGAGGGCAGCGATACGCTCAGTTGGCCACGGCTCTGCCGGTCATCAGGGCTGCAGCATGGCACAGCCCTCCTGCCCAGCGCTGAGCAGAGTTTGTGTACAGCTCGCGGGGAGATGGTACAGCATCGGCCTGGCCTCCAACTCCAACTGGTTCAAGGACAAGAAGCACCTGATGAAGATGTGTACCACAGACATCACTGTCACTGCAGATGGCAACATGGAGGTCACCTCCACCTACCCCAAGTACGGGTGGCAGGGAGCTGGGGGGGCACAGCACAGTGCTGGGGGCTGCTGGGTGGGCACTGGAGGTGTCGAGCTCCATCCCCCTCCCTCTCCCCCCTCCCCGTGGTCCTGCTGACGGCCCTGTGCTGCTCCCCAGGGGTGATCAGTGCGAGAAGAGGAACAGCCTCTATATCCGGACGGAGCAGCCTGGGCGGTTCAGCTACACCAGCCCACGTGAGCCTCTGGGCCCTCATCTCAACCCCGCAGCAATGCGGCCCTTGGGGGTGGGGGGGCCTGGCTCAGCGCTGGGCTGAGTGGTGCCCTCTCCATTCCCGCAGGCTGGGGAAGCAACCATGACATCCGTGTGGTGGAGACCAACTATGACGAGTATGCCCTGGTGGCCACCCAGATCTCCAAGAGCACTGGCTCCTCCAACATGGTGCTGCTCTACAGTACGTCCCCACGCTGCCCCACCCCGCTGCTGAGACCCCCCTAGCTTTCCTCAGAGGGGATCTGTCCTGCAGGAGGGGGTGATGGGACAGCCGGGCTGGGCTGCGTCCCTCTTCCCTGGCCCCCTGGGGCTGCCCTCACCCTGATCTCACCGCAGGCCGCACCAAGGAGCTTGCACCCCAGCGCCTGGAGAGGTTCGTGCAGTTCTCCCAGGAGCAGGGCCTGAAGGACGAGGAGATCCTCATCCTGCCCCAGACAGGTAAGGGTGGGCAGCTCACAATGGCTCCTGGTTGCGCTCAGCCCATAGGGATGGAGGGAGGAGGTGGAGGTCCTTGGAGGGTTGTACCAGATCCCAGGACAGTAGTGCCCCTAACCACGGTGTAGCTGATCTCTGCTTTTCTTCTTTCTGCAGACAAGTGCATGGCAGATGCTGCCTAGGTGAGTCCTGCTGGGGGATGGGAGATTCCCAGCATTGCCTCCACCCTGCAGAGCCCTGGTGCCATCAGCCCGTGGAGCTGCTCAGCTCACACTGGGGCATCACTCATCTCCCTTTGGGGTGGTCCTGCATGGGGGGTGTGGGACTGGCAGAGGTACTGTGACCCCATGCCCCCCCCACCAGCTCAGCAGCACTCATTTCTGCTCTCTCCAATGCAGGCTGCTGCTGGATGGAGCTCCAAGAACGCCATGAGCTGACAACCACTCCATCCCGACCCCAGTGCCATAATCTACCTTCACTTCCTGGCTTTGCACCCCGCATATCTGCCCCTGTCCTTATTAAAGCCCATATAAACCACTGTTCCCCTGCTCATATCTGTTGGGTTGTTGTGGAGTGGGGGCCCAGTGGGCGTTCCTGGGGTCCTGCTTAGTTGAGGTTGGGAGGCACTGCAGTGCAGGGGAGGTGATGGGTTTGTACCCTGTATGCACACACACGGTGCTGCCCAGCCATGAAACCTGCTTCATCTGGGACAAAGGGGTCCCAGGGCTGAGAAGGGCTGAGACCAGCTATGGGGATCAGATCCCATCTACCACATTGGCCATGCAGCTTCCCTGCCTCAGTTTCCCCTCTGGAGAGTAGGCTGACTGTGTGGGCATGTGGTAATGAGCGATCACAGAGGGGATCTCCAAAACCACAGCAAGAGGATGGACACAAATCAGATGGATGTCATGCTCAGTCCCAGTTGCCCCAGTGCTCCCCATGCCGTGATCCTGAGTCCTGCCTTGGAGTGGGGTCTGCACTCACCGGCAGCAGGTTGCAGATTGACCCCAGACTTAAGCCCCATCCCACTGATACAGCCGGATTCTGGGAGGGAAGCCCGGGCCCCCTCCCTGGATCCACTTTGGCACAGATGGTGCCAGTCCCCAACATGCTCCGTGCTGTATCTGACACAATGCCACATTCATTTGGGACAGAGCAATTAGACTGGGAAGGGGCCAAAGTTGTCACCTAACACGGGGACAACTTATCACTGCTCTTGTGTAACCTGTTGCATAAAGTGGGGCGGGTGGGGGATGCTGCCAGCAGTGGGGGCTATAAAGGTAGGTGCAGGAAAAGGCAGCACCATGCAGCCTCTCTTGCAGCATCCAGACCCCAAAGCAAGGATGACAGCGGTGCTGCCGAGCCTGGTGCTGACCCTGCTCTGCCTGCTGCGGGCAGGGGCTGAGGTCCCTGTGCAGCTGGACTTCGACACCAAGAAGGTAATGGCATAGGGTGCTAGCCTGCCTGGGCTGGGGCAGGATGGCAGAGCTGCATCCCCAGACACGCCCTGATCTCAGCTCTGAGTCTTCTCCAGAGCCTCTGCTGTGAGGCTGTGGGTACCTATGCACAACCAGACCAGTGCTGGACCACTGTGCTGGCCCTGTTGTGGGAACACAACACCCTGGGGCTATGATGGCCCAGGGAATGTGGAGCTGCCCCACGGAGCATGGGCTGAATGCCATGCTCACCTCCGTGGCACAAGGCAGGAGTGCTCTGCGTGCAGGGAGGTGGCAGGTCCCCATGCTAGGTTTGGCTGGTCCCTACAGCAGGAGGCAGGTCCCTGCAGAGAACAGTAGGTCCCCATGGCATGTGATAGGTCCCTGTGCAGAAAGGCAGGTCCCCATTGGAGACGGCAGGTTCCTGCAGTGGGGTGGCAGGTCCCACAGGACAGGTGGCAGGTCCCTACAGTACACGACAGGTCCCTGCGATGGGGCAGAAAGTCCCTATGGCAGCTGACAAGTCCCTTACCACAAGCTGATGGGGTCCCATGGCGGGTACAGGTCCCAGTTGTGGGTGGCAGGTCACTATGTTGGGGTCCAGGTCTTCCACCACAGGCTGACAGGACCCCACGGTGGGTACAGGTCCCCCTGGCAGATGGTAGCTCCCCAGGTCTTCCCCAAACCCTGGCAGTGACGGCTCGCTGCAGTTTGCAGGGATGTGGCACATCATGGCTGCTGTTTCCAATTGCCCTGTGTTCCTGAGCATGAAGGATAAGATGACATCATCTGTCACCGCCATCAGCTTCACGCCGGAGGGACACATGGCCATGGAGACGGTCCTCCCGCTGTGAGTCCCGTTGGAGTGCTACCTCCTGGGCCGGGCACTGCTCAAGCTGTGGGCTGCATGGCCCCACATGTCCTGCTGCCTGGCGTGCCACCCTCTGGCTCCAAGCCTCATTTGCTGTTCCATTTTTCCCCTTCCAGGCCAGAAGAATGCAAAAAGATTATGATGCTGTTCCAGCACGGTGGGCAGGCAGGGCACTACATCGGCACAGGTATGTGTGGGCAGGGGCCCTGAAATGCAGGGTGGGCAGTGCCTGTCCTGCTGCGCCCAGGGGCAGCAGGAGGTGGGTCGGCTCCTCTGCCTCCACCGGTGACTGCACACAGCTGCTGGCTCTGTGCAGCATTTCCATTCCCAGACCCCGATGGGCACAGCCTGACTGGGTGCCCTCTGGGGTCTTTTAGAAAAGGGAGAGAAGAGGGATCTGCGCGTGATGGATACAGACTACGAGCACTACGCCATCGTGTACACCCAGCAGAAAGACAGCCAGGAGCCCAGCACCATGCTGCAGCTCTACAGTGGGTGCTCATCCCATGGGGGGTGGCAGGGCTGGGACCCCCATTGCCACCCAGTGTCACTGCGTCAGCACCCAGCACGCCAGCACTTTCCTGTGCCCGAAGAGTCCTTTTTGGAGTGAACAAAACATGACAGTGGCAATATCCCCAGTTACCAATCACCCCAGTGATTTGCAGATTTGCACCATTTTGAACTAAACCCCCACCTGCAGCATGCCACTCAAGCTGCAGACCCCCAGGGCTGCTGGGGCTGTATGGGGGGTGCACAGCCCCCAGGGTGTGGCCACAGAGGTGCCTGGTGGCCATCCTGTACCTCATCCCCTACTGCTTTGCCCATCCCAGGGGTCCCACTGTGCAACCACCCCCAGGTGCGGTGCTGGCTGTAGGGCCCCTCACTCACAGCCCCTGCTTTGGTCTCTACCTGCAGCAAGGAATCAGGACATGAGCCCACAGCTCCTGCAGAAGTTCAAGAAGCTCTTCCACTCCATGGGCCTGACTGAGGACATGCTGGTCGTGCTGCCACACTCGGGTGAGTGCCAGGAGGAAAGTGGCATTCACATCCCCTCTGTGTGGGGATGCTCCACTGGGACTCAGCACTCGCAGTGTGGGGCCATGCTCATCCCTCTTCTCACACTGAACAGATCGGTGCGCCAAGACTCGCAAGTGAGCACAGGCTGAGCAAGGACGCACAGCCCCTCCAAGCGCCTACTGACCTCCCATCTGTCTGTCCGTCCATCCTGCCTCCCTGCAGCTGAGGGGCTGACATAGGGCTGTGTGTCCTCGGGACCTGGCTCAGTGCCCGCTCCATGCTGCCCCTTCCCACCCCTCCCAGGCCTGCTGCTCCATGCTGGGAGCACACCTCTCTGCTTGAAATAAACAGATGCAGAAGCTGCCCCTGAGCTCAGTGCTTTTGTTGTCAGGGCTGGGGGTGCTGCCCGCAGCCCTGCACCAAACTCATCCCTCCAGAACCACAGGACAGTCAGGGGGCTCCTTTGCTGTGCGGTTTGCAGAGCCCATCCAGCGTGGGCAGCCCAGCTGGGCAGAGTGGGAAGCTGCCAGCCCCCAGGACACCCAGCTCCCTGCACAGGTGGGCAAAGGGCCATGTCTATTCAGGGCCCCCACATCCACCTGCCACCCATCGCCCCATCTGCCCGCTGGCAAAGAGCCGTGGGGGCAGTAGGGCCGTACCCCCATCCCCTCTGCATTCCCCAGCAAGCGGTGGCTGAGAAAGGGGGGGTCCCTCAGCACACACCTGGGTGTGTTTGTGAGCATGCAACACGAGCCCTTTGGAACCCTGGAGCCCCTAAGAGCCAGGGCAGAGGGGCAGCATACCTCGGCCAGGAGGGCACACATGACAGCAGCACGCTGGCACCCTGCGCTGCCTTCCAGGCGTGGGGCTGACGATGCGAGCGGCCTCGGGGCAGGTGCCAGTCATTGCTGTGCCGGGGCTGCCCGCGGACGCTGTGCCGGGAATGACCTCCCTGCTTCTCCCGGCAGTTCTCAGCCGGGAAACAAGAAGTACCTTTGTTCTTTCACAAGAGACTTCAAGAAAACAAGAAAATCTTCATTTTCAGCTGTGGTGCAATAGCAATCCTGCAACCCCACTGCTCAGACCCTTCCTCAGGGCTTGCAACACTTTCCTCTTTCCGTAAGCCTCTGTTTACCCTGGGATGGTTTCAGCTCCCACAGCAGCACCTCGCCCCACGCCAACAATAGCAGCGCTCTCCGTGCGGCACAGCACGCAGCGCGGGGGGGGGGAGCGCAGCCCTATAAAGCCAACAGCACCGGGACCGCTCCCCATCCCGCGCTGACGCCGGAGGCTGCACGAGATGAGGACGCTGGCGCTGAGCCTGGGGCTGGCCCTGCTCTGCTTGCTGCACGCGGCGGCTGCAGCCACAGTGCCGGACAGGAGCGAGGTGACCTGCGGAACGCCGGGGAAGGGACTGTGAGCTCTGCTCACTAGGGTGGGGATGGGAGGACCTTTTGGTTGCTGGGGATAGCTGGGGACACCACAGCCAGCGCTGGAAGCACTGCACACCCAGCCCCAGCACAGTGATGCAGTAGGGGTTTAGGTGCCCGTATGGGATGCAGGTGCCCAGAAAGGGACACGTCCTGCCAGGTCCTCCGGGCTCACAGCCCATTCCCACTGCCAGATTGCAGGGAAATGGTATGTTGTTGCTCTGGCCTCCGACACCGAGTTCTTCCTGCGTGAGAAGGGCAACATGAAGATGGCAGTGGTCAGAATCTCTTTCCCAGGAGAGGACGAGCTGGAGGTCTCCTATGCTGTCCCCAAGTAAGTGCCAGGTGCTTCTCTCCCTTGGCTTTGGTCAGTGGGTGCCCATCCAGGTGCCCCTACCCAATATGTCCACAAACCTGGAGGGAGACTGAATTGGGGCACCAGCTGTCAGCAGCTGAAGATCTCCTCTGCCGCCCAATATAAGTGCCAGGTTCTGTTCTCTCTGTCCTGCTCTGGCACCCATTGCTGCACGAGTGGCAGCTCTCCCCAGGACACACCATCCTCTCTCAGCACCTCCTGTGTTGGAGGTGTGACCCCAACTCCAAAGCTTGTGTCCTGGGGAGGGGAACCTCACCCAGCAGGGACAAAACCAGGTGGCTCTGAGCACACCTTGAAGATGTGTGACAGGGCATTCTTCCTTGCCTTGCAGCCCAAAGGGGTGCAGAAAATGGGAGACAACCTTCAAGAAGACCAGGGATGACGGTGAAGTCTACTACTCGGGTGAGTGGGGACAGAGTCACGGGCAGAGTCAGAGGCACACCAGTTGTCCCTGGGATCTGGGACATCTCCCACCACTGGTCCCAACCACCCACTCCATGCCCCACCAGCAGTGGCTCCTGCTGGGAAGCTGCTTGCAGGAGCACAGCCTCATACCACATGAGCCTAACTGTGGGTGAAGCAGAGTTGTTTTGCAACAGGGACAAAACAGCAGTGCTTTCCCCCATCCCTCACCCAAGTGCTAGTCCCAAATTGGCCAGGATGCTTTGCTGCCCACAGTGGCCACCCCCAGACCCTCCTGCACTCAAGGTCGTTCTGCTGATCTGTGCCATGATCTGTGGGCTCCCCAGGCTTTTGGAGGAGTCCTACCAAGAGGGAAAGCCAGGAGGGGGGTGCAGCAGAAATATGGGCTGGATGGATCAATGAATGGGCATTCACACTCTTATAGTCCTTTTGCAGTCTGGGAGCTCTCAGGGGCATGTAGCAAATTTTTCACTTTGCTCCATGTCCTTTTTCAGAGGAAGCTGAGAAAACGGTGGAGGTGCTGGACACTGACTACAAGAGCTATGCAGTAATCTTTGCAACTAGGGTGAAGAATGGGAGGACCTTGCACATGATGAGGCTCTACAGTGCGTAGCCAAGCTGGGGCTGTGGGCATGAGGGGCGAGGGGAGAATGGGATATGGAGACACCTTGTGCTGCAACTGCCCATGTGCCAGTTCTGGTTTAGGAGGCAGATCAAGGCAGGGGGAAGTGGAAGGAGCAGCAGTTTGGGGCTGGGTCTCGGGTTTCTGCACTGTGCCAGGTATCCATGGCCTCAGTAAGTCATTTGGTGAAACGGAGCTGAGAGCTGGAGTCCTGCTGCAAGGAGAGGTCAGAAGGGGTGGGGTTGGGATCCTAGAGACACTGGGCTGCCAGGGACTTTGGTGCCAGGGCATCACCTGTCCCACCCAGCCAGCAGCTAACTCCTTCCTTCAGGCAGAAGCCGTGAGGTGAGCCCTGCAGCCGCAGCGATCTTCAGGAAGCTTGCTAGGGAACGGAACTACACGGATGAGATGGTCATCATGCTGCCCAGCCAGGGTGAGTGTGGCCAAGTGCTGTGTTCAGAGCCACCAGGCTGGTTCAGTCCTCACGGGGAGCCTGAGTGGGCTGGCAGGGACTGGTTGGTGGTGTGGGCAGCCAGTAGGTGATGAGGGGCTTGGCACACCGTGACTTCTGTCTTGCTCATGTTCCTGGATTGTCTGCCTCCTGCTGTGGGTGCTAAATGGGACTGGCAAGACCAAAGCCCTGCTCTCAGCCTTTCTCTTTATTTTCACAGATGAATGCAGCGTTGATGAAGTGTAGGTAAGTTGCTGCAGTGCAGTGCAACACGGTATTTGCAATGTATCCTCACCTGGAAATTTCCCCCTTGGTACCCAAACACGGGGTCACCATGAGTTCCTCAAATTATTCTGGGGGCTGTGTTGTTTGAAGATGTGCTGGAGCACACATCCAGGTAGGATGGATTCTTTTGGATCTTCCCTGCAGTGGCGAGCACAGGGATGCAATGGAGGTGCAACTGCCCGATGGTGGGCAGCGACACCTGAACCAAAACCTGCTCAGTGGAGAAATGGCTGCTGAGTTCATCCAGTGGCAAGGACCAGGACACTGGATCTTGCCAAAGGGACTGCAATGAAATGAACCAGTAAAGCTGGCAAATCGGGGTTGGTGTCTCACCATGCAAAACATGTTGGCTGTCAGCCCACTGGGCAGCCCTAGCATTCATTTCCCCCCACAGCAGTGCACATTTAGTTGTAGGGGTAGGCTAGAAACTTACCCCTGGAGATGGCTGAAGCCCAGAAAGCAGAGGAAGGCCCTGCCCACTCTGCTGGCCTCCCACTCAAATACTCAGCACACTTCTCGTGGCTGTTTTCCACAGGATGGCTGATGGATGCTGATTCCCAAAAGAACAAGACTAATGTGCCAAAGCTCCAGGCTGCTGCTCTGCCACCCCTATCACGGCTCTGAGGCATCTCCCGCTTCACCAGCACACGGTCCCTCCTTTTTGCCCAAATAAACAAACTTTCCCAAGAGCCTGGTGTAACCGTCTGGAGAGAATCTGAGGTGTCTGGGCAGGTGCTGCCGCCTGCTGTCCTCCTGGGGTTTGCGGACGGAAGGAGAACAACCGGGGTGGTCCTGCAGTGAGCTCACCCCAGCGGATCTGCCTCCCTGCTGCTCTCTGCTGGCAAGGACATTGGCAGGGTCTGTCCCAGCACTGAGCTCATCGGGATTTTCCCAGCTGCTCCTTCCCCATCACAGGGACTGGGAAAATATGGTTGAGAAATTTCCCCTCCCGGTCTTGGCACTGAGCAGAAGTGGGAGCTGGACACGTCCCGACAGTGGCTGGGCAGGGGAACCCACTGGGACTTCCAGAACCAGCATCGCTTCCACCTTCTTTGGGAAGAAGCCCAGTGCTTTCAGCAGGAATTTGCCCTCCTGCTCAATCTGGACAGGAACAGCTCAAAACCTGCAGTGCTCCTGAGGATGCTGGGCCCACACGTGGCTTTGCCTCGAGGCTTGTTTTTAGTACACTTGTTGATGTGGATCACAACATCCTGCTGCCAGTAACACCCTTTTCCAAGAGCTCTCTATGACAGGGAGTCCCAGTGTCTCCACATTGTGTTCCAGCCAAATATTTCCTTCCTGCCATGTGTGGGCATCACCCAGCCAGGCAGCAGTGAAATCATTCCTCTCTGCCACTTGCATTTTCCACTCTTTCTTTTGCCCATCTGCTTTTTCCCCATGCCTGACTGGCTGCCCAGAGCAACTCTGCACAGCAGTTTCTGCTTCGCCATCATTTCTGACCCGTTTCTTCATGCAACACCCCTTCCTGCAGAGTGGGGAACTGTCCTTACTGCAGGCCTCAAGATCCACGCTGAGCATATCACTGTAGCTGGTATTAACCCAAAACCAAGGCAGCTTTCACCACAATGCATTCCCCAGCCCAATGCTTCTTAGTAGCCAAGAGCCATCGTGGGAGTCCAGTGCAGGGTGCTGTGGGTCTGGGTTCCAGGGTGCTGGGTGCCAGGGCACAGCTCCTGCCCTGCCTGGCTGTTGTGCCATGTTGCACTACATGTCCCCTTGCAGACTGTGCCTTCAGATATTAGTAGATAGAGGGCAAAGAGGAACAAATGGGACAAGAAGAAAGGAGGTGATATTTGCAATTCTTGAACCTCCCAGCAAGCCCATCCAGATGTCATGGTATAGTCAGTGATTTCCAAGGGACTTTTACCCTGAATTTGTGCAAAGGGTTTCACAGAATCACAAAATCACAGAATGGCCTGGGTTGGAAGGGACCTCAAGGATCATGAAGCTCCAACCCCCCTGCCACATGCAGGGCCACCAACCTCCACATTTCAT
>JAOWBP010004368.1:320040-337827 GCA_028571105.1 Tragopan temminckii | reverse complement strand
GCCCAGGATACCATTTGCTTTCCGAGCTGCAAGAGCACACTGCTGGCTCATGTTCAGTTTTTCATCCATCAGGACCCCCAGGTCCTTCTCTGCAGGGCTGCTCTCAAGGATTGCTCCTCCCAGTCTGTATAAATGCCTTGGGATTCCTGCGGCCCAAGTGCAAAACCTTGCACTTTGCTGCGTTGAACCTCATTAGATTCACCCAGGCCTGCCTTTCAAGTCTGTTGAGGTCGGTTTCTTGGGGCCTTGGCAGCATCCTGCAGCAAGGAGCAAATGGGTGCAGCTGAGCACAGACCAGGAACCTAGCTGGTAGGGTTGGCTTGCAGGGGAGAGAGCAGAGTGGTGATGGGGCAAGGGAGGTCCTTAGCAGCTGGGAGGGGCTGAACTCTGTATTTGTGAGAAGCTCTTTTGGAGACTTCACAGTCAAGGGCTGCAGTGCTTGCTTGTGATATGAGTGATCTTCATACATGGAAAACTGACTGCATTTTTTTCTCTCTCAGCCAAGTGAGGATCTTCTTCCCTATCAGTGGCAGAGTGTCCTCTGCAAGCTTTAATACCCTTCCAAGATAACAAGATAATGTCCAACATTCATATCTTGTTGACTCCTTCACAAATTCTATTTTTGAGGTGTGACTTTCCTGTGCACAAGTTGGATTTTTCCTGCCTTGTGACATAGTACGTCCATGCATCAACCATTTCTCCCATTAGTTACATCTCTTGCAAGCACCTGCCTGCTCTGCAAAGTGCATTGACTTGTATGTTGTCTCATTACAGCTGACAACCTCTCCAAATCCAGCATATTTGCTTCCTGTAGCTTTCTGATGAAAATTAGAGCTACCAAGGATGAGTCAAAGCAGCAGATGACTTGATACAGTGAGAAGTTTGAGTTTCATATTTAGTTTATTTGGACTGGAAATGCCATCTCCTCTGTTTCACTACTGTCTTGCACCTCTGTTTTGTCAGGACAGAACCTCTCAAGTGTTTGTAAAAGGGATCTTCTAGGCTGGGGACCCAACAAAGCTTCTTCTCAGCTAAGGCAGTTGCAGTGTTTTTTTTTGCTTTTCCATCAGATTCTTTTCCTTGAATATTCAATCTGAATTTGACCAGCTCCCGGTCAAACAGATTCTAATGTTCAATTCCTGGTCCTGGAACATTTGAAGAAGAGGCTGTCTGTAAGTGTAGATGTTATCCTTCAAAGAAAGTGGCCAAATTCTGGTGTCTTCATTGCTTGCCTTCTTTTATTGCTAATAAATTTAACAGGACTCATTCTACTGCCTTCACACGGATGTAACTTCCACAAATTTAAGAGCATCTATCTTATTTTTTATCAGCTTCTTTAAACTGATTCAATCATTCTGGTTTCCTTTTATAACATTGTTTAGGATTTCTATTTTCTAATATGAATTTAAGCACTCAGAGTAAAGCTCTAAGCTGGACTTTCTAAACAATCTCTGTGCCATATGTGGTATTTAATCCTCCTGACTTTTTTTTTTTTTTTTTCCATTTAAAAATAAAATGCAACTGTGCTAGAGCATCTCTGTCTCTAAGCACGGCACTGGCTGTAATGAGAACAGCCTTTTGATTTCTGCCCCATGAACCAAGTCCTGCCAGAGGCTCATAACCTGGAGGATCTCAGCCATCCCACATATGGGCCCTAAAACCTCTGCACCATGCCTCATGGGTGCGTATCCAACCACCCAGAGCAACCATGTGTTAGAACCTCATGGATGCCCCACTGTGTGTGCTGGGCATCACTGTCTGCAGGTGGTGGTATGGTCATTGCAGCAGGAGTTGGATCTCATCCATCCATCTTGGATCACATGGGATGAGACCATGGGCTTCCCCAGGTGCAGCTGAACATGGGACCTGGCTCGTGCCAGCCCACCTGAGCCATCCCTCAGCCCATCTGTCTTGGGATCTGTTCCCTGTGGGGACCTGTGCCAGTGGGCAGTAGCTCTGCAGCACAGGCACAATCCACCTGAACTCTCTTGGGTCAGGAGTGAGTTACACTTAAATTGCCAATTACTGCCTATTGACACCTCTGTGCTGGGTCTGAGCTCCACAGAGGAATAAACAGTTTTTGTTCCCAAGTTTGTGAAGGGGCAAATATAGCTCTGTCTCCAGGCTCTGAAGCGACACAACAAGCCCCGTAGAGCTTTTTCAGAAGTTGAGGCTGCAGAAGTTCAGAAACTTTTAATGACATCAACTGAGACCTGACTGTTGTTGGGGCAGCAAGGTGCCCTTTGGGCCATAACTTCATGAGACACTGGCACTGGGGACACAACAGGCTTTGGGCATTCCTGGTTCCTCCAGAGGTTCTGTTGAAGGCATGTGTTTATTTTCAGCTTGGATCACAACAGGATGTGGTTTAATGCTTTGGCTCTATGACTGGCTGACCCAACACTGCCAATGGGATATGTCTGGTGGCCTGAAGGTTTGAAACAACACGGCTGGGGACTTCCCAAGCTGTCAGTGCCAGCATCCCCTGACATGCATGAAGATGTGTCAGTCCTACAGTGCCCAGTATCAGTGACAGCGTGCCTCTTGGGGACAGCAAAGCTCTGGGTTGTGCTGGCAGACAGGGCTGCCATTCAGAGAGGCCTCGGTGGCCCACAGAAACAGGGAAGCACAAACCCCTGATGTTCAGCCAAGGCTGCTGCAAATTCTTGCCCCTGGGGAGGTTAACCCCATGCCACAGGGCTGTACAGCCAGCAGGCAACAAGCTGTGCTGCAGGCAGCAGACAACCAGCGCAGCCTGGTCCGGGTTAATGAAGGGCAGCTCAAGGAGAACCTGTGGAAGTGACCCTGCAGGGAAGGGCCCACTCCAGGGCTTCACAGTGCAGGAAAGGCCCTGGCTAATGCAGCAAGGATGGGGGGAGGGATGGAGAAGGGGGCATTAAGCTGGTCAGGGCCTGCAGTACAGCATGTCTGATGAGAGGCTGAGAGCTGGGCTGGGTTAGCCTTCAGAAGAGAAGAGGATATGTCTGACTGCTATCTCCAGCTGCCTGAAGGGAGGACAAGGAGAAGGCACAGGCAGGCTCTGCCTGGGGGTACAGCACGGCAAGGCAAAGGGCAACAGACACAAGCTGTAACGTGGAAAATCTTTGTTGGACAAAAGAAAATGGTTCTTCATAATGAAGATGGTCCCACACTGGAGTAGGTCTCCAAAAGTGTGATAGGGTCCCTGTCCTTAAAGGTGTCCAAACGAGTCCTGGCAGAGCCTGGTCTGACAGGACCGGAGGCCCTGAGGACCTTCCAGCTGAAATCCTGGTGCTCCCCAGGCCAAGAAATGACACTAATAACCAAGAATCCAGCCAGACACCACTAGCAGAGCACCTAACACTCAGAGATTATTTGTTAATTACTGGCCATCCGATAATTAATTAGGCTTGTGATCAAGACCAGAAAAAAGGCCCACCCCTCACAGCTTGCTCCCTGTCCCTCAGCCTTCTCAGGCACCTGCAGGCAGAGCAGGGGAGGACAAAGGCTGTCATGGGGAGGCAGAGGGAGGGAGACTTCCAGCTGCAAAGTACACTTGTGTGGGGGAAATGGAGGGTGTGCTGGCAGTAGGAAGAAGGGCTGAGTCCAAAGAAGTCAGGGAGGCAGTCTCCTGTTTCTGCCCAGCTGCATCATCACTTCCTCACCACAGAGATGGGAATGCTCTCAGGCCCCATTCTGGCCTTTGAGACTGGTGTGGGGGAAGCCTTCTTCCCAGAGTCCCAAACTGCTCAGAGGTGAAAGGTTTCTGAGCAGCTTCTGGAAGCAGAGAAGCAGTGCACCTTGCACTTGCTGGAGCCCCATAAGTCACTCTTCAATGCAGACCAGTTGTCTAGAAGAAACCAAGGTTATCAAAGAAAGCTATTCTTGGTCACAAAAATGAGGAAAACAAGCTGGAAAAGGAGAGTGCAGGCAGAAAAGCCTAACTCTGACATATTCCCGGTCTCAGGCTCTTTCTCATGGGTGTCTCTGAGACAGTAGGGCTGCAGAGCCTGCAGCACTACCCCAGTCCCACAGTGGGATCAGCGCTGAGATGTCTGCAGCTGCCAAGATGCTCAGGAAGCTCCAGACCAGCCCCAGTCCCAGCCCCTGGAGGGCTGACACAGCATCCTCAGGACTCTGTTGCCTTTACTTGCTGTGTGCTCCCACAGCATCCCAAACCACTCTGCCTAAGTGGCAGTGCCTGTTCAATTATATGTTCTGCTGTAACAGGGGATCTTTTCCCACATGCCTCCGAGGGGTATATTCACCCTGCTGTCCAAACTTCTGGTGCTGCCAGTTACACCTGGTGTGAAGAGAGGAAACATCATCTCCAGGTAAGCTGTGCAGGCACTGGGTCATCTCTGGATGTGTTTAAAAACCATCTGTATGTGGTGCTCAGGGTCCTGATTTAGTGGAGGGTTGTTAGGGTAGTTTGGTTAGGTTGCAGTTGGAGTTGATGATCTTTAAGGTCTTTTTCAACCTGAGCTATTCTATGATCCTATGATCCTATGATCAGGTGTCCCCAGCTGACAAGCAGGGCAAGTGCTCAATAACAGGACAGCTGTAGGGTCAAGGAGGGAAGGAGTTCACCCCACACAGGATCCTGCAAGACCAAAACTGGCAGATACGTATCTTTGCAGTGCTACTTGGCAGCTTGTTGAGTACCCAGTGGCCTGGGACACGTCCCAAAGTTCACCCATCCGCAGCTTGCCTGCATGTAGCACCAGAGGAACCCTGCCCTTTCTGCAAACACAGCTCTGAGCAGGAACAGATGTTGCTTGCTTGTGTGTTGCTGCATTTGCCATCTGCTCCCAGCCTTGCCATGATGTGGCTCTGCAAACCTAGTGAGACCATGGTATAGGCATGTGCTTTGTGAAGAGGTGTGCTGATCTGCTGCTCCCCACTGTATCTTGAGCTCGCCTGTCTCATATTAGGTTTGATAGCAAATCAAAATCAATTAAATTAGCAGAAAGGCAAACATACACTTCCAATAACTGCAGATTTAATTCCAAACCCATACAGTTATTAGAAAATGAAACAAAGGTGCCACTTGTATACCATTTGCTCAACACCTTTAACATTTCCTCCTTCCTTCTCAGGGCTGGCAGGGGGCACATGCAACCTGCTCTGGCTCAGCCCTCTTGCTGCCAGCATCCCACACTGAAGCAACTGGAGTTCATGGGGAGACTGCAGTCTGTGTATGTCCCCAGCTGCAGGGAGGCAGAGAGCCATGGAGTGCAGGGAGGGACTGGAGTGGGTGCTGGGTTTGTCTCTGTGCTGTCTTCCAGGGAACCAGGCATGTGGCTTTCCACCTCCACATTATTAAACTGACACAAAAGGCTCTGTGGACACCTACTTACAGTTAGAGCAGTTTTATTTTAAGTAAAGGGAAAAGTTCTAAGTGGTCACAGATTCAGGAACCAAATCCCTTCCTGCCTTTACCCTGGTTCCTTGTCTAAGCCTTGGTGCATTAGAACTGAGGTGATTCCTGGGTTCAATCCATTTCTGAAACTGAGTTTAAGCTACTAGCTGACACAGGTTTGTCTGTGCCAGGTTCACCCACAGCAGCGTGCTCTGGCATAGGGCTCTGCTCCCCATGCAGCAGCCTCCTCCCTGTTGGGCTCTGCTTCTCCAGGATGACTATGTAATGCCATGCTCCCCTCCAATGGACTCTCCCTTTGCTAGGCTCAGTGCCACAGCAAAGCAGCTCCCTCCTGCTCCAGCGGGTCCTCACTCCCTGTGCACCACCCAGCAAGGTCTCACTAATGTACTTTGGTATTGGTATTTTCCCACATAGGTTACAAACTATTCGTGCTGTTGCCAAGGCCAGTTTGGCTTCTCTGCCACACTCACAACTTGTCATTACCCTATGCTGGCTGGACTGCTGGGTATCCAGCGGAAGTCCCTGTGGGCACACTTCTGGTCCCAGAGCTCCTGTGCACAGCCATTCCCATTAGCACCCCCAGCAACTGGTTTCCTATTTGCAACACATCACAGCCCTTGGTGTTTTGCTCTAGAATGATGTTGCTGGGGCCAGCCTCTCCCCCAGGTCACCCAGGAGCCTTCCTGATGCTCCCTGCTCTTTCACCTCTGCTCCTCCCCGAGTTAACCAAGCTTGGAACGTTGTTTTCTGAGATCTAGGCAACTGATAGCTGTGTCATTCCCACTGTTGAAAAAAAAAAAAAAAAAAAAAAAAGTAAGTGTCTTACAAAGGCTGGACAGCTAGTTTTTCCAGCACAATCTCCCTTTGGAAGATTGTGCTCCCCTCCTGCAGCCCCCTGATGTGCAGCAGACCTCTGAAGACTTTCCTCCCTGCTTGATGCTGCTGCCCCCATGCCTTCAGGTTGTGCTGGTCACCCTACCTTTGCTATAAATTGTTACTGTTCTTCTGGAAAACTGTGACTGGGTGTGCTCTGACCTCACGGACTCTAAGCACCCCATGGGTGCCTGTACTTCAACTACATGGCTGAAAAGTATATATTAATTTCTTAAGACTGCACACAGTTTTCATTATCTCCCTGTACTCCTTCATCTTTCAATAGAGACTTTTCTTAGGGCTTTTTCTTTTCTTTCCTTGCAGGCATTCCACTTGTTCCAAACATTGTCCTCAGTGTATGTATGCTGCTTGCTTGCTTTAATCACAGAATGGTTGAAGTTTGGAGGAACCTCTGAAGGTCATCTTGTCCAACAGCTCTGCTCTGCCAGCTTCTCCCTCAAGCTCAGGAGGGAATTTTAGACAGGTTTCACCTTTGGCTTCACAAAGCGTCATTCATTTTCTATGTTTGCATACTTGAATTCCCAAATCTGTCCAGCTGCAATAACTTGCTTTCCTGACTTGTGCATGATCACAGATTCAGCCACCATTCCGCTCTTATTGATCTTCCCATTTACACAAAATGATATTGACTCATGCTTACTCTAGCTGAAGTTATTTTCTACAAATAGCTTTTCTATAAGCAGCCTGTTTTTCAGCAACAAGAACAAAAACCCCATCAGCTCGCTTCATGCTGTGACCTGGTAAAAACGTGTGAGATGACACATCCAAGGGTATTTGGAATGTCTCTAATAGACCAGGCAGTGATTTATAGCCTCCCCCCTCCAAAAAGTAACTCTTCCTGGCAGAATTTCTCTCCTTAGCCTTTGTCCTTGCTGCAGTCTGGCTGAGGTGTCTGAGCAGATTTTCCTTCCCCAGGAAGTCTTTTGGATCCAGTGTCTTTCAAGGTGTTGTGCTATGCTCCCCTTCCCCATCTCCCTTTCTAGCACTCTCCTCCTAGAATTAGATGATCTTTGAGGTTCCTTCCAACTCCAGCCATTCTATGATTCTGTGATTCTCCACTGTCTGCTCTGGTTACAGCAGCTATTTCTCTGACCTCCAGGAATATCTGCTGTTATGGGACACTTCATGTAGTAGTTTGAGCTCGTCCATGTTGGCTTTGCCTGAAGCCACAACCATTTATGTTATTTCCTATGGACCATCAGCTCTTCCTGAGCCGGAGATGAGCCTTTTGTTTAGCTGTGCTGCTTTCCCAGCTACCATTACCTCTACAGGTTCTTCCCTTTCCTCTGTCTCTCCCCTCTGTGGTCGTGCCCTCGTTTACCAGCACATACCATATTGAACATGGGGAGTGTACGCCTCTCCTTCAGCCTCCAGTCCCTTCGTGGTTTAAAGCCTGATGTGTCACTTCTCCCACACTGGATCTTGAAAGGCTTCTCCTCTCCTGCCACAGTGCCTCCATGCACTGGGAGGAGTGTGTTCTTTGGGGGTTCCCAGTTCTGCAAGCACCACAGGCTTGCTCATGAGACCAAACCATGGGCTGTCAGCTCCTCCCTCCCTCCCCAGTTACACACCTACCTCATTATTTGGGCACCAGGACAAATGTATAGTCCAGCCCTGAATTCTCACATAGCTGATCACATCCCCAACACGGTGGGGACTGCTTCTGTTTTCCCTTGTTTAACAGTTCCTGGGATCCTTACTGACCACAGTGTGAGATCCCTGCTTTCTGGTGTTACTTGGGCAATGCAGAGTTTAGCTCAGGAGGCGACATGGGGAGGTGGCTTTACTGGCTTTTTTGCTGGCTTGCATGGCTTTGCCATGAGTTCTTCAAGCCATTGCCTGAAGAGCTGGAACCGTTTTGGCTAGGTCTGTCTGTTTTCTGCCTAAGCCTGCTGGCAAGCCTTGGGGAAAGTGGCCAGAGAGCAGCCCCTGTGCCAGCTGAAAAAGCTATGGGGCAGTGGGAACATGCATGGGAATGCATGTGTGGCCTCCTGTGGTGTTGACTTGAGGATTGAAACCCCACGGGCTGAGACTCACCACCTGCCCACAGACTTCTCCCATCTCAGAGCCCTTTGAGCCAGTTGTGAGGTCTAAGGATTGACAGAGATTGTGGCACAGCTTCAGCCCATGACACAGAAGAACAGAGGGCTGGAGATGTCCCATTGCAGGGCTAAGCTTTCACCTCCTTCTGCCTGTCCTGTATCTCTTCTTGCTCTCCCCGCAGATGAACCCCAAGTCCCTGCAGGGGGGAAATCTCAGCAGCCCCACCTCATTTCTTCTCTTGGGATTTTCCACTGCCTACAAAGCACAGGTGTCCCTCTGCATGGGCTTCTTGCTCATTTACCTGGTGACTGTGCTGGGGAACCTGCTCGTAATGACCCTGGTCTGGCTGGACACTCACCTGCAGTCCCCCATGTACTACTTTCTGGGCCACCTCTCCTTCCTGGACATCTGCTACTCCTCTGTCACGCTGCCTAAGATCCTCAGAGACTCCTTCTCACCACAGAAGACCATTTCCTTGATGGGCTGCATCACACAGATCTACTTCTTCCTTTGCTTTGGGGGCTGTGAGTGTGTGCTCCTGGCTGCCATGGCCTACGATAGGTACCTGGCCATCTGCCACCCCCTCCACTACACAGCACTCATGAGCAAGAAGATGTGCCGCTGCCTGGTGGCTGTCTCATGGTTGAGTGGCTCCTTCTCATCTCTGATCCAGGCCCTCCTCACAGCCCACTTACACTTCTGTGGGTCCAATGTGATCAACCATTTGTTTTGTGAGATCCCCTTCTTGTTGGAAGTGTCCTGCAGCCCTAATGCTCTTCTCAACAAGGCTGTCTCATGTGCTTTGGCTGCGACTATTGCTGTGGGCTCTTTCCTCCTTACTCTCGCATCATATGTTCACATCCTCCAGGCTGTGCTGCAGAAGGGAGCAGGGAGGCAGAAGGCCTTTGCCACCTGCACCTCCCACCTGACCGTGGTGTCCTTGTTCTTTGGCGCTGGGGCTGTTACATACCTGGTGCCTCAATCCAGCAGCTCCAAGGAGATGGACAAGATCCTCGCTCTGATGTACGCCATTGTAACCCCCATGCTGAACCCTATCATCTACAGCTTAAGAAACAGCGAATTCCAAGGGGCCATCAAGAAAGCCCTGTGCAGGGGTATCACTGTGATCCCCCAAGGGCAGACCAACCTCTGCCCTCACCATGCTGCAGGTGACCCAGCATGATGGGGGGAGCTGGGACCCTCAGACGAGCGACAGGCAGAAGGGTGGACTCTAGGGATGTGAGCAGACCAGGAGCAGATCCATAAAACTGCTACGCCTTGGCCACAGGTTTCCCAATAAATAATTCTGGGAGCTATTTTCTTAAGAAATAGGTATTGTGCAGGTAAAGAAGCTGTACTGAATGTCCACGAGGTGCCTTTGTTGTGACAGTGCCCTTGGTAAGACTTGTTTTTTTTTTTTTATTAATCATTTATCTGCAGTGGGGCTTTGTCAGGCTTTCTGGAAAGAGCTTTTATTCCTAAGCAAAGCTCCTTCTGAGGTGAAACAATGTGAAGTGCAGCAGTAATGCTGTGCTGTAAGCATCTCCTGCTAAGTGGTGGATAATCTTGTCTGGGCTGGACTTGCAGGCACTGCAGAGCCGGATGCCTTTCTCTTAATGCAATAAAATATGGATAAGTAGGAAAACCATTGTCATGGATTGATCTTTGTAGTTTCAGGAATCAAAGCCAACCCTGGGAACAGACATCTGCTTCTGCATGCAGAATGGAGTTGACAAGGCGGGAGTGTAGGTGGCACCTGAGCATGCCTGGGGAGAGCAGATTATTCTGGCTCACGCCATGCTTTCAGAAAGAGCGCATGGGGATTTTGTCATCATACAGAGCTGGGAAGACATTGTTTGGGGGTCACAGATGAAGGGAAGTGAAAAGACACTGCAACTGCATCTCGTGTACAAGAAAATACGCCTACAGGCACAGTGAAATACATCCTTCTTGGACCTCAGCCGAATGCTGAGCTGTGGTGTCTCTGCAAGAAAGACTCTGAGAGGCTCCTATTCAGCAGAAATTGTGGGAACTGGTTTTCTGTGATTAGAGACAGCCCCTCCTCTGGTGGAAAGAAGTGTTTCCCAGTAGGAACTCAGCATGACTTATTCAGCTGAAGTGTGGCTGCTGCACATGCTCCCATAGCATATCATTAAGACAGAGCCAATTTGGGAACCCAGTTTGCAGGACAGCTACAAAATTGTCTGCTCCTTTGGCAGTATGACAGGAATGGACAAACTGAACTTAACATAAAGAAGAGCAGAGTCACTAGAGATAAAAGAAACATTTCCCTTTTACAAGATTTACCTGCTTTGTCTATAACAATGCTCTCAAATGTTGGGTGTGTGTACCCCAGTGGGTGTGCAAGACTGTCCACTGGGGGCTGGGAAGAAAATATTTTTTATACCATCAATAAATAAAATATTTTAATACCATTTTAAAACATCACCTTTATCTCATCCTTTTACAGTTTCTATTTTTAATATGCTTTATAATATGCAGTAGCAGTACGTGTATGTAATTTATTGTCTTGGTTTCAGCTAGGATTAAATTGTTTTATTTAGTGTTTTGTATGATGTGATTTATCCTGCCAGGATTTACCCTCCAGGACCACAACATTCCATTTGGTGCCCAGTGTGGGGCTTGAAGGGTTGAGATAACAGCAGACCTGACCGGAGCGTGTTAACACAGGCTGTTGTGGTACTTTGATAACTGCTGGTCAGAATATTGATTTCTTCCCTATTTATGTACTCTAATGCCATCAAGTTATAAAGGGGTAAAACCCATTGGTATTTCTGGAGTGACAGGGGGATCCCAAGAACTAACTGTACTGAAGGCCAAAGTGAGCCTAACCAGAAATGAATGGCAGAAGCATCCTGTTGTGATTGGCCCAGAGGCTCCGCACATCCTTGGTACGGATTATCTCAGGAGAGAGTATTTCAAGGACCCAAAATGGTACTGGTGGGCTTTTGGACTGCCTTGGAGATGGAGGACATTAAGCAGCTGTCTGCCTTGCCTGGTCTCTCAGAAGACCCTTCTGTTGTGGGGTTGCTAGGAGCAGAAGATCAGCAGATGCTGACTGCTACAACAGTGGTGCACCAGTGGCAATACTGCACCATCTGGGAACCTCTGATTCCCATTCATCAGTTGATTCAACCACTGGAGAATCAAGGAGTAATCAGCAAGACTTGCTCACCCTTCAGTAGTCCCATATGGCCAGTGAGAAAGTCCAATGAAGAGTGGAGATTGACAGTGGGCTATCGTGCCCTAAATGAAGTCACACCACCGCTAAGTGCTGCTGTGCCAGACATGCTTGAACTCCAATATGAACTAGAGTCAAAGGCAGCCAAGTGGTATGCCACAACTGACATAGCTAGTGTGTTTTTCTCAATCCCTTTGGCAGCAGAGTGCAGGACACAGTTTGCTTGTACTTGGGGCGTGCAGTACACCTGGAATCAACTGCTCTAGGGATGGAAACACAGCTTCCTCATTTATCGTGGGCTGATCCAGGCTGCACTGGAACGGGGGGAAGATCCTGAACACCTGAAATACGTTGACAAAATCATTGTGTGGGGCAACACAACAGAAGTTCTTCCCTTCAGAAGGGAAGAAAATAATTCAAATCCTTCTAAAAGCTGTTTTTGCCGTCAAGCAAAGTAAGGTCAAGTGTCCAGTTTTGGGCCCCTCACTGCAAAAAAGACATTGAGACCCTGGAGCAAGCTCAAAGAAGGGCAACAAAGCTGGTGAGGGGTCTGGAGCACAGGACTTGTGAGGAGTGGCTGAAGGAGCGGAGATTGTTCAGTCTGGAGAAGAGGGGAGACTTTATTGCTCTCTATAACTACTTGAAAGGAGGTTGTAGTGAGCTGGGGGTCGGCCTCTTCTCTCATGTAACTGGTGATAGGACTAGAGGGAATAGCTTCAAGCTGTGCCAGGGGAGATTTAGGCTGGACGTTAAGAAATACTACTTCTCTGGTCAGGCACTGGAATGGGCTGCACAGGGAGGTCACCGACCCTGGAGGTGTTCAAGGAATGTTTGGACGTTGTGATGAGGGACATGGTTTAGTGAGTACTATTGGTGATAGGTGGATGGTTGGACTGGGTGATCCTGTGAGTCTTTTCCAATGTTGGTGATTCTGTGATTCTATGACTCTGTGACCTGCACAGAAGATCCAGTTCTTTGGGATAAAATGGCAAGATGGACATTGTCAGATCCCCATGGGTGTGATAAATAAGACAACTGCTATGTCTCCACCAACTAGCAAAAAGGAAACACAAGCTTTCTTAAGTGTTGTGGGTTTGGAGAATGCATATTCTGGATTACAGTCTGATTGTAAACCCTTTCTATCAAGAGACTCAGAAGAATGATTTCATGTGGGGTCCCAAGCAACAACAGCCTTTAAACAAGTTAAACAGGAGATAGTTCAGGCAGTAGGCCTTTGACCAGTCCAGACAGGACAAGGTGTAAAAAACTGCAGCCAGGGAGAATGGCCCCACTTGGAGCCTCTGGTAGAAAGCCCCAGGGGAGACTCGAGGACAACCTCTAGGATTTTGGAGTTGAGGACACTGAGGATGTGAAGCTCGCTATATTCCAGTTGAAGAAGAGATATTGGCAGTATATGAAGGGTTCCAAGCTGCTTTGGAAGTGGTTGGTACTGAAGCACAGCTCCTCTTGGCACTTCAGCTGCCTTTGCTGTGCTGGATGTTCAAAGGGATGGTCCCCTCCACACATCATGCAACTGGTGCTACGTGGAGTAGTGAGTAGCACTGATCGCACAGTGGGTGTGAATAGGGAACCCCAGTCATCTAGGAATCCTAGAGGTGATTATGGACTGACCCAAAGGCAAAGGTTTTGGAATATTGCCAGAAGAGGAGGTGACACGCACAAGAGAGGTTCCACTATATAATAAACTGTGAGAAAATGAGAAACAATATGCCCTGTTCATTGATGGGTCCTGTCGCACTGTGGGAAAGCATCATAGATGGAAGGCTGCATGGAATCCCACACGATGAGTTGCAGAAGCTACTGAAGGAGGGGGTGAATCAAGCCAATCTACAGAAGCATAAGGCATCCAACTGGCCTTAGTCACTGCTGAATGAGAAGAGTGGCAGTGCTCTACCTGTATGCTAACTCATGGGTGTTGGAAACTGCCCTATGGGGGTGGTTACAGCAATGGAAGCAGAACAACTGGCAGCACCAAGGCAAACCTGCCTGGGCCGCTGCAGTGTGGAAGGATATTGCTGCCTGGGTAGAGAACGTGGCTGTAAAGGTACGTCATGTAGATGCTCACATACAAGAGTCATTCTACTGAAGAACATCAAACCAACCAGCAGGTGGATCGGGCTGCTAGGATTGAAGTGGCTCAGGTAGATCTGCACTGGTAATGTGAGGGTGAGCTGTTTCTAGCTTGGTGGTCCCATGATGCTTCAGGCCACCAAGGAAGAGATGCAGTCTAAGATGGGCTCGGGATCGAAGCACGGACTTTACTGCGGATGCTATTGCACAGGTTACCCATGAATGTGAAATGTGCTGTAATTAAACAAGCCAAGTGGATAAAACCTCTTTGGTATGGAGGACGAAGGCTGAAACATAAATACGGGGAAGCCTGACAGGTGGATTATATCACACTCCCACAAACTCGATATGGCAAACACCATGTGCTTACAATGGTGGAAGAAGCCACCAGATGTCTGGAAACATTTCCTGTGCCCCATGCCACCGCCCAAAATACAACGCTGGGTCTATTTGTGGTGACGTGGCACACTAGAATGAATTGAGTCAGGCAATGGGACTTATTTCTGAAACAATCTCATAACCACCTGGGCCAAACAGCATGGCGTTGAGCGGGTGTATCACACCCCCTATCACGCACAGCCCCTGGAAAAATGGAACAATACAATGGACTGTTAAAGACTGCACTGAGAGCAATGGGTGCTGGGACATTCAAACACTGAGCAAAAGCTACCTGGTTAGTCAATACTCGGGGGTCTGCCAATCGAGCCGGTCCTGCCCAGTCAAACCTCCTGCATACTGTAGGAGGAGATAAATCCTGGTGCTGCACATAAAGAACTTACTGGGCAAGACAGTCTGGGTCATTCCTGCCTCGGGCAAAGGCAAGCTTGCCCATGGAACTGCTTTTGTTCAAGGATCTGAGTGCCCGTGGTGAGTAATGTGGAACAATGGGGATGTCCACTGTGTACATCAAGCTGATTTGATGCTGGATGAGAACAGCCAATAATTTAAATTGTATGATGTTAAATTACTACATAACACTGCATGTCATCATTATTATGGCCATTATATGTCTTGTTAACAGCAGTACAGTAAGAACTACCCAGGTTAAAGAAGAATGAACTCCAATGGAACCAGAACTAGCTTCTGCATGCAGTAACCCAACACTGTGAATTGTCCCTCCTGCACTGAATGACTGTCATGATAGATGAAGCCCAAAGTTATGAACTGAATGAATACCATGGAAAATTTACATAAAAGGCACATATATGGGAATAATATGTGTATATATATCAAAAAGCAAGGTAGGTGATGGTAATTAGTTGACTGTGTAGAAGTTGTGAGACCTGATCATAATGTAAATGTTGTGAAATAAGGGGTGGATATGATATTGTCTCAGTTTCAGCTGGGACGGAATTGTTTTCTTCAGAGTGTCTGGTCTGATGCTGTGTTTTGGTTCTAGGAGAAAAACCATGTCAATTACACTCCAGTGTTTATAGCTGCCACTCAGCAGTGTTATACAGAGCCAAGGCCATTCACAGCATAGGCCCGAGGAGCTGGGAGAGAACAGAATTAGAACAGCTGACTGAAACTGACTGAAGGGGTATTCCATACCATATGACATCAAGTGGAAGGAGTTCTGAAGGGGGGAAGTTCATCTCACTTTCTTTTTCTGCTTGGGGGCTAGCTGGGCACCGGTTGGGGGTGGTGAGTAATTGCTTGTGCATCATTTGTTATAGACATTCACATATATATATAATCATAACGATTTCCCTTTTCTCTATCTTAGTAAATAGTTTCATCTCAACCTGTAAGTTCTTTGCTGTTTGTTTGTTTGTTTTTTATTCTCTCCCCAACTCACTGGGAAGGGGGGCAACGAGTGAACGACTGAGTGATGCTGAGCCACCTGCCAGGTTAAACCACAGCATTTATAAAAATATATGTGCATTGGAGGTGCTCGAGGCATTGGAGAACTCAAAAGTTCTTTACTGCTAGAGTTGCGTGATCAAAAAGTGCAGAGAGCACTACTCTAGAACCGCATACCTGAGCAAAAATCATCTAGGGAATGGAGATTTAACCCCCAGCAAATGAATATTTAGGGATGCAGTGCAGATGACTTATGCAAACCGAACAAGCCCAAGCCCATGGGACAAGGCAGAGTGCCAAAAGCACTAGTCTGGGCTCTGCATCACTCTTCAGAGCCTCCTGCTTTGTCCCTGTGGGCACTGTTGGTGGCAGGGAGTTTCCCCCCTTCTTCCTGACTGTCCATGCCAGACCCAGCAGGAACACACTGTTCGGATGCAGCTGTCAACATTATCTCTGCAATGGCTCCAAGCAGCACATGCACGGCCAAGGGGCCAGGGCTGGGTTTGCTCAGTGCCTCTGAGGAGCTGCACAGGGATAAAAACTGTGGGACGCACTGCAGGTGTGCTGCAGGGTTGTGCCCAGCATGAGGTTGGCACTGAAGATGAAGGTCATTTTCCTGTTCCTGGAGCTGTTGCTTCTGTCAGTGCTTCAGGCCTGGGCAAAAAACCTTCGGATGGAATATTTTGAAACAGACAAGCTAACACTGTTCAAGGGAATTTTTCCATAGTGGAGGGCAGGGAATCTGCCTTGCTTGGACACAGGCTCCACTAGGGTGGAGAGGTCAAGGACAGCCCACCTGTGTGTTTCCATGAGGACCCAGCTCCTTCTGGGAGTCAGACCCCCTCTAGCTTTCTGGCATTTGACAGCACAACATCTTGGTACTCAAGCACCTTCACGGGACAGCCAGCAGCCTAGTGAGGGCTACAGAGTACCTGCGCTTGTCCAAGAGTGCTTTGCATTCGGTTAGCTCTTCACAGCAGAGCACTGCTTTGCCCTGCATAAGAGTTGCTTTTCTAAACCCATCAGCATGTGAAGAGGGTGTATGGGGTTCCCGCTTTATCCCTGGATCTCCTGTTGTTTCCTGTATTAATCAGTGCAGAGTCATTCTTTCTAGCTTGCTGGTAAGTGGTACACCACTGCTGTAGCTTCCCAGTCCAGCTGGATTGAAGATCTCAAAAAAAATGGGAAGATGGCTTTAAGCACCATAAAACCAGAAAAGAATGGTGAAATTATCGTCAAAACTTTGATTCCTGGTTAAGTGTCAGTGTAAATCTTCTCATTTGCTGTAGCTTTCCCTATGGGCTCCTCTCCTTTTTGCTTTCAGCTCCTCCGTTCTTCATAAAACGTAGGAAGAGTACATAGGTGCTCTTGGGGAGGCCATTGCTTCCTGATCTGGTAACACGTGGCTGATGGTGTGCACGGAGCACAGCAGCCAATGAGTAGGAGTAGGAAACCAGGAGTAGGAAAAGACAGTGGAGATGGGAACAGCTGCTGTGTGGCTGGAGGCTTCAGGAGATGAGAGCAGGGGCTGCTGTGCTCTCCACCCAGGCACGAGCTGTCCAACAGCTGCTTCTGCCGAGGGCTCAGCCTTGAAGTACAGCTTAGCCGGGGAGCAGCGCAGCAAGGAACCGTGCAAGGAAACCTTCTGGTGTGATGGGGGAGGTTTTCTCCTTCCAGCTGTAGGTGGAGCCAGAGATTTAATGCATCCGTGGGTGTTTGTAAAGCACCTTCAAGTGCGCAGTGTGGGCAACCACTTAGGATTATTGCTTCTGCACCGCTACCGGGCTGTGTCAAGGACTGCAAAAGTGTCAGTAAATGGCAAAAATGAGACAGAAACACCTTTGGATTTGATCTATATCAGTGCACGATTGCCTTCAGTTGTCATTTTCTGACCACATCTGAGAAGAGAGGCCAAAATCAAACGTGCTTCTCAATGGAAAAGATTGGCATGGCTTCACATGCTTTATAAACCTGAAGAGAAAATTAGTTCTTTCTTTAGCAGTGGCTATAGGATTCTGCTGGACCCACTTCACCTCTGCATTCAGCTTAATTAATCATGTTGATGAATTTTCCAGAAAGGTGTCCAGTCTTTGTTAGAAAGTGATGAGAGACAGAAATCAGAGCATTTTCTTCACAGCTGGCATGCTGGGGGTCCCATGCCATGCCAGGGGATGTGCAAGGGGCTTCCCTGGGAGCAGAAGGGAGGGCACAGCAGCTCAGCAAAGCCCGTGGTGTCGTGGGCCACAGGAGTAGCACTGGCCTTGGGAACAGGCCTTGGGAATGGTGAGGAGTGTCCCAGGCACAGGCAGTCAGAGCGCTGGAGAGGGGTGAGGGGTGTGCAAAGGGCACAGAGGAGAGTGGGGGAGTGTAGAGGAGGGGTGCAGGTTTGCAG
>JAOWBP010004368.1:298347-313571 GCA_028571105.1 Tragopan temminckii | reverse complement strand
CCTGTCCTGTGCATTAACCCCAGCCTGGACCATGCGTGTGGTGCCGTGTCCCTTCTCTGGGCCTGGGCTCTGCTCCCTGCAGCACGGGGCCCGGGGCTCCCGCCCCATGGTGCCACCGCCGGCTGTTTTTGTGGGGCTCTGCTCCCCACCTGCCCGGCCCCAGGGCCGCATCGCCTCTCCCAGGCTGTGCTCTGCGTGTTTTATCTACAGCAGCTGTTGCGAGGGTAATAAGAGCACCGAATGGAGGCAGCAGGCCTATAATTAGCCGTTTCATGAACTAAGGATAATTGCAAGGGGAAGAAAGTGGCCGTTAAGTGCCTGGAGCTGGGTAGCAGCCCCTGGGTGGGCGGGACGGCGGTGCCGGCGCTGCAGCAGGCCGGGGCTCGGGCAGCCCCAGATGGAAGCATTTTGTTCCCCCCACTCTGAGCGCTCTGCGTGGGCTGCTGGAGCGCCTGCACCGAGTCCTGTTCCCATATGGGCATTTGCCGTTTCCTCCCATTGTGTGTTTTGAATTCAAGGAAGAAAACGCAGGCAGAGCAGGCAGCCTTCAATCCATCCTCCCGCCCGCGGAGCACCGCAATCACGGCCGCTCCGTTTTGTGTCGGCACCGTGCTGCCCCGAGCAGCGCCTTGCTGGCTTTCAGGCAGAGCCCGGCGTGGCTCCTGCCCTCGGTTTCCCTTCTGGGGAAGGAGGCGGAGGTGGCACAGCGTGGGAACAGAGTCCAGCTCTGTGCGGGGTGACGGTCCCGCTGCTGGGGATGCTGCGGCGCTGTGCGGATGCCGGGGATTATCTGCGAGCCGCCCGCTAAGCTGGCAGAGAGAGACCCCGATAATCTGCCGGTAATGTGACCCGGCGCTGGGCTGCGGCGCGCTGCCGGCAGCGCTAATTCTTGGCTTCCTGGCTGGAAACGAGAAGCTTTGCTCGAGCCAGCTTCTATCTCGCAGGGGATAAAAAAAAAAAAAAAAGAAATTTCTGGGCAGTTGCTTGGCTTTTCCACCTGCAGCCCTTCCCCGGGGGCCCTGGATGTGGCCATGCTGTGGGAAGGCACCGTGCACCCAGTGAGGGCTGCAGGGCCCCCTGTGAGGGGTATGTGCCCTCTGTGCCCGGAGCTGCAGGCACTGCCCGCATCCCTGGGCACGGTGGGAGCTGGGGGCAGCATTGGGGCTGGCGGCTGCATTGGGGCTGGGGGCAGCACATGGTCGGGCGGTGTGGGCAGGTCAGGCAGACTCCCCCAACAGCCCACTCTGCTGCTGTCACCGCCTCCAAGCTGCTAGAGGGCGTTTTGTTAGCAAAATCGTGCCTGATCTGTCTTCACTGAAGGCTTCCAAATGTCTCCTGGAGGTGTGGGCCGCCAGCTAGGTGTGGGAGGGCTGTGGCTGTGGGAGCATCTGGCCCCGGTGGGCGCAGCACTGCTGCTCTGAGGCCATGGGTCTCTGCCGTGAGCTGTCCCTGCCTGCTGCAGCCAGCAGTTGTCGGGTCACCAGAAGGAAGGCTGGTGGTATGTTAGGCTGCAAGGACAGCAAGGTGCTTTGTGGCACCGCTGACAGCCTGCGGTCCCCGTGGGGGCACTTCAGCTCTCCCCAGCTCCATCCACGTCCCATTGTGCCCCATCAGCCTGCCCAGGGAGAAGCCTACGTGCTGCTTGGTTTGCACCAAGGAAATTGCGTGCAGCATCTGTTTCTCCTCCTCTTTCTTTCTTTTTTTTTTTTTATTTCTTCCTGATTATGTGTAGCTAATGACTCGTGGCTGGAGGCTGGCCCTGCTGCTGCAGAGCTGACACCAAAACCCCCCTCTGGAGCTGACCAAGAGCTGGTCCCAAGAGGAGCACAGTGTGACCACAGTGGCCACCCACCCACCTGCGGGTCCCTGTCCCTGTTCCCTGCTGCCCCCTGGTTCTCTTGTGGCTCTGAGCGTGCCAGCAGCCTTGTCTGCTCTTGCAGCACTCGGAAGCCATTTCCATCCCTCCCACTGCCATCTCCCATTCCTGCAGCACCCATTAATCCCGCTCCTGTTTCCTTAATGTGCCCAGCAAATTGCCAAGGCGGTGAATTGTAATTTTTCTGCCCAGTAAGGGGTTTGAGGAGCAATTAAGTGAAGTCCTGCTCCTACAGCTTGCACAGGACAGGGCCTTTCTGGGAGGGGTTTCTTCTGCTGTGAGGCCCCTGTGCGTTCTTCCCAGCAGCGAGGCAGGTGGTGTTGACCTCATCCCTATGTGTGTCCCCTGTCCTGTGCCACCTGGGGGGAGGCAGACCCAGCCCTGCCCCTTGTCACTGACGCTGGCATGGATCCAATCCATGGCTGTGGCACGGGGCGCGCTGGGGACAGCCTGTGCCGGATCCCTGCGCCCGCCTGGCTGGCGAGCACGACATCCAGACAAGGCGAGCGCTGTGAGGCACGGGCTGGGGAAGGCGCTGGCGTTGCTCAACCAAACCTGCCAAACCAGGAGGTGGGCGAAGCTGCGGGGAGATTTATTTGCAGCCTTTGGCGTGGCACGGCAGGCCAGGAACGCTGATGCAGGCTGTGTGGGAGGCTGGTGGCGGCGGGGCAGCGGCGCGGGGCGCGGGCTGCGTGGCCATGGCCGTGTGCTCAGCTCCCAGGAGCAGCAGTGCAATGTGATTTGTGCAGGTTTTGCTGCCTGCTTCCAAGTGCAAGAACAAGGGGTGAGGGCCAACGTCAGCTCTTTGTGCCTGTCCCAAAATCCAGTCGCTGGGGTTTGCACTTAGGGAAAGCGCTTGTGGAGCACAGGGGGCAGGAGGAGTCACTGTGCTGCACTGTGACAGGAGCACAGCAGCGATGTGAGCAGCGTGGCACTGCCAAGGGGCTGTGAGCTGAGGTCAAGCAGCGCATGGCCATGCGAGGGAACGCGGCCACTGCTGCACAGCACCTGGAGCGAGGCTGGGAGGAAAGCCGCGGCTGCTGCCAGCTCACAGGAAAGGCTCGGGGGCAGGCAGGCAGGCAATGAGCGGCTCCCACGTCACCAGGCCGGAGGAGGAGCAACCTTGGAGCACCGCTGTGGGCTCCCACCAGCTGTGCCGGTACCACGCGCTCTGCCGTGCCCTCTGCTGCCATTACCTGTGCTGCCCAGTGCTGTCGGGTCCTGCCCACAGCGGTGCCGGAGGTTCTCCAGCAGCCTCTTGGGTGCACTGCTGCCCTGCTGAGTGCCCTGCTGGATGCATTGCTGCACTGCTGGGAGCACTGCTGAGCTTCTGAGTGCCCCACTGAGTGTGCTTTGTGCCTGTGCCACTGGCGTTGGCAGCAGGGCTGGGGCCCTGTTAGCCCAGAGGCTGGGTGTTACCTGTGTGCAGTGCTCATATCAACCTCCTGCACTGATTAATTTCCCTCTTATGTTAACTTTTACCTTTTCACCTGCTGCATTTATGCGCCAGGGGAGTTTCCTGTGTTCCATTAATACCCGGATGTCCTCCTAGAATTTATTTCATTTTCACCTGTATGTTTTGGCAAGTATGTGAAAAAAAACAAAACCCTTTCCCTGGGGCTGTGAATGCCAGCAGCTCCACGTGCCGTCAGAGTGCCCTGGCAGGCGTGTGGCCCTGGTGCCAGCTGTCCCGACATGGGTCCTTGGGGGTGGGGAGTGCTCTGGGGAGCTCTCTGACCCGGGTCATGCATTTTGGGGTGTGTGTGTGCATGTGTGTGCGTGTGTGTGTGTGCACCCAGCAGCTTGCTGAGCAGCTCCCGTGCTTGGGACTGGATCCATTCCCACGTGCCCTTGGCTCAGGCTCACCCTGCTGTTTGTTTTTCCACGCTGGCTGCAAGGTGTTGAGCTCTCTCAGCCCTCCTGTTCGGGCCTGGCCTTGAGGCACTGGGCCTTCCTCCATGGATCCCCACCAGAACCTGGTGCCAGGCTGCCTTGGCTCGCACTGCCGCTCGCTGCCCACCTGCGGGAGGTTTGGTGGAGCATCCCGCTCCCAGTTGGCTGCTGGGCCCCACAGACTGGCTGCTGGGGCACAGGGCAGGGCTTTGGAGAGCTCCAAAGGCCCCAGAGCCAGCATGGCAAAACGGGGAGCCCCAGCAGCACACCCTACGGCGATATCTGCTCGCTAAACACCGATTGATTAAACATCGGGAGCTTAATTAGATCAGTGCCCGTCTGTCTTGCTCCTAATCCCAACCCGTGACAGCCGCACAAGCACAGCTTGTTCTTCAAACAGAGATAACGACCTATTATATATTGCAGGCTGCTTTATTTAACTGGTTGCTGGGTGCTGGCTGAGCAAGCCAGGGCTGTGTGTCCGTCACTGCCTCCCGTGGGGCCATGGGCGTCCCCGGCCCTGCGGCTGCCATGGAACCTTCTCTGCACTGAAGCTAATGTTTGAGGTTTTGGTGTGGTTTTAAACAAAATCAGCGCAGCCTTGAGTGAGAGACCAGGGTGGCAAGTAGATGAAGTCCAGCTCCTTTGCCTAACCCCCCAACTATTTTCCCATTGTGCATTAATTCACTTCTCAAGCGCTCTGCACAGCTGAGTCCTGCACTGTTTCCAAACAGATGGCCTTGGGCTGGGCTCTGACATCCCGACACCTTGACATTCCAACACCCTGGCAACCTGACACCCCGACATCCCAACGCCCCCAACACCTTGACTCCCCAGCAGCCTGACAACTCAACATCCCGACACCTGAGTCTCGGTCCCACGAGTTTCCCTTAACTGTTCTTGGAGGGACAAGAACTGAAGTTGTTCCTGCTGGTGACAAGCAGCAGTGCTGAGGCCCAGGAGTGGGCTTTTGCTTTTTCACTATTTTTGACGACAGCTCCCGCACGAGCATCGGCTGCGTGTTGACTTGGTTCTGGCTGCAGCCACTCGATGCTGTGTGGGTGCTGTGGGCAGGGGCTGAATTCTCAGCACGGGACAGGGATGTGCAGGAGGCACTGAGGGGAGGTGGGGCCCTGGGGCTCGGGGTCCCAGGCAGTGCCCAGCCCCACCGCTCCACCTGACACCTCTCCTCCTGTCTGCAGCGGAGCCGTGTCCGCGGCGCCTGGACTGCGCCCTGCAGCGACGGAAGTTCTGCCCGCTGGGATCGAGCACCTGCGGCCCCTGCCTGCCCAACTTCCTGGAGGACAGCCATGGACACTGCCTGCAGGAGAAGCGCTCGCCCAGCGGTACGTGCCCAAACTTCAGCCCTGTGCCCCCCTATGGGATGGGGTCCTGTGTCTTTGCCCCAAGCTGGGAGCACAGCAGCACCGGCCCTGGCACAGTCCCTCTCCCACCCTCGTACCCATCCCAGGGAACAAGGAGCCTGTGCTGAGCGTGCCTGGGGGCCGGCCCTTCCTGCTGGATGGGCACCTCTAAATGGGAGGAGAGAACCACAAAGCGAAGCAGCCCGGTGCTGCCAGTCAGAGGGGATGGGTGCTGGAAAGGGGGTGATGGATGGGTGCTGGGTAGGGTCTGTTCATGGCATTCAGCAGCAAGCAGGGGTGAGTGTCCTGCTTGTGGGCTCTGCTGGGGGGGTTGAGTTTATTCCGTGAAGTCTTGGGAGCAAATTTTCCTCTTGGAAGTGCAGCATCTCCATAGCAACCCAGCTCTGTGTTGGTGTGGCAAGGAGATGTGGGGCCATAAGCAGCATCCTCTGCTGGGTGTGCCCCCACTGCTGCCCCTCCCATCCCCACAGCCACCATCATCCCAGCCGCGGCTTCAGGCAGCGTGCCAGCAGCTGGCTCCCCTTCAGCCCCTGTCTATGTAGGAGAAAACAGAGATTCCTGAATCCTCTGTTTTAGCATGCTGGAGTCCAGCAGCATCCTGAGGCTGCCCAGTGCCTTTTGCAGGGAGGCACTGACTCCTCTCTGGGTGCTTTTGCATCCTAAGTGCTGATCCTGCATTTTGCTCAGGCAGTGCCTGGCTCCTGGCTGCACCAGTGCATCTGCAGAGTTCTGCAGGGGTGCAGAGGAGCTGCGATAGCTGCATCGTGGTGGGGAGGGGGGGGGAGATGCAGTGCCAGCTTGGAAACAGTGGTTGCCATGCCCTCAAGGATGCCTAACCCTTTAAAAGGGCTGCCCACACAGCCGTGCTGCCCACGCAGCCCCTTTAAAGGGTCAGGCATCCTTCAGATGCTTGCGACTGCCAGTGACGCCGATCCTGGGATCCCAGCTGCTCACTGCGGTGCTGCTCCTGCGATTGGCTCCCAGCAGCAGCGTGGGCAGGAGCAGGGCTCCTCTCCCTGGTGTGGGCACAGAGCTGTGCGCTGCCGGCTTGGCTGTGCGGGGCGAGGAGTGCTGCTTTGGGTCTGGAGCAGATGATGCACATGAGCCGCGTGTTCCTCCCGTTGGTGACGGCGTGCATGGGGGTCTCGGCGTACCCTGCGCAGCACCAGCACAGAGGTGAGATGGGCTGTGCGGGACCCTGCCTGCCTGCTGTGGGTCCATCTCGGGCTTGTGGAGGGGTCTGAGCCCCCCCGTGCTGTGGGAGGAGCAGGACTGAAGGGATGGTGAGTTTGTGTTCAGCGTCACTGCTGCTGCTGCTGCTGCTGCTCAGTCCCCGTGGCATGGAGCCCACAGCACGACTGGGGCTGGTGGAGATGGGGCTGATCCTACAGAGCTTGCGGGAGAAGGAAGGGGGCTCTTGGGCTGGCCCACTCCCTTTAGCTGCACTTCCCAGCACTCAGGAGGGATCTGCAGTCTCGAGGCAGGATGGTGTGGATAAGGGGATTTGTAGCAAGGCTGCGCCTTGTCCCGCTGTCAGTGCACCTGGGACAGCAGCCCGCACGCATCCCTCCTCCTTCTGCCTTCCTCATGAGACCGTGGGCATGGAGTGCCGAGGCTGGGAGCTGGTACCTGCCATCAGAGGGCACCCACGCCCTGCTGTCCCGCTGCCTCCAGCCTGCCAGCCGCCCCCTGCGCCCCGTACTGCCCTTCACCCTCACACATCCTGGGGCAAGGCTGCACTTCGTGCACCGGTGCTTCACTGCTTTCTCCTCGGTGCCCCTGCCCTGCACTGCAGGCAGACAGACGTGGTGGTCGCTGGGGAAGTTATTTCTCTGCCGCTGTTAAAATTAAATGCTTTTAAAAATGTAATGGCCGAGAATGAAGAGGTGAGTGCTTGTTTCAAACCAAGTGAAATTGAGGTGTGGGGATTTTTAGCAGCTGAAAGGGAATGTGGAAATAAGAACTGGTTAATGCAGGTGAGTTACTTGCCTGGGTTCTGCTGAAAGCGAGCACATGGCTGTAATGTTCTAAATGTTCTTTAAATGCTGGGAGAGCTCTGAGCTCTGTGTCCCACAGAATCCTGTGAGTGGCCCTTTCTGTCTGCTCAGTGTTGGAGTGTTTTTTTGCATTTTTTAGATTTTTTTAGGCACATCATATTGATGCTCTGGAAACATCAGCAGTTATAGCAGCGTCTGCCCAAGGCATGGCTGTGACATGGGCCCTGCACCCCAATACTGCAGGCAGAGACACAGACCAGTTCTCCCAGGGATTCAGGGTAGGGTTGGGGTTGGGAATAAGGTTAAGGTTGGGGTTAGGGTTAGAGATAAGGTTAAGTTTGGGATTAGGCTTAGGATTAGAGTTACAGTGATGGCTCTTCATGCTCATTTTGGAGCCTTGTGTGCACACATTTCAAACCAGGGGCTGAGATTCTCAGCCAAGCCTGTGATCCCAGAAGGCAGCAGTCAGGGAAGCACCAGGAGCAGTTCTGGGAACCACAAGGGCTGTGCCTCCCTCTTCTGAGCTAAGGTGGAATGGGTCACATAGGTGCTGAGCTGTGACCTCGCTGTCCTGCTGCACTCCAGCCCGGCCGTGGGTTCCTGGTCCAGCCCACGGTGTCCCCGTTTCAGGCTGACGCTTGGCTTAGGCAGACAGGCAGTGGCTGTGAGTCACAAGGACAGGTGGGGGCGGCCGAGGGGCTCTGTGCCCAGCTGGGAGGGATCGGTGTTTATTTCCAAACACTCCAAGTGATGACAAATTCCAGAGGAGCTGTAATTGTTATAACCTTGAATTTTCAGGGAACCGAGCTGCCCGCACCACCTTGCCTTTGTATGTCTTGATTTACCCTCCAGGGCTTCCCACTGTGGACAGCCTTAATGCAGCAATTGAGAGGGAGCACGGAGGTCTTCTGGCTTTGAAGTTGAGTTTAATCCTGTTAAAAGCCGCATACGTGAGCAGCGGGCGCTGCCAGCGAGGCTCGGTGCTTCCCCTCCAGCTCAGCGCCGCTCTGCGCTGCAGCCCCACAGGAGGGCACCCCCGGGCTGTGCCCACGCCGTGGAGCTGCAGGCTGGGCTCTGCAGCACCGCCTGAGCCCCATCGGGGTGATGCTCGCTCTGGCCCCAGGCTGGGATCTCCTCTGGCTGCCGGCCTGTGTGCCCACCTCACGCCCGTGTTTCTCTTGGTGCAGGGAGGACGTCTGTTCCCAGCTTAGAGGAAGAAATCGACTTTCTGGCAGACGTGCTGGCCAGGCAAGATGCTACCCGTCCCCACACCCTGCGAGATGGCAAGCCCAGGAGTAAGTGCTCCTTGCGCTCGGTGAAGGCCCTCTCAGGCCTGTTGTGGGGAGCTAATGGGGCAGGGGACTGCACCAGGGCTTCTGTCAGCTCCTGAATGGGACGGGGCGGCAGTGGCAGAGGTTCAGGGCCTGCCCTAGTGCTGAGGTGTCCCCTGCTCGCCCAGTTCCTGACCCCAAGTGGTTTGGGCCGTGCCACCCCCACTGTATGGCCGCACATCGGGCACACTGCTCTGCTCACACCTGGCTTTGTCCTGCAGCCACCCCGGCCCCCACTGGGAGACAGCGAGCACCCAGCAGGCTGAGGCAGGAGCTTCTGCAGAAGGGCCTGGCCGGCAGCAAGGCGGCTGCCACCCTCCCCACCTCTACCACTGCTACTGCACCGAAGTACCCTGTGGAGGCAGCCCCTGTCCCTTCGAATGACGACGTGGTGCTCGGTAAGGCCGATGACACGGGCGGCGACCAGGCTGGCTCTGCAATGCTGGGAGTGCTGCTACGCCCTGGGGCTCAACACCATTTCCCTCTGCAGGGCTGATCGTGGTGTGCACACTGGCTGGGATCTCCGCTCTGATTGTGGCCGCAGTCTGCTGGTGCAGGTGAGCTGGGTCTGCTGGTAACAGTAAATCCCTTGGTGTCCCTCGGTGTCCCCGTGCCCAGGGAGCTCTTCTCATGCTCTTCTCCAGGGCTTGGGGAGGGCTTGGAGGAAAGGCGAGAGCTGTCCTCGATGGTCCCAATGCAGACACAATAGTGCCCGTGTCCCGTGAAGTTGGGGCTGGAGGACACCCCAGTGCCAGGCTCCTGGGAGCGGTGGCACCTGCTGTGGCATCACTGCAGCACTGGGTGCCAACACCACACGTTGGTGGCTCATCTCCAGCTCCCTGTGTGCCATGGCCTGTGGGATGGAGGTGGCTGTGACTTTTGCTGTGCCATGGCGCAGAACAGGATCAGGGTGGGAGGACACCTGCTCCTCTCTGGAGCTGCTCCTGCCAGCACTGTCCTCTCTTCCTGTCAGGCTGCAGAAGGAGGTCAGGCTGGCACAGAAAGCAGACTACTCGGCGCAGAGAGTGGCCAGCCCTCTGCCCTACGACAAGATCTCGGTAAGGAGCTGTGGCGGTGGGCTGGGATGTGTTCCCCACGGGGCCCTGCTGGCTGGGCACTGCTCTCTGTAGCGCTGCCCTCACACTGCCGCTGCTCTCTTCAGCCTGGGGACAAGACGCTGGCTCAGAGTGCCCAGATGTACCACTACCAGCACCAAAAGCAGCAGATGCTCTCCATGGAGAAGTAAGCAGCCTCGTCTTTGCCAGAGCCGCCAGGGCTGAGCATCCCAAAAGCTCACGAGGACAGCTCGTCCTTCCAGAACCCTCCCACCCTGGCTCTGTCCTCGGGCAGCACCGCCTGGGTGTCTGTCCCGTGAACTGGGATCCCACTGACCTCTCCTATCGCCAACCTCTCCCCACAGGCATAAAGAAGAGCCCAAGGTGCCGGACTCCGCCTCATCCGATGAGGAGAACGAGGACGGAGATTTCACGGTGTACGAGTGTCCCGGGCTGGCTCCGGTAAGGCGGCTGCGGGACGGCTGCGGTAGCGGGGGGACGGGTCCCCGTGCCCACAAGTGGCGAGAAGCCTTCACCAAACCCCGAGGCGGCCGAGCCCGCCTGCCTTCCCGCTGTGCCCTCAGCCCCGACGGCTGCTGCGCTGTGTCCCGAGTTGTGCCCCTCTATGGGGCCGGGACGTGGGCGCGGGGCGGGTGTCTCGTCCCGTCCCGTCCCGTCCCGGTGGCCCCGAGCACGGAGAGCCGCGGCTCCTCGCCTCCCGGGGCTGGAGGGGCCATTTCTGGCCCTGCAGCTCGAAGGGACCCCGAGGCAGGGCAGCTCCTGACAGCCCTGGGTACAAAGAGCACAAAGCGGTCTCGGAGCCGCCTTTCACATGGTAATGGTGCGGAGCCCGACCATCAGGGCTCAGATTAAGGGTCATCATTACGTCTTTACAGGCCCATTAAGGGGCAGTTGGCGCAGTCTGGGCGATGAACCCCACTGCTGCCAACGCGGCTCCGGTCCTCCCGGACGGGCTTCTGTACCCCCGAGGGCTCCGGGCCCAACGCTGTGCACGGGGGGGGTGACCCGCTCCGCCGCAGGCCCTGACCGGCCGCTTCTCCCCTCCATCTCGCTCTGCAGACCGGAGAAATGGAAGTGAGGAACCCGCTGTTCGACGACTCCTCCCTGCACCCCCCGAACCCCAAGGTGCACCCGTAACACCCCGCGCCCGAGCTCTCTGCGGACCGCACGACCCGGGCAGGGCACGGCCCCCCCCGCCGGACTGCTCGACGCCTGCCCAATAAACACCCACTAACAGCCGCGGGACGGGGGCTGCCCTGCTTCAAGCGTCCTTGTCCTCTTTGCCGCTGTGATCGCGTCCCTGCCGCCGCCCGCTGCTCCGGGGCACCCCGAGGGCTGAGGGGGCCGGGGATCCCCGCTGTGCTGCTCTTTGCGGAGGGCGGGGGTTCGTGTCCCGCTGCTGCATCCTCAGCGCGGCAGCGACCCGCTGTGAGGTGGCCCTGAGCTGCCCCGTCCAACCCGTGGGGCCGGAGCTGAGAGCAGTCCCGGAGCCTCTGAGCCCCGGGGGGGGACGACCCTGTGGGCCCACTGCAGGTGGGGGTCGTCCTCGAGGCCCTTGCAGCTCGCCGGGATCTCGGTGCGATGACGGTCCGAAGGGGTTCAGCATTTCAGTTTTAAACCAATGGGGGAGGAAGGAGAGGAGCGCAGGAGCTGCGGGCTGGGAGCACTCGGTGTTCTGCAGTGCTGCGCTGCTCCCTGAGCCCCACGGTGCCCGCAGGGTGAGCGCGGCTGAGCCCCGTGCCGAGCAGGGGCACCCTGCACGCCATCTCCCCCAGCACCTGCCCTTCTCTGTGCCCACGGCCCTGCCCAGCAGATCCACACCTTCACAGCCTCCCTGTGGAGCTGCCCCGCGCGTCTCTCTGGGACGTGGGACAGCCTCCTCCCGTCCATCCCGGGCTCCCGCCCCCCACCTGCACCCTCTGCCCGTGTCTGTGTCCGGGTAGAGCGTGCAGGAGCCTGGGGCTTTGTGTCCTTGCCAGCTGCTGCCGACACATCCCTGATGCTCCAAGCCCGAAGTCCGTACTACATTGGCCCCAACCTCTCTGGCACAGGGCCTGGGATGAGTTTGGGGTTGCTTTTCACAGATGTGGTTTCATGTCCAGAGCCTGGCTCAGGCATTGCAGCCGCAGGTGTCCCTGCTGTACGCAGGAGGCCCATTGCAGGCGCAGCACAGCGGGGGTGGCAGCGTGGCAGTGCTGTGGGGCAGCGGTCGTCACTGCACAGATCCTTTCTCTTTGCCGTGCTGTTACACGTGGGTCGCTGCCCCTCTCCCTGAGACCATTGTTATTGTATGGATTGTAGTTATTTTAAAAGGAGATTTTATTAAACGACCATGTTTGAGACCCATGCGAGTGTGTGCTGTGCCCCGCCGCAGCTTTGCTCCGTGGCAGTTTATAGGTAGCAGGCTGCAGCCCTCGGGCCGGAGGGGCTGGGAGTGTGAGGGGGCGGGGGGGCTGCTGCTGCTCCCCTGTTCCAAAACCTTCCCCGGGAGAGAGCGAGGGTGACCTCCCGCCCTCCTGCTCCAGCGGCAGAGCTCTCAGGCAGTGCTTCTCCCAGACGCGGTGAGAGACAGTTTCATTTCTTGCTTCTCAGATGGGGGTGTTTGCCAAAACATCCCCCGGGTTGGGGCAGGTTTCCCTGCAGAGGCGCTGGATGGGAGCCCCCGGCTGCCTCTGCCTGCACCCACCCGGCCCTAAATCACCCGGGGCGGTCCCTCCCACCCCGCTAATCTCTCGCCCCCCGGGGCCGGGCCCTTCGCACCTCGGCGGGGCTGGCAGATAAGGGCTATCGGTGCCCCCTCCCGCCAGCCATTGTGTAGCCGTTGGAGCTCCTCTCCCGGCCCTTTGATCACGGCAGCCCCCTCACGCTGATACCATCTTGTCTCCTCCGGGTTTCGGCGCTGCAGGGTCGGGTGCTATTGTGCAGCCCCGGAGGGTCCTTCGCTGACTCATCTCCAAAGCACCCGAGTACCATCGGGGGGTGCTTGGCTCACCCCTGCTCCGGGCTGCCCCACAGCTGGGGCACATCTGCACCCTGACGCTGTGCCGGGCTCCCCACGACACTGCCTGGTGTTCCTTTCTATGGGGGACCCTGAGGTCTCCAGCTGCAGCCCTGGGCAGGCAGCATCGCACCTCGTGTCACCAGGGCTGTGCTATGCACTGCCCAGGGGAAATGCAGCTTTCACACAATCGCTGCCCCCCAAAGTTCCCAGTTCTCTCTTTCCTTTGCTCCTGGAGCCCAACGGCCTCTTAAAGCACACCCAGGTCTTTTGGCTTTCCCCACCCATAAGGCAGCAGAGAAGGAAGAGCTGCCAGATTCAGGTGCGGCAGTGGTGTGGGTGATACCCAAATCACACCCCAGGATCTGTACTGGGGAGGCCTTTCAGGAAGAACGGTACTCTGGGTACAGCCACCCTCCAGGATGCTCAGCTCAGCTCCTGCCTGCCCTCTTCAGCCTCTGCACCGTCCTCAGCACCCAGCAGCTCTCAGAGCCCAGAGAGCACGGGGACCCAGGCTGAGCAGAGGGGCATGGGAGCACAGCCACGGCTCAGGAAGGTACGCTCAGCCCTGGCAGCTCTGCTGGTGGAGCCAAACAAACCATGGTGCCATGGTGGAGTGGCAGTTTTCCTCCTGGGGATGGGACTTTGGTGCTGAACCCAGTGCACACGCGCCTCAGGTGGGCCTGAGGTGCAGATGGGGACATGGGGTCCAGTCAGGCACCATCCCCATCATGTGCAGGTCTGCAGCCCACCGCACAGCTCTGCCTGTGCAGCACCAACTGAAACTGTGGCATCCAGCAGTGATGGCTGTGTCACTGACTGGCGGTGAATAAAACATCACCTTTGAGCACACACTCCTAATACCTTTTTTCTCCAAGGGAGCGCAAGCCAGAACACTTGGCAAAGGAAAGAGACAAATGTTTGCACATTTCTGCCATCCCAGCTTGCTGCCTTCCTACCGAGCTGGGGAGCACACACAGTTCACTCCACTAAGCTTTTTCCAGCAGGATCCAACTGATCTCTGGTGGGTTACAGGGCTTGGGCTGCCAGCAGAGACTGCAGCTGGAGACCGAGTACAGAGAGCCTAAGGCATCCTGCCTGCAGCATCCCTCCTGCAACGGGCACGCAGCTCCAGGGATGTCCGCCCCAAAGGGAGAGAAGACGTGAGCCCCAGCCAGCGCTGCACAGTGACCCCCAGAACAGCCAGGCACCTCGTACAGGCCCAGAGATCGCCCCATTGAAATGTACAGGGGACGTCGAGGAACCCCACTGACTCGCTCCACATCCCCCAGCTAAAACCATCACCGCCACAATGGGCCCTGCTCCTACAAAGGGACAGTTCAAAGTCAACGTCTCCCTTCCCCTCTGCCTGTATATGAAAGGGAGCAGGAATGCGTTTGAGGCCCTGGCGGGCGGCCGGCCCGTCCCGCTTCCTGGGGGGATGGAGAGAAAGAGCAGGTTGGCAGGAGGAGGGGACCCGGCCCAAGAACAATAAATCAAAGGGGAAGGGGGTTACTGCCCAGCCGAGGCATCTTCTGAAACCCCGGGGCCGCAGCTGGAGCCCGGGAGGAGCCGGGGCTGATGGCTGCGATTGGAGCCCCACGGCGACACTTCCGCCGCTGGGATGCGATGGCACAGGGCAGGCTGCGGGGCAGCCTTGGGGCGCTGCTGCTGCGGGGTGCGGTGCTGCGCCTCTGCCCGATGCTGCCCCGGGCCTGGTTGATAGCGGCGCCTGTGTCCTTACCGGAGCCGTGGAGCGAAAGGCCCCCACCAAGCAGTTCCCATCCCAGGCGGCTCGCACAGACGCGGGGTTCTGCTCGGACTGCCCATGTCCCCACCGGCTTTTCGCATCTTTCCCAGGCCGTCTTGCTGGGGCTGCCCTCCGACCTCAGAGCCACGGGGTCGGGGTGAAGGCCCACCGAGGGCAGCAGGACGACGGAGTCGGCCTCAACCCCTTTCGCCCCACCACTTTTCCCCTATATGACGGCCAATACAAGGGGCACTTCCACTCCCTCTCGCACCCCTCCCGCTCCACCGCGGCGCACAGCGACGGCTGCGGGAGCAGCAGCAGTGCCGTCCTGCCGAGCCTATCTCCTCGGCATATCTCAGGTGTGAGACTGCGGAGGCCAAACGGCGGCTCCCGGTAATCCGAGTTAATAAACAGGAGAAGGTGCGGTCCAACGCCCCGGCCCGCTTCTGGCCGCGGATCAGAGGGCCGGCCTCGAGCAGCGCAGGGGAGGAGGGAAAGACGGGGGAAACGCCGCGACCCGCGGCCTGACAGCTGCGCTGTGCCGGGGCAGCGCGACAGGAGAGCTTTTCAGAGCAAATCTCAAGCGCGCTCCATCGCGGGGCCGATCGGTGCGGGGGGAGTCAGCACAGCGCACCGCAGCACTCCGTGCGGGGCGAAGGAGAGGAGCGCAGCGCTGCGGGGCCGGGCTGTGCCAGGGGAGCGCCGTGCGGGACGCTGCGCGCGGTCCCGGGGCCGCGCCGACGGGCGGACGGAGGAGCGCGCTAAGGACACGGACGGCACCACCGTGCCCAGGCGTCCGGGCCGCTCCCGCTGCGCCCGTGCCATCCCCGTGCGACGCCCCATCGCCGCCCCGGGCGGGAGATGCCGCGTGCGGAGCTCCGCAGGCGGGCAGGACGGTACCCCCCCTTCTTCGCCCAA
>JAOWBP010004368.1:286577-297512 GCA_028571105.1 Tragopan temminckii | reverse complement strand
TGCCCCGCCGCCCTGCAGCCGGGCTCCGGCGGCCTCGCCAACCTGGGCAGCAGCGGCAGCTCCAGCGGAGCCGCCAGCGAGGGCGGCCACTCCAGCGACAGCGGAGACGAGGTGAGCTCTCCCCCGCCCCGAGCTCCGCCGGGAAGCGGCCGCCGCTCCCCCCGACGGCCGATCCGGTCCCGCCGACGCTGCCCGACCCCGGGAACGTCGCGTGTCGGTCCCGCCGCGGCCGTCCGACTCTGCGCGGGGCCGCGGTGAGCGCTGGCCGCCGTGGGGTCGGGCTGCTCCCGGCTTTCCCGGCCGTCGGGGCCCCGCGGCTGCGGCTCGGGCGGCGCTTCCTCGCCCCGGCGGCGTTCCCTCGCGCGGCGCGGTTGCCTCCGACATCGAGGCGTGCGCACGTGTGAAGCTTTGCGGTCTGCGGGACTTTTGTGGTTTTTAACGTTCGGAGGAAAGGAGAACTGTAAAGGCTCCGGGTGGCCGCGCGACGTTCCCGGCTGCAGCCCTCGAGGCTGCGGTGGGAGTCCACGTGCCTGTACTCTGAGCTCCGAGAAGACCCCGAGGGACCCTACGCTACGGGCACAGCGGGGCATTTCTCTGCCGGGGAGGGAGGGAGATCTTCGGATGTCTTCGGAGCGTTCAGCCCCTGCGGACTGTGGGTCCCGTCGGACCGCGCTCTGCTCTCTACCCCGCTTCTCCTGCGAGCATCGCACTGGGGACGGACATCGCGTGTGCCCCCACGTGCGATACGCACGGGTGGCTGACCGGCAGTTGTGTTTGGGGGGTTTTGGTTCGAAGTCTTTTCTCGGCATCATGTAGAAGCGTCCATCCCAGGCGGATGCGCGCCGGGGTCAGCAGCGGCGGGGATGGATGGCGGTCGTTTCAAAGTTTCTGCGTGTTCTCTCTGCGTGCGCCGGCCGCTTTTGTGTGAGCGGCCGCGGCACGGCGGGGCTCCTGAATCCGCTGGAAGGAGTCAGGGATGCGCCGGGCTCCCCGCGGTCGGCGAACGCGAGCGGTTAAGGCTGACGCTGGCCGGCAGGAGGCACGTATGTAAAAGCCAAGAACCTGCTGCGAATGTGTAACTGGATAAAAGGGTTGCGAAATGCCCACGGCAGCATTTGAGGCTGTAGCGGTGGCAGGAAGCCGATGCGCTCGGGTGAGCGACCGTCCCGAAATGCGGATTCTGGCTGGGGGAACCACGCGAACCGCGCGGCTGTCGTCACCCGTGGTATCTCGGGCCATTCACCGCGTGTCCGCCTCTGCCCCTGCCAGGATGCGCCGACCTCAGAGGAGCTGGAGCAGTTCGCCAAGGACCTCAAGCACAAGCGCATCATGCTGGGCTTCACGCAGGCTGACGTGGGGCTGGCTCTGGGGACGCTCTATGGTAAGAGGGGAACCCGGTGACCCAGCTGAGAGAGCACTGTGCTGGAACTGGGTCCCCGAGGAAGGGGATCCTGGGGGCTGCGGGCTCAGGACTGCTCCTGGGGGGGAGCACAGTTCGGGGCCCACGATTTGGGGGGAGCTGTGCATGATGTGTGACCTCCCCACGCAGGGAAGATGTTCAGCCAGACCACCATCTGCCGCTTCGAAGCTCTCCAGCTCAGCTTTAAGAACATGTGCAAGCTGAAGCCGCTGCTGCAGCGTTGGCTCAATGAGGCAGAGAACACGGACAACATGCAGGAGGTACGGGGCAGAAAATGCATCTGCCTCCCCTGCGTCTGCAGGTGGGGGGTCAGTGCTGTGATGCTGGGGATGGGGTCAGTTGCAGGGGGTGAAGCACCACTCTGAGCTTCTACTGCATCTCTGAGGCTGTGCTGGCACAGTTACAGGGAGAAAGCCTTTCCTTCGCAGAGCCCTGCAGCCAGCTGTGTGTGTCTGGGGCGGGGGGACATGGACAGCCCTGGGCCACCCTGTGACCAAGTGTAGTGTCTCTTACTTCCAGATGTGCAATGCAGAGCAAGTGCTGGCCCAAGCCCGGAAGAGAAAACGTAGAACCAGCATTGAGACCAACGTGAAGGGAACACTGGAGAGCTTCTTCCGCAAATGCGTGAAGCCCAGTCCTCAGGAGATCTCCCAGATTGCTGAGGACCTCAACCTGGACAAAGATGTAGGTTTGGCAGGGCTGGGAGGGCGAGGGGAGTCCCAAACAGCTTCAGCTCCTGGGCACCCCATGGTGCCAGTTTGGTGCCGGGAGGTGGGAGGGTGGCTGCACTAGGTGCCCCCCCCAGGCGCTCACACTGCGCAGTGCCACAGAGCCCCACTCATCTTGCCCCTCCTCTCCCATCTCCCCTCCCTCGCAGGTTGTCCGGGTCTGGTTCTGCAACCGGCGTCAGAAAGGCAAGCGGCTGCTGCTGCCCTTTGGCAACGAGTCAGAGGGGGTGATGTACGACATGAACCAGTCTCTGGTGCCCCCTGGTCTGCCCATCCCAGTGACATCCCAGGGCTACAGCCTGGCACCGTCGCCCCCCGTCTACATGCCACCTTTCCACAAGGCTGAGATGTTCCCCCCGCCTCTGCAGCCCGGGATCTCCATGAACAACAGCAGCCACTGAACAACAGCGGGGGGGCAGGCAGCAGTGCACCCATCCAGAGGCAGCGTCCCCCCCCCCAGCCCTTCCCGGCCATGTGAGCGCTGTCCCAGCAGCAGCCCTGTGTAGGGTCAGCCCCTCCTGGGCCCCCCCTCCCTGTTACCTGCCCAGGGCCAGGGGGAGCCGCCTATGCCAGGCCCCAGCTGAGCTGCTCTCCTGTAAGAACCAGAAAAAAGCATTTCTTAAATTGTTTTAGGGGTTGGGGGAGGGGGATTTGTTGTTTTTGGTTTTGGTGTCTTTTTTTTTTTTAATGGTTTTGATTGTATTTCTAGTTTTTAAAAAGTGAAAATATCTTTGTAGTGATGGCTAGTTTCCCAGCTGCCTCCTCCCTGCCATGTAGAGCGGGGCTGGGGTGCTGCGGGGTGGGGGTCTCCTGCAGGCTCTGCGCCTGTCCGGGCAGCCGGGGGGAGCCGAGGGCCATGATGGTGCTGGGGGAGCCCGGCAGCCCCCGCCTCCCTGCCCACAGCACAGGAGAGGGGTTGCGTTGCACCCACTGTGGGCAGAGTAGGGGGCAGGGAGGGCCGTGAGCCCACAGTGTCACCTTGGAGCCAGTGGGGCTGACACCATCCTGTCCATGCTGCTAGCACCCCGTGCCTTTGAGCCTGCTGTAGTTGATGATTTATTTTTTTTTTTCTTAATCATATTCCCTCTGGCAATTAAATAAATCTCAGTTTCTTGGGGCACGAGAGCTAGTCAGCCCCTTCCTTTCTTTGCCTGCCTTGCACCCCGTGCCAGGCCGGTCCAGCTGTGCGGGGTGTGGGTGGGCTGATGTCTGTGTCCTGGCAGGAGCTCTGCTGAACAGCAGCATTGCGGATTGCAGCAGAGCTGCCGCTTCCTGCTGCCCCAGGCTGCTTGGGTCGGTGTGTGCTGGCTCTGGGGCTGCCCTGCCCTGGGTCCGGCTCTGTGCCAAGGGACCAATAACCCGTGCACAGCTCCAGGGCTGGGTTGCAGATCAGTGGGAGCACACAGCCTAGTTCTTTTCCTCTGCAAAAGCAGACATGTTAAGGAATGTGTGTGTGTATGGAGTGGGAGGGGGGTCACTTTCCACACTTACAGGGTTGCTGTTTTTTTCATAGCTGCTCTTAGGAAAGGTGGAAGCTCAGCCTGGTGAGGGACACTGGTGCTGGTGTGCAAGTGGTGCCCAAACCAGGAGCGGGAGACTGCCAGGGGCTGACTCCTCAAGCAATGAAGTGACCAGAGCTCCGGTGAAACCTTCTCTGAAAAGCCCCTTATTTAGTTCAGGTGGTGCCAGTAAACGATGCTCTTTGCCCTTTGGAGCTGGTCTATACCCTTGCTCCTTTGTGCTGTGCAGCACAGTTGGTGCAGGCTGCTGCTTGGGGCACCTGGGGACCCTGAAAAGGGGAGGGCTGGAAGCCCAGGCTGCGTGCCAGCCCCACGGGACAGCACCTTGTTGGCTCACCCTTGTGGGTAAAATACTGAGGGGATGCACGGTGAGGGCCAGGGGATGCGCAGAGCGAGGCAGGAACAGCAGGATTATCCAGCCCTGTCATGACATCACCCAGCCTCAACATCTGCTGCTGGACCCAGACAGGTGCTTCTAGTGTGTGGGGGCTGCCCAGGGTGCAGGGTGCCCACAGAGCAGGCTCAGGGTGCAGGCACAGGGGCAGGCAGTGCCAGGCGGGCTGGGTGCTGGGTGTGCACAGCAGGTGGTGTAGGTGATGCAGGGTGTCTGGTGCAGGCTGTGTGTGATACAGGGTGTGTGTGATGCAGAGTGCCCAGGGTGCATGGTGTGCAGGGGGCTGGCAGTGCCAAGGATGCTGGGCACAGGGTGTTGGTGCCAAGGGTGTCAGCAGGGCAGGGTTTGCTCTCAGCTTGCAGTACAGCTCAGGACAGTACCATCTCAGCAGCTTCCTGTCACAGCATGCTGGCAGGGGAGTGAGAAACCACAGCCATGCTGCCCTGAGTTGCCTTGCACTGAGCAGGCTGTGATTGCTCTCGAGAGCATCCGATGTCCTGCTGGCACTGTGACACCTGCGGTGAGAGCAGGGTGGGAGAAATGGGTGCTGCAAGACTGTGCTAGTGCAGAATTTGGGGCACAGTAACAAGGTCCCCTCCTCGGCTGCAGGGTGCTGGGCCCCCAGCAGGATGTGGCTTCTTGCCTCGAGGTACAGAAGGGGTCGGCTCCCCCACCAAGCTAGAAATGCCACTGCGGAGGGAGCCTTTGCCACTGTGGACTCACTGCTCAGATAGTGGGGGGAGCACAGGGTAATTGTAGGGCGTAGGGGGAAAGGGAGGCTGGGGAGCCCTGTCTGGGGGCTCCTACTGCCCCTGCCTGCCCTCAGCCCTGCCCAGGCCCCGAGAGATGATCAGAGCCTCAGGAAATCTGTGCTGTTTATTTCCAAAGCACCCTGTGGTTGCATGGTGAGGGAGGTCAGTATGGGAGTGGTTGTGGTGTGCAGGAAGTTTTGTCACATGGCATTGCTCAAGGTCACAGTGTGGCAACAGCGGGGCCAGGATGAAGTCCCACATCCTCCCTGCCTGACATCCTGTTCTCTAGGACCGCTCTCTGCCACCCTAATGCACCCCTGATGTCTCTGGCAGTGCCAGCCCTGCGCTAGGTGTTGAACCAGCTCTGCAGGTCAGGATAGAGGCGGCCCTGGGACAGGTGGGGGTACACGGCACAGATGGTGCAGATGCGCTCCCTCCAATCTGCGTAGAGCTTCACGCTGTACCTCTTCTGCCACGCAAAGAACTGCCGGTAGCGACTGGAGTTCATGGTCTTCAGGAAGGTGGCCAAATCCGCCAGGGAACCGAAGTCATCAACGTGAATGAATGAGTCTGCGGGGATGAACTGCTCGTAGTTGGCCCGGGGGGGGCCCAGCACCACCGGCACGGTGCCGGCCAGCAGAGAGTTCCTCCAGAGCTTCTCAGTGATGTAGTCCTGGTGGATGGAGTTCTCAAAGGCCAGGTAGAACTTGGATTTGGATGTCGTGGGCAAAAGGCAGTCCTTGCAAAGCGGCTTCTTGGCTGCTTTCCCATAGATGTTCACGTGGAGATACCTGGACAGGTTCTTATAGACTTCAGCTCTTTTCTGAGTCCTGTGATAGTTGCTGATAACCCAGGACACCAAATTGGTCTTTGTGGGGATGCTCACAGTGGCTGACCGGTTGGGCACCAGCCTGCCATAGGGCATGAAGATGTCCGAGTCCCGTCTGTAGGTCATCACCCAGTTGAAGGTCTGGTTCCATCCTGCTAACGCTCTTGTGTTGGTGGGGGACTCCAGGGACACCCAGACCCAGCCCTGCCTGGGCGGTCTGTCCCGGGGCAGCTTGTCCCGGCCCCGTGGGAGGGTGGTGTGAAGGAACACCACCACGTCAGCCTGGCTCAGGAGCCGCCGCTCCGTGCTGAGCTGGCAGCCCGCAATGCCGTACTGCTCAAGACATACATCTCCACTGAAGTCTGGGACCTGCCTCGAGGGCCATTCCCACACCAGGACCATCAGCGCTTTCGTGTGCTTGAGGGCTTCATCAGAGCTGTTGGATGAGTGGATGAAGCACTTCAGGTTCCAGAGCACGGTGACCAACAGCCCTGCAGTTACTGCTGCCTTCACACTGGGCCGGCTCCACAACCACCGCAGCAGCAGCAGTGCCCTGGACATGGTGCCTGGGGTCTGCTGGCAGCTCCCTGGACAGAGAAGAGGCCCATGAGGGCTGTCAGCTCAACCACCCAGCTGGGGGGCACAGAGGGGAGACGTGGGGTTGGTGGGGGTTGGAGGAGGACTTCTCTGTGCTTCCTCCACCCAAACCCTATGGGGTTCAAGCATAGCAGAGAGCATTGGGAACCCGGTGACACTGACCCCTGTGTGCCCACAGCACCTGCACCAGGGAAAAGTCCCACATGCAAAAGATCAAAAGGCTGTGCCCAGGGCATGAAGAGGGAGGAGCCATCATATCCCCATCACCCCCAGCACTGTCACATCACCCCCGCATGCCCCTCCAGTGCCCCCATCTCTGGAGCAAGCAGTGATGCTGCCGAAGGGCACACAGAGCAGCAGCCACCTGTTCTCTGGTCACAGCTGGTGGGCACCACTCTCAATGACACACACAAGGCATGCTTGCCTTGCCACTTGCCTTCCACCTCAGTTTCCCCATCTGGTGAATGGGGAAGTCCCTCTCCACACTTCTTGTTTTGCCTGGGGGGAGTTGAGATTGGGATGCAGCCAGGTTTGCTGCAGCAGGGCCCAAAAGGAATGTGGTGTTCTTCCTGGGGTCTGCAGGATGGAGGTAAGGGTGAGGGGCTGCACCTGGCTGCACCAGGGGTGAGGGGGTGCTCTGGGTCCTGCCCCACTGCTGGGGGCGGGGAGCTGCAGGAAATGCCCATACCCTATGGCAAGGCCCCAGCTGTGAGCACACAGACAGATTTGCCCTCAAGATGTTCCTAGGAGCAACTGGCAAGCCCCAAACCTCAAGGCCGGAGTGCAGTGTCCTGCTCAAAACTTGTCCTCCTCACCCCACACCCTTGTGCAGCAAAGGCAGCGCTCTTGATGGCCTTAGGTTGTCTCCCCAGACACCAAGCCATCCAGGCTGAGAGCTTGCCGTGGGCACCTCAACACCCATCCTTTATTTCCAGAGCGACCCAGGTCCCCAGCCAGCAGGGCAGGGGGGGCTGCAGGCAGAGGGCCCTTCAGTTCCATAGGACTGCAGCGAGCAGAGCTCAGCCCACAAGCACAGGGCAGGGATGGCTGCAGGGCTGCGAGGGGAATGCTCAAAACCCCCACGAGTGTCAGTCCCAGGGGCTGCACAGCAAGACTGCCTGTTTTTGCCATGTTGGGCTGATGCTGGGTGGCAGAGCCATGAGGCAGGCTGCAGAGCACAGCTCCCCAGTTCTGCTCCCCCACCTTTCGGCAGCCTGCACTTCTGCTTGTGCTGCAGCCACATTCCTGGCAGGACTCGGAGCCTGCAGGCTGCCCACTGCATTCAGCACAAAGACCGTTTCCTTTCTGGGGAACCCCCCAAAGCCCACTGGATGCCTCTGACCCGCTGCTAGCCAGGGGTGCTGGCCTCTCTAATTTCGGAGGGCTGTGGAAGAGGTTGCTCCACTTTCTCAGCTGAGCTGCAGCAGCTTTGCTTTTGAAAATCCCTTCCCTGCTTTGGCCTGCTCGGTCTGTCATGCTAAAATACATGAGCTAAGTTTAGTCTTCAGAAGAAAATCATCATCCGCAGAGGGGAGAGCTGGAAAAGCTCTGCATGCTTCCCACACTGCATTCAGGGCATGGCCTCCCACCTGCCTGTCCCCGCAGTGGGGACACTGCCCCGCTTTGGAGGGATGCTCTGGGGGACAGCTGCCAGGCTGGCAGTGCCAGGACCCGATGCACTGCTCAGCCCCAGCCCGGGTGCACGGCAGTGCTGGTGCGTGGGCTCAGCCCGCAGACTTACCGTGGAAGGGACCGTGGCACAGCACGGCACGGTGCAGCCAGGGAAGGTGACGGCTGTGTAGGTGCCACGGGCAGCTGCTGGCTCTGGCCTGAAGTACTTGAGGGCTTCCTCTTTTCTGTGGTTTTGCTGTGCAACTGCCTCTCAGCGGGATCCTTCCTGGTATTAGAACTGTCTGAGCACTTCCCCTATGCAGAATGGGTGGCGATGTCAACCTTGGATAGGTGCATGCCCATGGCCAGATGTGTGCCTGTGCCAGATGGGATCCTGCTGTCCCACGCAGCATGCTGGCAGCCCGGCAGACTCTCACAGCTCCCTGTGCCTGGGTGTCCTGCCAACTGCCCTCCTGCTTCCCCTCGGCTGCTTGGCATGGCTGTGGCTCTGGGGGATCTTTGCAGAAGAGGCATTTGACCCTTTGTAGGGTTTTATTCTGCAAAGTGGTTTCTGATGAGTCAGCTTTGAAACAAAGAATACCTCCCTTCTGTTGAGCAACTTTCCCATCCCTGCTGCTAGTCAGACCCACAATTAGCTGCAGCTTTCCCTTGTACCTGCCCCCAGTTTGGGGTTTGCAGTGTCCCCATATCCCTGCACCAGGGGTGCCCTCCCAAGCAGACAGGGATGAGCTCCATGCCTACAGTCTACAGTCTCCAGTTCTCCCACCCTTTGCATGCCTTCTACCCCCACCCCACAGCAGGGGACAGGAAGGGGGCATAGGGTGACACTGGGGAAGTGACAGCAGGGATACACACTCAGCCTGGTCTGAGAAAACAGCAAGATGCTCCTTCAGCTTGAACCGAAACCTGTTGCAGCATTTGTGTTTGCTCCAGCCCTTGCAGAGTTGGAAGAGGCACAAAGGAACTCAGCGTCTCAGCCTGGCACTGCCAGGAGGACCACCTGGGCCCTGGTTAGGCTGGGGCCGATGCCCTCCTGGCGAGCGCTGGGGAGGAGCCCAGGTGTGCATGCCGGGTCTGTGCCTGTGCTGAGACGGGTGTGGCCCAGCCCTCAGCCAACCCAGCGTGCCACCCTGCAGTTGGGTTGAAAACAGGATGCCAGCCTGATTTTGGCTCACACTGACTCATCTTGAAACTGTCAGCTAAAGTGGCATCAGTGGCTCCTCTCTGCTTCCAGGCATGACAACTGAGGCCAAAAGGAAAAGCTGGCACGTGTATGCTCCCACGGCACCTGCGCAGAGAGCTGCTCCCGTGCCCAGGTCCATCCATGCCACTGTTCTCATGCATCTTCCCAGCTGTTGTATCTTCACTGGCATCGCTGTCTGGGCATCACCTTCCCCCACAGCCCTGGCAGGGTAAAGGGGGGGGGAAATTGAAGGAGAGGCAGGGAGGAGAGCTCTGGGGCACGCAGCGCTGTCCTGTGTGGGCTGGCACTTTCATTGTGCACAGAGTAGAGAGTAAAGTCCCACCACGCTCTGTGCCCCTAAATCACTCCATGGGGATCCTTGGGATGTTCGAGCAGCTCTGGGGGATGCCCCCATCGTACCCTTGTTCCTTTCCAGCCCTGGGCCGGTGGCACTGCCCTCTGGACCCACAGCGCTGGTGGAGCACCAGAGGGCACCACAGGCAACAGCTGGCACCAGGCTGGGCACAGCGCTGTGCCACCGTGCCAGGGCGTAGCAGGGCTCTGTGGTTTCAGCGCTGCTCTGAGACCTCTGATGCCAACTGCAGCACTGCGGTTGGGTGTTTTTCTCCCTCAGACTTGCGCTCAGTTTCCTGTTACCTTTGTCACCCCTCCTTTCTGTGTCTCTTCTCCTCCCACACTGCCAGATACCAGGCACTGCACACCCGAGGCTGCCCCAACCTGAGCACTGCTGGCACCACTCCCTGCCCAGTGCTGTCCCTGTCCCCAGCACAGGTGGCCTCAGGGTTTCTATCACAGATTGCACAGAGAGCAGTGCTACGGCCCAGCTTCCCCTGCTGCTGCTGAGGACAAATACTGTTGGGGTTTCAGAGCAGGAGGAATGTCTCATGGGCATCCCCTGTCCTCAGTCACTGCACACTAGCCCTGGGAGGTGGCACTTGCCTGGCAGAGATGCCACGCAAGGTTTCGCCCAGAAGTTTTTTGAATAATGGCACTTTGTGGCAGGACAAGGGAAGCTTTTGTCCTGCCCAGGCAGCTGCTCCAGAGCAAAGCCTGCAACGCCGTCGCCCTTAGCAACACAACTCGGAGGCGGGCAGGCGAGGCACTCACTGTGCTGCCCTTGGCCCTGGCAGCAGCGTGGGATCAGGATGGAAGGAGATAAGGCAAGAGAGGAAGAGGAGCAGGGGTACAGAAGGGGAGCAGTGCTGCTGAGGGCCACAAGCCTGGCCCCAGAGCTGCCTCCGCTCTTCTGCAAACACGAGCAACAGAGGGGGCACCCCCAAAGGCTCGTCCCCAGTGTGGTCCCCCAGGCAAGCCTTGCCGCAGGGGGTGGGCGCGGCGGGTCCGTGACACTGCAAGCCACGACCAGGAAGGAAGAGGGTCGCTGCCGTGTGACAAAAGCAACCACCAGGAGGAGACGGATCCACGTAAATCTGTCAATAACGGGTCCCCCGGGTTACACCAAGGAAGAGCACTGTTCTGGGCACTCCTCCGGGTGAGGATGTGCGTCATGACTGCCACGGGCTCAGCAGGGTCTGCGGTGCCACGGATCCACCGCCACCGCTGCCCAGAGCTGTGGCTGCCCACCCCTGGAGGTGTCCGAGGCCGCGGATGGGCCCCGGGCAGCCTGAGCCGGGAGGCAGCCAGCCCACGGCAGGGGTGGGGCTGGGGGCTTTAAGGTCCCTCCAACCCAGCTGTGCTGTAGCTGTGCTCCCTGATGGAGAGAGCAGCAGAGGCTGCTGGTGCCCCGCACGCCTCCGGGGCGTACGAGGGTACCGGGCGGTGCATCCCGCAGCGCGGTCGCGAGGTGCGTCACCGCACAGCTCTGCCCCGCGGCCGCCGCAGCGACGTTCCGCCGGTGC
>JAOWBP010004368.1:257969-286477 GCA_028571105.1 Tragopan temminckii | reverse complement strand
CCGAGCCGCGGGGTGAGCGCGGCCCGCCGCCGGCGGAGGATCTCCTCCCGGTGCCGCGGGGCGCTCCGCATCGCCGTGCGCCGGGCAGGGCCGTCCCGGGTTCGCCGCTCCCTTTGACGCCTCGGGGTTCCTTCTCTATTTCTCGGCCGGGCTCAGGGGATGAATAATTCATGGGGCGCTGGATGCGGAGATGCAGCGACGTCTGCTCGCCTCGGGGGCCGGAGAAAAAGGAGCGCGGATGCCATCCGCGTCCAAACGGTGCGGCCGAGGCTCGCCCCTCGCACCCCGCAGCCGGGGCGCGCGGCTCAGCAGCAACAGTTGGCTCTCGGCCCTCCCCGGGTCCCACCGTGCGCGGCCTCTGCCCCCCCTTCGGCCCGCTGGCTGCCCGCGGGCTGTGCCTCCGGGCCGCGTCTCGGGGCTGAGAGCCTTCCCGAGCGCTCGCTATAAATAGGATTCCAAACCGTACGTGGGTCGGGGCTGCGGCTTCCCCGCGCGCCGGGCTCCTCGCGCAGCAGGCGGAGGGACGCGGGGCTCTGCGGGTCCCTGCGGGTCCCTCTGGCCCTCCTCGGCTTCCCGGGGAGGTGCCGGTTCCCCGCTATCCGCCCCCGGGGGGCACCGGCTCCGCGCGGCCGGACGTCCCTCTGTCCATCCACCTCTGTCCATCCACCCGTTGCGGTGCGCGCAACGCGCCGGGGTCTGGGAACCGGATTAACCCTTCCGTAGCCTCGTCGGCCTGCGGCACGCAGGAGAGGGGTGTGATGGGAGGAGCGGGGGTGTCGGGCTCTGTGCGGGAGGCGCGATGCGGGCGGACGGCCCTTCTCCCCCCCCGCTCCCCCAGCCCTGCTCGGTCCCCACGGCACGGAGGTCCCCGCGGCCCGGCGCGCATGCAGGGCTGGCCGGGGATGGGTGCGGGGAGCCGGTTATTTTTAGAGGCTGGGGGAGGGTAGCGAACTGCTGCTCTCGAACTGGTAACGCTCGCTCCTCTTTCCTCCCGAACGCCGTGCAGACCGACCGATCCTCCGGGCTCTGCTCAACCATCCCGGTACCCGCAGGGCTGTGCGGGCGGGCAGGGCCGGGTGAGGCCGTGCTGCGGGCAGGTGTCTGCCTGGGCAGTCATGTGCGTGGCTGAGGGCGATGTCCTTCGGCTGAGTCATCCCTATCCCTGCCCCACACAGCTGGGGGCTGCCCGGTCCCCGTGTGCTACGGCCCGGCCCGCAGGGCTGCTACGGCACTCTCGACTCTCAGTGGCTGCCCTGGCGTGCTGCCCTGTACCCAAGCGCTGAGCCTGGTGGTTTTATGGTCTGAGGTTAGGCGCACCGTTTGGGCATCCCTGTGCCCCTGCAGTCCTCCACTCGGCTGGCAGTGCGAGAGTGCAGTGCTGAACAGAGCTGCCCGACGCCGGCTGGCCGGGGCAGTGTTAGGCCCTATGCCAAAACCCAGCTTCAACAGCCCTGCGGGTGCCTGCAGCCTGTGCCCAGCTGAGATGCCCTGCCTGGGTCCGGGCCCTGTCCGGAGGTGGACATCTCACAGAGTGCTGCCGGCCCTCAGTGCCCTGCGCTGACTCTGTGATGCAGCGTGGAGGTGAGCAGCCCCAGCAGGGTGTTGGAGCAGGGTGGGGCTGAGAACGGGACCCCTCCCTGGCTGCAAAGCGGGGAGCGGCCGGGCTCCCACCCCTCTCACGGAGGCAGTGTGGTGCCAGTGGCTTTGCCCTGCCGGCAGCTGGAATGCGGCACTGCCCTGCTGTGTGTGCCTTGAAGTACAGCGCCTGCTCCTTCCTGGTAACATCTGGGCCACAGGCTCGGGGGCAGCAGGGCACGGGATGGGGGAGGGTTTCTCTCTCAAGCAGATGCCTCATGCTTGGCAGAGCTCAGGAGGGCTGGGGCCGGTCCCTTGTTCTACCACTGAGCTGCTGGTGGCTGTGGGGAAGTCGCCGTTATCCATGGCACATCACTGCATGGCCAGCTGTGCCCAGGGTAGTGCTTTCAGGGCAGACTTTTCCCCAGCCCCTGCCTTTGGCAAAGGCTTGGCTTGTCGACCTGTGGTGCAGCGGTGGCAGGTGCCAGCCTTGAGCAGGGTGGCTCGAAGAGGCACCTGACCTTCTGTGTCACGTCACCTTCTGTGACCCTCTGTTTCCCAGGTATCCCCAGGGAGAGGTTTGCTTTGTGCTTCAAGCCCAGTCTGTGGTGATTGTGGTTTTGTTCTTCCTAGGGCAGACTTTGAGACAGGAGACGTACTGTGGTGGGTGCACAGAACTGCATGGCCATGGGGCAGAGTGGAGCGAGGGCACCATTCTACAGTGCAGGGGTGGTTCAGCAGCCCTGGGCAGTGAGGGCTGGAGAGGTGCCTCGGCTGTGCTGGGATGGGGAGCAGAGCTGTGTGCATCTTGTTGAGGGATGGGCTCTCAGATAACTCTCAATAGTTAATTAAACCTACGCGGGGTGTAAAATGAACAGGTGAACTCAAGTTACCCTGGACACTGAGGGTGAGCTGAGGGTACTTGGCAGCCTTTCCTGGCTGCTTTCTGTGCAACTGTGGTTGGGACAGGAAGGTGGCTGCCACAAGAGTTACTGGCTTTGAAGTGCTGGTGATGGAAGGGCACTGTTGGATTTTGACACCTTTTTTGAAAGTGCAGGTTGCGTAGGACTTCTGGAGAAGTGGTGAACAGAAGGTGAGGCTCTGGGTGCCGCAGCTTGTCTCCAGTGTCAGCAGGGTCCCCAGGGTGCAGGGCAGAGCTGACCTGGAGAGCCGGGCAGCAGCATGGCTGCTTCATGCTGCAAAAGGCTTGTGTGCTTCCTAGTTCATTGCTGAAAGGCTGGGAAGTGTCCCACTGCACAGCGGAATTGTCCTGAAAAGTCCTGTGAGTGACCGAGTAGGACGACCTCGATGCCCTTAGAATCAATGCTCAGGCATCATGCTATGGCATCCTGCTCCTGCCACAAGCTTCCAGAAGCTGTCCCAGCACTGGGTGGGAGCTGACATCAGCCCTGGCCAGGGATCACTGGGCTGGGCCCTGCACTGACGCAGGGTGCTCTTTGCCCCCTCTTTGTTTGCAGCTGGTGCCGGGAGGCGCGGCAGTGCCAGGCAGCATCCCTGTGGGTCACCACCCCCTCTCAGGGGCTGTGGGTTTGCCCAGCTCTGAGTGCTGCCTTGGGGTGCTGAGCTCTGTGATACTCTTCTCGCAAGGACTGCATCTTGACATCAGCTGTAATACTGTGTTTGCAATAAGCAGGCGTTTGGCAATGCTGTGATTAAAGTTTGGTGCCATCAAAATGTTTTCTTCAGCCTTAAAAGTTGGGCAGCAGGGCATTGCTGCCTCCCTCCTCCCACAGGCGGAGGTCAGGCAAACCCTCGCCCTGGTGCCCTGCCCTGGGCAGTCCCAATATAATACACTCTCCCTCTGCCCCCCAGTGTTCCGTGCCCATAGGCGGTGACCACCAGTGGCAGGTGGTCCTGCTGGCTGCCTCCCCTTAGCACAGGCTGAGGCTGTGCTGGGGCAGTGCCCTTCTTGTCAGCAGGCCCCCACCTGCCTGCCCCGCGAGTGCCTGGTGCTGGGATGGGAATGAGGGAGGGTTTTGCAGCCCCATTTCTGGTTTGATCCAGGGAAGGAGCTGAGCAGGAGGTCAATGACCTGCTTTAAAACATGCAACAACAAACAGGCCCCTCCTTTTGCCAACAAGGACCAAACAGTCTCCAAAGGAGCCCTGCCTGGTACGGTCCCAGTGCAGGGTGCTGGGGGGGCAGCGCAGGGACGGACCCGCACCCATCTGCACACAGAGATGCCATTGTGTGCCTGGTAAACAGGCAACAGGCAGGGAGGGGTGCAGGCAGCCCGTGGCAGCTGGACCAGAGGCAGGGCAGGTCAGGATGCCCCCCGCCAGCCTCCAGCACAGGGACGGAGATAGCAGGAATGGTACATGGGACCAGAGGTGCTGCACAAACAGGGATCCCCCATCCCTGGCGCTGCTCCCGGGCAGCCCGGTCTCCTTCCTGTAACATCTTCCATTCCCATCCACTCCAGACGTTGTTCCTCCATTATCTTCTTTCTCCCAAATCTGATTCCCAACATGGCGTGGGCAGTGGAGAGGCTTCACAGGGTGAACTGGGAATATGGTGGGCAGCACCCACGGAAGTAGCCATGGCCACACACTGGGATAAGGCCAAGAGAGCAGGGGGACAGCCCAGCCCAGGTGCCCTGTGACCCAGCCAGCATGGCCAGGCAGCACCAGGACTGAGCACGGCAGGGCTGTGCTGCTCCCCAGCCCTAAGTCATGATGTGAGGTTGTCCTCTCTGCTTAGGTCACCTGGGGTCTGGTCCGGTGCTGGAGCAGGTAGAGGTTGGCTCACCTTGCACCGTGCCTCAGTTTCCCCAGATGTGGTGTTTCCCATTGTGCTTGCTGTGCAGGGCACCAGTGGGGCTGTGGTGTGGTCTCGGCACTCCTGGGGCAAACCAGCACTGGCTGTGCCTGCATCTGCAGACGGCTGAAGGTGTTGGTGCCCTTCCCCAGGGCCTCTGGGCACAGAGCCCAGCCTGGGCCGCTCGTGCTATTGGGGTCAGGGATTCCTGGGGATTTGCTGTGATTCACCATATGCTGCTGGTGGAAATCCTGTCCAGCTGTTGTCTTCTGGGAGGGCACAGAGGGGAACCCCCGCGCTGCACCAGTCACACCTGGAGATGGTTGCAGCTCCTGACTGGGTGCCCCCAGCAGCATTGAGGCCTGCTGCCTGCCTTGGCCCTGCTGCTGGGATGGGGCTGGGGGCTCTCTGGAACCCAGCTGGCCATGGGTAGAGCTGTCATATGGGGCAGGGGCACTTTGGACACACCGGGTCATCCATGGGGACCCAGCAGGAAAATGAGGATGCCATGTCATGCCAGCTGCTGGCTGGGAGGGTACTGCCAGGAAGGTGTCTGTGGCTCTTCACAGGCACTGAGCTGTCTTTCCAGTTGTGATGGCCCATCAGGGTCTGTGCTGGTGCCCTGGCACCCATCTACCAGGGACCCACCAGCCCAATGTGCTCCTACCCTGCGGTGCTCCTGGCAGGATGGGGTGGGCAGTTGGAGAAGTGTGGGTGTGTGCAGCACTGTTTGTCTCTGGCAGAGCTGTGCAGGATGTGGGCATAGTGCTGTGCTGCACTGGGACGCAAGCAGGGGGTACTCCAGGACCTCCATCCTGGTGATGCCCACGACCATCCCTGGCAATGGGGTCCTGGCCATGAGCATCACGGTCCACCTGCCTTGTGTCATCCGCAGTGGGTGCTGGCCTTCGAGATCTTCATCCCGCTGGTGCTCTTCTTCATCCTCCTGGGGCTGAGGCAGAAGAAGCCGACCATCCCTGTGAAGGAAGGTGTGTGTGAGCGGGCGGTGCCCAGGGCATCCACACCTGGGAGAAGGATGGGGACACTGGGGAGCTGTTCCAACCCCCTGGGACAGCTTGGGGCTGAGGAGGATGCTGACAGCTGGCAAGGATCCCTTGGAGTCTTTGGAGGGGGCAGCGTAGAGGAGGGCCTGCGTACCAGAATGATGGGGTTAGATAGCCAGAGGCATTCCCAACCAGGGGGGGCTCCCCTGGGACCAGCCAGGCCCAAGCAGCTGCCAGATGCCATGAGCAGGACATTTTTGTCTGCCTGGAGGCACTTCTGCAGGCAGAGGGGTGGTGGAGCGGGGTGGGTGCCATGACAGCTGCGGTACCCTGAGCTCCTAGGGAGCAGCTGGAGGGATTCTGGGGACGGGCAGGGGCTGTGCTCTGCATGTAGCTCTGCACATGGCTGTAGAGGCTCAGAGGCTTTTGGGGCTGGGGCAAAGCCAGCAATGGATGGGGCAGGAACTCGAGGTGCCCTGGAGGTGTGCAGCTGGAGGTTCGTGGGGCCATGCCACCAGGAGGAGGACTGTGTGGCAGCAAGATGCCTAGAGTTGGCCAGGGGGCACAGCGGGGCCAGGCAGAGGTGCCAGGAGCCGGCAGCTGTGTTCCTGCATGACGAAGCCTGAGTCTTTATTTCAGCACATGCCAGCGATGGAAAGCCCAGTGGAGGGCAGTGATGGGTGCTGCCTTGGTTCCTGCCCCGGTGCTGATGTGCACTCTGTGTTGTGTTTTTTGGTTTGTTTTTTCTTTCTTTTCTCTCATGTTTTCTTTTTCTTTCCCACCATCATCCCTGCCTGCCTGCCCTCCATGCCTCTTCTGCATGCTCCAGTCTGTAAGTTGGTTGGACGGGTGGGTGCCTCTCCCCCTCCCCTGCCTTTGCCAGCCAGGAGTTTTGGGGAGACAGAGCCCGATTGGGATCAGCTCACTGTGGTCTAATCAGCACCTCTGTAACCTGTCGCCTTCCTTCCTGGCTGGTGAAGATGAACTTGATCTGTTGTGCCCAGGGCCCCTCTGCTGCTGCCTGCAGTGGGTTTTTGTTACTAGCCCAGACTGAGGCTGGGTTCAGAGGGCGCTTGGGGCCACTGGCAGCTGTGACCCTGGCAGTTTGGGCTGTGCAGGGCTTCCCAGGCCAGGCAGTTCCCTCCGCCATCTCTCCTGGGGCAAACCCTGCTGCCTGCAGACTCCAGTGCAGCTTGTGGTTGCCCAGATGTGCCTGTGCTCACCCCTGAAGCAGCCAGGCTGCAGGCAGCTCTGGTCCCCTGCCACCAGGTCCCTGTCCCAGCCTCTGAGCTCTGGGATGGAGCTGGAACATGGCACTGTTGAAAGGAACCAGAAGGACAGTGAGATGCCACCTGAGTGATGCTCTTGTCTGTGGCATGGCTGCCAGCATGGGGCCTATCCAGCCTGTGGCTTCATGCTCTGCCTGGCCCCGTCTGCCTTGAACTGGCCCTGTCTGTGCACACAAGCCCATCTTCACCAGTCCTCCTGTCATGGCTGTGCTAACTGCACTGACCTGCCTCTAACTGGGGCACTGGGGGTGGGGCTCGCCCCTCTTGCAGGACCCCCGTCCCTGCCAGGTGCTGCCCAGTGTTCCCGGTGACATCCTTGGGTCCCCCTCAGGCAGGGCTGCTGGGCTTCCCCTGCCCAGGAAGGACTGGGGAAGGCTATGGCTGGTGAGGGCTCAGTCCTGGTCAGGGTGGGTGTTTGCTGTCTCCTTGCTGCTCCTTGTTTTCTCCATCTCCCCCCTTACCGTGTCTCCATTTCTCACCTCCAGCAGCCGCACATCAAGGTAGCCGGGTGGGGAAGAGGATGGGTCTCAAGAGGGCCTAGGGGTCCTGGGAAGCTCTGGGGCCAATTCTTTCCTGTTGTATTCTTCCTCTTTCTCTTCCTCTGGAAATCCAGTGGTGCCTCTGAGGTTACTAACAAGAGCAGCTGAGAGGCCAGGGGAAGTTGGCAGCACCCCGGTGGGCAAGCATCAGAAGTCAGCATTGTCCTGGGGCCGGGTGGCCACTGCCACCCAGAGGGGAGCAGGCACGGGCTGTCGGGTGGGAGCTGGGTGACCCTGGTGGCGGGCAGGAGCTGCTCCCAGCTCCTGGGAGCTGCTGGTGGGACAGCCTCGGGTGGGCTGCAGACTTCTGAGCTTGGCTGCCCAACCTTCCCCTGTGCCTCACTAGACGCGGTGTGTGCTTCTCTCTAAACTGAGTGTCTCCCTGGTGGCCCCTGCCTGCCCTTGCCTCTCCTCCTTCCTGCCCCTGCCTTCCCTTGCCTCTTCTGCACTTTTACTGGCTCCAGCTTTCTACACGGCGGCCCCGCTCACCTCGGCTGGGATCCTGCCTGTCATGCAGTCCCTGTGTCCTGACGGCCAGCGCGATGAGTTTGGCTTCCTGCAATACTCCAACTCCACGTGAGTCGTGTCTTGCCATGCTCTTCTTGGTCCCATACATGCACATGCACACACATTCACATGCATGCTTGAATGCACACCTGTGCACGGCTTACCCGTTCTCACATTGGTGGCATCCGACTGCATTCTGCACTAGAAGTTGCAGCAGTGCACATCCTCAGAAGCATTTGGGTGCAGAGTCCCTTGTCCCCAGGGGGCGGGGGCACCTTAGCCATTCATTTCCCTGCATTTGAAGTGACAGCATTTAGGGAGAAGGAAGGGGGTGGCCCTGGCGACACCTAGGATTACTGGCTCTGTCCCCTGCATCCCAGGCACATGCATGGTTTTGATGTGTAACTGCATGGTGCACCTGAGGGACTTGTCCCAACAGACTGCGTGTGCCCCACACCTGATGCTGCACGGTACTCTGCTCCCTGCAGGGTGACACAGCTCCTGGAGCACCTCAGCGAGGTTGTGGAGCAGAGCAACTTGTTTGACCCAGAGCACCCAGGCCTGGAGGAGGAGCTGGAATCCCTGCGCCGGCGCCTGGAGGCCCTCAGCAGCAGCGAGCCCAGCTCCATGGAGACCCACTTCAGCAGCCAGGCAGGTCAGTAGGGGGGTCCCTGCAGTGAGCACTCAGCGACATGGCAGTGCCCAGCCTTTGTGGCAGGGCTAGCTCTGAGATGTCCCTTTGTGGGGCTGGACCACGTCCTGGCCACTCATGGGCTGCTCTCACCCCCCTGCTTTGCTCCTTGACAGGATCTGGTTTCACACTGGGGTGGGCAGCTAAGGACCGGGGGGAACTGCACCGCTTCCTCACACAGAACTTGTCCCTCCCCAATGGCACAGCCGAGCTCCTCCTGGGCTCCAGCGTTGACCTGCAGGAGGTGGGTGACATTGTGGGGTTTGCTGAGCTCAGTGCTGCAGCAGCTGGTGGGCACATCCTGGCCCAGGCTGAGCCCTGGCTGCCAGACCTGTGGGACTCCCTCTGTCCTGCCCTGTGGTCCCATTCACCCGACGTTGGGACACTGCTGGCAGTGGGGTCCCTCTGCTGTCAGCATGCTCAGCAACCCTGTTCCTTGGTACAGGTGTACCGCCTGCTATTTGGGGCCTCTCCTTTGGCACCTGATGATACCCATGAGCGAGACCTGTGGGATCGGTTTGGACACAGTGAGAAGATGGCACAGCTGGAGGTGAGAAGCGTGTGGGGATGTGGCAGAGCCAAGCTCATCCTCCACATCCCCTCTGCTATGCAGGTAGGGTTGTCTGAAGTTATCTGTCTTAGTAGGGACACCGTCAGGTGGCCAGAGTGGCAGTAGGGCCACCAGGGTTTCATCCTGGTGCTGCTGCTGATCCCTCAAGGCAGGCTGATGCCCGTGCCTCGATTTCCTGTGGCACTGCCAGGAGAGGAGGAGAAAATCATTACCCCCTGTGGCCCCAGGTGCCCTTGGCTGTGGGGACAGAGCCCTGTGACATGCACCCCCCATGGTGCTCCCCCAGGTCTGCATGTTCCTGTCGTCCCCACTGTGGACATGGGTGCTGCAGGGGCATTCATGTGTGCTTGGGATGGAGGAGGCACTGGGGAGCTCCCATGCACCTGGGGAGCCCCCACACCCCTATCTACCCCTGCTGATCCTCTTGCAGAAGAGCCTCCCCAGTGGCTGGAAGAGCCTGCGGGAGGGGCTGGTCCACAGGGCCCTGCGCGACCCCTCTGCAGCCCTGCAGCGGCCGGCACTGCTCCGCCTGCTGTCCCAGGCCCTGGGCCTCGCCAGTGCTACCGCAGCCCCCACTGGCTCCTACAGTCCCCAGGTCTTTGTTGCTGAGATGGAGGTGAGCAGCCAGCCGTGGCGAAACACGCTCTGTGGGGTGCGCACAGCTGTGGTGCTTCCATCCCCCCAGACAGCTCAGCCACGCTCCCCTCTCTACAGCGCATCCTCTTCACGGCGCCGGTTCTGGAGCAGCTGACGTGTGAGCAGAGCTCAGGGACGCTGCGCCGCCTCCTGCGTGTGGCTCCCAGCCAGCAGCCGCTGCTGCAGGCGTACCGCGTGCTGGCGTGCAATGGCAGCCGGGCAGCCCGCGAGGAGCGCTTTGCTCAGCTGGCCGCCGAGCTCCGGGACCAGATGGACACCCCCAAGATTGTCAGCAGGGTGAGCGCGGGGCCGGGGGCATGGGGTGGGTGGTGAGGCAGGGTTGTCCCAGACTACTTTTCTCCAACCACCAGGGGCTGTGCGGGGACCCTTGGCCAGCCCAGGTTTCTGAGATGTACTTCAGTAGATGTCTTGGCCTGCCCTTAGCCTGCAGGGATGGTCCCCCCTGCCCTGTCCCAAGGCCTGCTGGCTCCAGGGGCACCGCAGCTGATGTCCCCCTCCAAGCACCTAATTTGGCACTGTCTGTTGGATGCGGTGTCCCCAGCATCCCCCCTGCTTGTCCCTCCTGCAGGGCCTACCCAGGGTTCCCTGGGAATGGCAGTGCCATCAGTGAGCTGTGCAGTCCTTAAGGCTGTCTCTGAAGTCCCCCTCCTCATCCATCCTTGTCTGATGGACATCTCACATGTCCCCCAGCAAGATCCTGCCAGCCTTTGTCCATGTTCCTGCTGCCTTTTTTGCTGCAGATGCGCTGTGATGAGTCCTGGACACAGCTCCAGCCTTCTAACCAAGAAAGGGGACACAGCATCACTTGGGGTCCCCTTGGCCCCCTCCCCGGCAGCAGGGGAGCAGGGCTACTTCATTGCCCTGGCCACATGTAACCCCTTGTCTGCTTGTCCTCACAGCTGCAGCTGGATGAGATGAACAGCACAGCAGCCCAGCACCGGCTCCGCACCCTCTTGGAGGACCTTGTGGAGATGGAGAAGGTTCTCCGTGACATGGACATCCTCTCAGCGCTGGCCAGGCTCCTGCCCAGGGGGGCCTGTGCCACCAAGGCTCCACTGCCCACAGCCAACAGCACTGGCTGGGCCAGCGCCAACACCACTGCCAGCAACACCACGACGGAGGAAGAGGGTGCCGGGGGGGACCTGGCGGGCAACGACAACCCCCAGGGGCAGTTCTCAGCCTTTGTGCAGCTCTGGGCTGGGCTGCAGCCCATCCTCTGCGGCAACAACCGGTAGGAGGCCTGGGAGGAGAATGGGACCAGGGGACGGCCTAGGCCAGGTGCTCCTGCCATGGGGCTCAGTGGGGGAAGCCCCTTCTTCCCCTGATGAGAGTGAAGGGACCTCACGTGCAGCGTGCAGGAGCTGGTGCTGCACCATGTCCTTGTGCCATGGCTGGGGGAAGTTCTGGGCGAGCCCTGGGCAGGGATTGCCCTCAATGACGGTGTGGGGCTGGTGGGAGGTTTGCAGCCTGGGCTGTGTTTGCAGGACCATTGAACCCGAGGCACTGAAGCAGGGCAACATGAGCTCTCTGGGCTTCACCAGCAAGGAACAGCGAAACCTGGGCCTTCTCGTGCATCTTATGACCAGCAACCCCAAAATCCTGTATGCACCCGTGGGTACTGAAGTGGACAAGGTCATCCTGAAGGTGAGGGCGCAGAGGCCAGGTGCCTGTCCATCCCCATGCGCCAGCCCTGCTGGATGGGCTTAGTGAGATGGGCACTGTGTGATGGTAGGGCTGAGCAGGAGGAGGCTGGCAGCTGCCAGCCAGTGCCTGCAGGGTGGGCAGGGACCTCATGGCTGCTGGATGTGCTGCAGCAGCGACCTGGGCAGTGGTCAGCCCTGCCTCCTCCCGCTGCATCACTTCCCTCCCGCAGGCCAATGAGACCTTTGCCTTCGTGGGCAACGTCACCCACTATGCCAAGGTGTGGCTGAACATCTCCCCCGAGATCCGGGCCTACCTGGAGGAGGGCAGGCTGCAGAGACGCATCCGCTGGCTGCAGCAGGTAGGGTGGTGCTGGGACTGAGCCTGCCTTGGTTTGCCCCAGAGAGATGTCGTGCCTTCAGGGACCCTCTGCTTCTGTATGTGAGGTGCTCCTGGGTGCCCAGCCTGCCTTGGCGAGGACCGGGCTGTCTCCCTGCTCAGATTGGGTGCTGTTCTGCCATCCCCAGAAGGAGTAATGAGAAGTGTTGGTCCCATCTGTGTCCACAACGGGGGCAGTGCTGAATGGCAGGGGGTACTCCAACCTCCCTCTCCCATCTCTTCCACCCTGTTCCAGTTCACTGCTGACCTCCACAAGCACCCAGAGATCCTGAACATCTCCGACAATGACCTTCTGCACAGCTTTCTCAATGGCAACTTCTCCCTGCCCAACGCCAGTGTCCTGCTCCAGCAGCTGGACACCATTGATAATGCTGCCTGCGGTTGGGTCCACTTCATGGCCAAGGTGAGGCTGCACCCATCTGTGGGCACACAGGCACTTGGAGCAGCACCTGTCACCCCTGGCTGTACTCTGCAGAGCCCAAGAGGGCTCAAGTCTGCTCAGATATCCTTCAGGCTACAGGCTGGGAGAACTGGAGGGGATGGTGGCTAGGAGCTTGTGGAGATTTCAGCGGTGGGTGCCCATCCTTTTGGGTTGAGGAGCTTGTGCAGCCACTGATGATGGCACATGCCGTAGTGTACGTATGGGGTCCACGACCAGACCAGTGGGGGGCGGCGGGATCTCACTGGCCTTTCCATCTCTCCAGGTCAGCGTGGACATCTTCAAGGGCTTCCCAGATGAGGAGAGCATCGTCAACTACACGCTGAATCAGGCTTACCAGGACAATGTCACAGTCTTTGCCAGTACGTCCCTGGGAATCAGCTCCTATACGGGAGTCCCCAAAACCATGTCCAAAGCTGTGCCCCAGGCCTGGGGCCACTGGCTCTGGGATGTTGGCTGCCTCAGTCTGTGTGTTGGGTGAATGAATGACTCCAGCATGCCAGCTCTCTTCAATTACCTGTCTTTCCGTGCTGTGCCTTGATCCTGGCCACTGTCCTGGCTCACCATGGGTGCCTGCAGTCAGAGCGGTCCTGCATTCCATGCCAGGGCCATCTTCGGCTGTCATAGCCCTTGTCTTGCTCTGGGCAGAGACATGCTGAGCCTTGGATCTTGGCCCCCACTGTGTCCCTGCCCATCACTGCAGGCTGGCTGGTGCCATCAGGCTCTCTGCCTTTCTGCTGCCCATAGGTGTGATCTTCCAGACCAACAAGGACGGCTCACTGCCCCCACATGTCATGTATAAGATCCGGCAGAATTCCAGCTTCACTGAGAAGACCAATGAGATCCGGCGGGCATACTGGCGGCCTGGTCCCAACACTGGTGGCCGCTTCTATTTCCTCTATGGCTTTGTCTGGATTCAGGGTGAGTGCCAGCTGCCTGACCAGCTGCCTGTGCCCCTCAGCCCCTGCCTGTGCCACCTGCTCAGCCTGGCCTCCCCTCCTCCCCAGACATGATGGAGCGTGCCCTCATCAACACGTTTGTTGGCCATGATGTGGTGGAACCTGGAAACTACGTGCAGATGTTCCCATATCCATGCTACACCCGGGATGAGTGAGTAATATTTATCTGGGCGAGGAAGGGCAGGGGCGTGACCTTCCCTCATCTCATCAAGCAGTCCAAATTGGTCGGGACAGTTCAGCTGGGAAGCAGAGACAAGTCTGGGGGCCTGAGAGAGGCTGCTGACATTGGGAATGATGAGCAACCACTTACACTGTGTCTTGAACTTCCATGCCAAGCAAACGGAGGAAGATTTTTTTCCTCAGTTCATAGTTCAAATGATTACGTAGTTCAATAGTTCATGGCTGCAGGGCATCTGAGAGGTTGCAGCACTCAGGAAGAACAAAGAGAAGTGTAGTAAATGGGTGGCACATGGATCCGTGAGCAGTTATTGAACACAGTGAACAGAAATGAAGGACCAGGAAGTCCCAAAACTGCAGGACAGGAAGGTGCTAGGGTCCCTGTCCGTACCAGGGTAAGCAGGGCACTGGGATAGTCTGCACTGTGCTGCAGGCCTGGCTGCTGGAACCTGAGGGCCTGCACAGAAGGTGTTTCTCATTAGAGGAGCTCTGAGAAATGTTTTCTCCTCCTGTGTCTCAGTTTCCTCAATTATCAAATGGAGATGGGAACAGTAGCTCTTGCAGGTCACTGAGGAGCTGCTGAGGGCTGTAGTAGTTCCTGGGTTGCAGTAGAGCCCCTCCATTGCCTGGTGGCCTGTCCTCAGGGTCTTCCCAGGCTCCAGTTCTCTCTTCTTCTACTCCACCAGCTTTCTCTTCGTCATTGAGCATATGATGCCCCTGTGCATGGTGATCTCCTGGGTCTACTCAGTGGCCATGATGATCCAGCATATTGTGACAGAGAAGGAACATCGCCTGAAAGAGGTGGGGATGGGGGGAAATCCCTGGGGATGAGCTGGTATCTTCCATGCCTGCATGCCCAGGGCAGCCCAGGCACAGAAACTTGTGCCAAGTTGTGCCCTGTTGCCAAGTTGCCCCCTGTGTCATCCCGTAGCAGTTCCTAGACAGCAGCAGCCTAGAGTCCTGCCTGATAAAGGGAGAGCTCTACAGCCATCAAGAGTGTGTTCCAGCTGCTAGGCACAGTGCCAGGCTGAGCTGGCCATTATCTCAGAGAACCACCCTCAGCAGCCAGGGCAGCCTGCAGGAGAGCACTGACCCAAGCTCAGCCCAGAGCCCCATTGCGGCACATCCTGCCGTGTGCTGAGGCACTCAGCCTGGTGCTGCTGGGATAGGGATACCCACTGCAGGACCCCTGGCTTCCTCTGCACACCTGGTGCCCCAGGCACAGATCTTACCTCCCAGGGCTCTGCTGCAGCTCGTCTCTTTGCAGAGCTAGTTCTCCTGAGCATCCCTGGTGCAAGCCCTGGTCAACGCTGCAGGGAATGGAGCCTGTAGGCAGCCAGACCCTGGCTCCTCAGGGCCTAGCCCCAGCGAGTGAAGGGCTGGGGGATGTGTGGGACAGGGGACAGCCTCACTAAGCAGTGTCGGCCTTGCAGGTGATGAAGATGATGGGCTTAAACAATGCGGTGCATTGGGTGGCTTGGTTCATCACTGGCTTTGTCCAGCTCTCCATCTCAGTCACGGCACTCACCGCCATCCTGAAGTATGGCAAGGTCCTGATGCACAGCGATGTCCTCATCATCTGGCTCTTTCTTGCCATCTACGCTGTGGCAACCATCATGTTCTGGTGAGCTGCCAGGCTCCCTCAGTGGGCTCAGGGGCCACCAGCAGTGCCAGGTCCCTGGCAGAATGTCCTTGTGCCATGGGATGAGAGTGCTGGAAGCCCTGTGGTAAGGGCTGGTGGAGGGACACCCCAACCGGGCGATTTCAGGGGTCTTTATCACGTCAACACCAACAGAATCAGTGTGGGGAATATCCTGGTGGGGAAGGATCCTGGGATGGGTGCTGGAGGGTTCTTCCATTCTTGGCAGGGGCAGCTCAGACCTCATCCCCAGTCAGAGTGTAGTGCTGGGTCCAATCAGCTCCTCGGGGTTGTAGGGTCACCTCTGCCTTGCAGTGGGGCTGGCGAGGTGACACTGTCCTCTCTGCAGTTTCCTGGTATCGGTGCTCTACTCCAAAGCCAAGCTGGCTTCTGCCTGTGGTGGCATCATCTATTTCCTCAGCTACGTGCCCTACATGTATGTGGCCATCCGGGAGGAGGTGGCTCATGACAAGATCACAGCATTTGAGAAGTGCATCGCGGTGAGTTGGGTGCAGCTGTCAGGAGGTGCCTGGCCCAGACTTTGCTTCAGGTACCCTATGCTCCCTGCATAGCTACCACCAAGTCTTGGGCACCCCACATCTCACAGATGGGCCACCAAGCTGTAGGCAAATCTGTGCCCATGTGAACTGGCTCTCCGTGGGACTTTGGAGGCATCTCCAGATGATCTGGTGCCTCCCAGGGTGGGAAGCATCTCCGTGGGTATGGGTGGGGCAGAGCTAGATGGGAATTTACCCCAGAGTTGGCATGTGGCTCCTGCTGATGTGCCCCATCCTCCTCCCTGCAGTCTCTCATGTCGACCACGGCATTTGGGCTGGGCTCCAAGTACTTTGCACTGTACGAGGTGGCTGGTGTGGGCATCCAGTGGCACACCTTCAGCCAGTCACCTGTTGAAGGAGATGACTTCAACCTCCTCCTGTCCATGATGATGCTGATCATCGATGCCGTGGTGTACGGGGTGCTCACATGGTACATTGAGGCTGTGCACCCAGGTACGTGCAATCGGGCAGCATTGGAGCACCTCCTCACTGGGGATGCTGTCATTTCCTGCCTGTGCTCAGCCCTGATACAACCAGATTCAGCCCAATGTGCCTCTGTGGTCCCCTGCCTGTGTCCTCTTGGGGGCACCTGCACACATGCCCTCACCTGCTGGGAACTCCCCTGTCCCTGACAGTTTGCTAGGAGATCTTCAGTCATGTTTTGGGTGGTTCTGAGTGCAACCAGGAGTTGGACTCGATGGTCTTTGTGGGTCTCTTCCAATTCAGGATAGTCTGTGGTTCTATGTGTCTCAGTTTACTGTCCAACTGGAGCAAAATATGGCATACATAGTTGGAGCATTACTCCCTCTCATTGCCTGTTTGAGAAGGAGTCCTGGCTGCTCTGGTTTTCTAGTAAAACTGAAGCATTAGGCAGGCTCAGTTTTACTTTGTTTTACTGCACAGCCCAGCAGCATTTCCCTGAGCGCTGGCAGACTATCCTGCGGTGCTGTTCCTGAGCCAGGGAGATGTCCCTGCTCATCCCCATGCCTGCACCCAGCTCTGCTCCATCCCTCAGCCAGCTTCTGCTTGGACTTGCTGCAGGGGTGGCCCTGACTGCACAGGGTTGTGCTTGCAGGCATGTTCGGCCTGCCGCGGCCCTGGTACTTCCCCTTCCAGAAGTCCTACTGGCTGGGCAACGGGCGAGTGGAGACGTGGGAGTGGACGTGGCCCTGGTCCCGCACCACGCGCCTCAGCATCATGGAGGAGGATCAGGCCTGTGCCATGGAGAGCAGGAGGCTGGGTGAGCCAGCAGGTGGGGGTGGCGGCTGGGCTCCGGGGTTTGGCCCCTGTTGTGGGCACGCAGCCTGTGCATCCCATGTGCTGCATAGCTGGGGGCTGCTGCCCACAGCTCAGAGCAGGAAGGGCCAGGAGCCGGCACAGCCACTCCAGGGTGGAGCTGGGGAGATTCATCCCCAGGAACTCTGTGCACTGTGCTGCTCCGACTCCTCACTGCTCTGCTTTCACGACAGAGGAGACACGGGGCATCGAGGAGGAGCCAACCCACCTCCCCTTGGTTGTCTGTATTGACAAGCTCACCAAGGTCTACAAAACCGACAAGAAGCTGGCACTGAACAAGCTGAGCCTCAACCTCTATGAGAACCAGGTGGTGTCCTTCCTGGGGCACAATGGTGCAGGCAAAACCACCACCATGTGAGTTCCAACCGTGGGCTGTGTCCTTCTGGTCAGTGATGAGTTGGGAAGGTGCCACATGGCCATTCTCACTGGGCTCTATGGCTGATGCTGTGTCCAGAAGGAGGTGGTGTGGGTGTGAGAGTGGTGCAGAAGGGGAACAGGTGGCCAACGCAAGGCCCTGCACTGATACTGCTCTGCCAGGGCCCAACAGATACTCTGGGAAGTGGTGATTGGGATTGAAGACAGAGGAGGGCAGTCAAGGTTCCTCACTGTGTTCCTTTCTCCGTCCATCCAGGTCCATCCTGACTGGCTTATTCCCACCGACCTCAGGCTCAGCTACCATCTATGGTCACGATATCCGGACAGAGATGGATGAGATCCGGAAAAACTTGGGCATGTGTCCCCAGCACAACGTGCTCTTCGACAGACTGACGGTGGAAGAACACCTCTGGTTCTACTCACAGCTCAAGAGCATGGCTGAGGAGGAGATCCGCAAGGAGATGGACAAGTAGGCACCCCCAGCTCCTTTTGCCCACATCTGTACCTTCTGCGGAAGCAGGTCCTGCTCTTTTGGCTGTGCCTGTGGGGAGTTGTCTGGGAGCAGGGATCACCCCTGCTGCAGCTCCAACAAGTGTTTTTGGGAGCTGGCATAAGGGTATTGAGCTGGCATAAGTTCCTTTCATAGCCTGGCTGTAGCTGTGCTGCCCTGATTGCCAAGAGCCACAGGGGTGGGAAAGAGAGGTGACGTGCTCCCTGCAGGCAGAGGCCAGCCCCAGCAGCCTGCTGCTTCTGTCCCTGTTCCCAGGATGATTGAAGACCTGGAGCTCTCCAACAAACGCCATTCCTTAGTACAGACCCTCTCAGGGGGCATGAAAAGAAAACTGTCAGTGGCCATTGCCTTTGTGGGTGGCTCGCGGGCTGTGATCCTGGATGAGCCCACGGCTGGAGTTGACCCGTATGCACGCAGAGCCATCTGGGACCTCATCCTCAAGTACAAGCCAGGTGAGCAGGGAAGGGCAGAGCCATGCATGGGGCAGAAAACTGAGCCTAGGCTTAAGAGTGGAGGGAAAACCCCTCACTGTTCTCCTAAGAGGGACCAGATGTGCCTCTCCTGGCTCCCAGTCGAAGCTGTGACATGGCCTCCCTCTACATATATCTCTGTGTGGTGACTGACCCGGGGGTCCGTATGAGACCCTTGGGGAATCAGTCAGCTCCATGCCCTCGTTCCCCACACATTCAGACAGCATGCCATGCCAAAGCAGTGCCTGGTAGGGCAGGCGGAGGCTGCGGCAGCCCCGGCACAAACCCACTCCTAACACTCTGTGCCACAGGGAGGACCATCCTGCTGTCCACCCATCACATGGATGAGGCTGATTTGCTGGGCGACCGCATCGCCATCATCTCCCATGGCAAGCTCAAGTGCTGCGGCTCTCCGCTCTTCCTCAAGAGCACCTATGGTGATGGCTACAAGCTGACGGTGGTAAAGAGGCAGTCGGACACCAGGAACAGTACAGGTCTGTGGGCCCAGCAGGACCTATGGTTTGGAGCATCAGTAGATGGGAACAGCCCTTTTTGTGCCTAGAAAAGGAGCAAGAGGTCAAAACCCAAATGCTCCCACCCCAAGTCTCCATAGGCCACATGGAGGGCACAGTGGGACAGGACAGTGATGCAGGAGGTGACACTGCCCAGCCCTGGTTTATCCCTCTGGGTCCCCAGTTAAACCCTGCATGGAGGCGTTGCCCCCAGGTTCTGGTCCCGGTCCAGGCTAGGGGCTGCCTGCTGATGCCCAGCATGGGCAGTGGTGCCCTGTGGGGCTCAGGACCAGATGGCACAGCCAGGGCAGCCAGAAAGCCACCAGTGCCCAAGGATCCCCCAAGACACCGGGGATAGCATGGGCAGGGAGAGGTGGTCCTGGTAGAAGGCCAGATGAGGAGTGACCAGTGCTACCCCTCTGCCACAGAATCCGGCCAGCCCCACAGTCCTCCAGGCCACTCCTCCGTCAGCCCCTGCTCTGAGCCCCGCGTCTCTCAGTTCATCAAGAAGTACGTGGCTTCCTGCCTCCTCATCTCAGATACCAACACCGAGCTCTCCTACATCCTGCCCAGTGAGGCTGTCAAGAAGGGCTGCTTCGAGAGGCTCTTCCAGGTACCTGAGCCACACACAGCTTCACCGCCCACCTTGCTGGCAGCACAAGGATGGGGTTAGTGTTGAGGGGCGGGATGAGCCCAGTGGGCACAGCACCCCGTGAGACATGGGGAAAATGTGCATGTGAGCACGTGTGTGTGGGCCTGTGAGGGACAGGACACGGCACTGGATCTGTTCCAGCTCTGTCAAAGAGCATCACCTGTACTGCCAACAGCAGCTGGTGTGGGGCAGGGATCCCACCTGGCACTGGCATTCGTGAGGAGTTGTGGTGGTGCTGGAGTCTCCTGCCTTCCTCATTTTCCCTTCCACAGCACTTGGAGCAGAGCCTGGAGGAGCTGGACCTCACCAGTTTTGGGCTGATGGATACCACGCTCGAGGAGGTCTTTCTGAAAGTATCTGAGGAGGACCAGTCCCTGGAGAACAGTGATGTGGGTACGGCCTGCGGGGAGCTTGTGGTGGTGCTTCTGGCAGGGAGACGTGGGGATGAGGTGAAGACATCATCTGCCTTCACATGAGCTGTCCCAGCTAAGGGCAGCCTTCCATTTGTGAAGCAGATCTGCTGGGTGAGGCATAGCAAAGGCTGCCACAGCCAGCAGCAGCTCCCCTTCTTTCAGACATGAAGGAGTCCAAGAAGGATGCCCTGCAGCCGCCCGTCCCTGAGCTGGGCCCGAAGCCAGAGGCCAACAGGGAGCCCCTGGCGGAGCTGGATGTGCCTGAGAAGCCTGAGGTGGAGCTCAGCAACCTGGTGACCTGCTCCAAGCTAGCGCAGTCACAGGCATCCCTGCGCTCGGCCTCCTCAGTGGGCTCCGTACGGGGTGATGAAGGTGGGGCTTATTCCGAGTTCTTTGGGGATTACTCTCCGTTGTTTGACAATCGTCAGGACCCTGATAACATCAGTCTGCAAGGTTCGTAGTACCGTGCAGCAGTGTGCTGCTTGTGCACCGTGATGGAGGTGCTCTGGGATGGGGAGGATGGCTGCTCCGAGGCAGGAGCGGAGCTGGCTCTCCGAGGGATGTGGTGCCTGGTGCACTGGAGATTGAGACCGTGCTGGCTCAGCTGAACCCCATGGCGCTGAATCTGTGTTCCAACAGATGATGTATCAAGGGAGCCTGAGAAGAGAAAGAGAAGGGGAGGTGCAGAGCCTGCAGCCTGGGGAGAGGGCCGGGGGGGATGGCTGGAGACTGATGCTTCTAGCCAGAGTTTGTGGCCCTGAACTGATGGGCCCTGTGCTGAGGCATAGAGCTGGCAGGCTCACGGGCAGGTGGAGGCACGCCGGCGTTAGCTCTTCCCTTTGTCTCTCTCAAATCCTGACCTGCTGACCTGCACACTCACTCACTAACATGCTGCTTGCGCTCGTGGCCGCTGGGGGAACGGCACTGTCCGGCACAGGGCACGCTGACCTGGCTGAGCTGCTGAGTTTCTCCTCTTGGCCCTCCAGTGTGGAGTTGTCTTCCAGAGAGTGACTTTGCCCTCCAGCCCCCGGCACAGGTTCAAGGCCATCCCTGCCCGGATGCTCAAATTGCACAAGCACAGAATGTGTAGACAGAAGCCCGAAGGCGACTGTTTTATTTACAAATCCTTTTCTGGGTTATCCCACCAGTTCTTGTCATGATTAATTTATTGCTGTGACACTCTCCCTCCCCTGCCAGGGCTGCAGATTGCTCTGAGCGTTGCTGAATTTGGGTCAGCGGGAGGTAGAGCAGCAGCAGTGTGGCACTGCAGCTGGGCTCCTCGGGTCCCAGCTCCGTGCTCGCTGGGTCCCTACACATGTGACCTGTTGTCGCTCTCCCTGATCAGTGCTAAACCACTCTGGGCTGGCCACAGCCAGTGGGAAGATGGAGGGGTACTACCAAAAAGCACCACTTTTGTTTTTTAAAAACTATTGTCACAGTTTCCCATTTTGGGCCAAGAGAAACACACCAGCCAGCCACCTTGCTTCATGCCATGGCCGTGCCGTGGCTCAGTGGCCCATCAGGTTGGCTGCACCCAGTTCAGTGCCGAGGGCAACTGCCAGCCAGGGCAGGTGCGGGACCCCTGGGCTCACACCCTCCTCTTTGCTGTCCCTTCACTGCAGACCAAGAGGCTGATGTGGAGGCGGAGGACCACGACCTGGCTGGGCAGGGGAGCTTCAAGCTGGAGGGCTCATGGCTGAAGCTGCGCCAGTTCCACGGACTGATCGTTAAACGCTTCCACTGTGCCAAGCGCAACACCAAGGCCCTCTTCTCTCAGATCCTCCTGCCTGCCTTCTTTGTCTGCGTGGCCATGACTGTGGCACTCTCTGTGCCCGAAATAGGTACCTGCGAGCCCTTGTCCCAGTGGGTTTGGGAGGACACAGGGGTGTTCATCCCGTTCCCTTTCCAGGACCCAGACTCCTGCCTCAGCCCCAGGCTAGGTGTTCACCTTCCTCTGCGTTGGCAGCACCTTGGAGGGAGAGTACGCATCCCACTCCGCTGCCCCCACAGCAGCTGAGTCTCACTGACCTTCCCTCTCCTGCCTGCCCAGTGTGGCCAGCAGTGATGCTGAGGGAGAAGAGCAGGGACAAGGCCAAGGCCTGAGGGTGTTTGGCCAGCAGGCCTGTGAGTGTGGAGCCACATGGCCAGGTGCAGAGGCCACAAGCAGATTCCTGTCCTTATCTTCACAGGTGACCTGCCACCCCTCATCCTCTCCCCATCACAGTACCACAACTACACCCAGCCCAAGGGCAATTTCATTCCTTATGCCAACGAGGAACGGCGTGAGTACCGGTGAGAGCAGCATCCTCTACCCTGACCCTGTTCCCAGAACCTCCGTGGGGTGAGGGGAGGGCAGCAGGTCTGGTGTTGGAGCTGGTTTGGGCTCAGAGCAGAGCCTGGCCAACACAGTGTCCCCGTGCACAGTGTCCTCCATCCTCCCCTAGGGAGGGGTGCCAGCCCTGATGCTGATGGTGAGCAGCAGCTTGGCTCTTGCCAGGCCTGGGCTGAGTGGGTACCCAGGGCTGTACAGTCACGGTGCCTGTGCCCCTTCAGCCATTGCGTGTACTGAGGCCTCAGGGACTTGCCCAGAAAAAGATGGCCAAGGTGGGAATTCCCCCATTTTCTGTTTCTTGTTCCTTCTAATGTGCTCCTTTCCCTGCAGCCTCAGGCTGTCTCCTGACGCTAGCCCACAGCAGCTGGTGAACACCTTCCACCTGCCCTCTGGTGTGGGGGCTACCTGTGTGCTCAAGACAGCCTTCAACAACACACTGGACCAGCCCATGCAGACCCTGAACCTCAACAGCAATGAGTCCAAGATGCTGGCAGCAAAGTACTTTGATGCTATGTGCATTGACTCCTTCACCCAGGGCCTGCCCCTCTCCAACTTCGTGCCACCACCTCCATCCCCAGCACCTTCCGACTACCCGGTCTCAATGGATGAGGACCTGCTGCGTGCCTGGAACTCCACAACTTTCTCTACCATCAAAGGTATATCACCTGCACCTGCTGTGCAGGTCTGTCTGGGCTGGGAGTTCATCTCCAGGTGGGGCAATGTGTCTTTCTACAGGAGCAGCTGCAAGTACTGGTCAGGTGCAGCTCACCCTGGCCATGGTAGAGCATTGCTTGGCTGCATTCCTGGTTTGGGGCTGGTGCTGGCCTCACAGCACTGCTCCCTGTCAGCTCCAGCAGTACTGGTGGAGCTCACAGGGCTGGTGACACCATTGAGAGTCTTGTGGCTGGGATTGCTGGGCTGGGTGCTTTGTCCCCAGCCAGCGAAATGGTTGCACTGCTTATTCCAGACACTCTTCACACTGTCTCTGAACCATTTCTGTAACCTGTCTGCTCCAAATTTTTTTTCCATGTCCATCCCCCTGACCTCTCTATCACCGGGGAGCAAGAGACCACTCAAAGACTGGGCTCTGGCCAGTGGAGCCAGTGTGAGGGGAGCAGAAATATCCCTGCTTGCCTGGCTGGACCCCTTGGCTGAGCCTGCAGGGCGTCGCTCCGTTTGCCCCTCTTGTCCTGGCTGCCCTGTGCCACCCCACAGCTGTGGCTGCCAGGAGCCTGGCTGTGAGCTGTCTCCTCTACTCCACAGAGACTGTCACCTCTGCCCCCTCCCTGCCCCACATCATCCATGAGCCCATCAAGTGCACGTGCTCCATGCAGGGGACTGGCTTCTCCTGCCCCAGTGGCGTGGGGGGCCACCCACCGCAGATGAAGGTGGTGACGGGGGACATCCTGGCAGACATCACAGGGCGCAACGTCTCCGAGTACCTGCTCTACACCTCGGACCGCTTCCGGCTGCACAGGCAAGAGGGAGGCTGGGGGTCCCACCCAGCACCGTGGCATGGGAGCGGGGCCCTCATGGGCACTGTCAGGAGCCAGGGGTGCAGTCAAGTGTGGCCCCGCTCCTGAGCACAGGGGACAGCAGTCACTCTTTGGGCATGCTTTGTCCTACAGGTATGGAGCACTCACCTTTGGCAATGTCCAGAAATCCATCCCAGCTTCCTTTGGGGCCAGAGCTCCTGCCATGGTGCGCAAGATTGCAGTCCGAAGAACAGCCCAGGTAGGAGCATGCTGAGCCCCGAGACAGCCAGTAGGTGGGTGGGTGGCAGCAGCCCCAGCGTGATGGGATGGAGGAGGGCAGCGCCGCCTGCACAGCAGGGCCCGTTCATCAGCTGCTCTACAGCCATGCTTTCCACCAAGGGGTCTGTCAGGGATCTCTCTCCATGGAGCACTTCACAGCGCTCCCACCACATTGGATCAGACCCACAGGGTCAGCAGTGGCCTGCTTTCCTCACAGCCATGAACACAGGAGTACCCTGTGGCCATCCTACTCCACCCCATCCCATCCTGCATATCTGGCCTTGCCCAGCTCCTGCTGCCTCCCACTGCTCTTCTCTGCTCTTCCAGGTCTTCTACAACAACAAGGGCTACCACAGCATGCCCACCTACCTCAATGCTCTCAACAATGCCATCCTGCGAGCCAACCTGCCCAAGAGCAAAGGCAACCCTGCTGCCTATGGTGAGAGCCTGAAGGGTTTTTAAGACAGAAGTACATCAGGAACAGCTTGAGGGCATGGCCCAACAAGGTCCTGATCTAAAATGCAGTGTTCCCCCTTGGACCAAGCGAGCTAATGCCCAGCTGGGGCAGGGGGATCACTCTCATTGGTTATATTGGCTTGAGATCTGGGCTTGGCAGGGTCTGGCTGGGGCAGTGCAGGGCTTGCAGACTTGTCTGAAGGATGCTGTCTGCCAGCTGGTGAGAGGGAGGGTTCAGCCCCATAGTGCTGCATTGCTTCTGGGCTGCAAGGAAGGAAACTCATCCTGCTGAGAGCCAGGACCACACAGTCTGGAGCTGTGGCAACATTTTCTCTCCCAAGCCAGCTTTCATACTCTGACATTTCTTTTTCCTGCAGGCATCACAGTCACCAACCATCCCATGAACAAGACCAGCGCCAGCCTGTCGCTGGATTACCTGTACGTGTGGGGAGCTGATTCCTGGGAGGGTGGCCAGCATTTAGAATGGGAAGGAGCTCCCCGCTGTGGTTTGCAGGGGAAAGCTGAGGGTTCTGCTGTGCACACACCATGGGGAAGGAGTGGGAGGCTGTGACATGGGAGTTCCTGTTCTGTGTATGGAGGCTGTCTCACACTAGGGTGGGCAGCTGAGGATGATGGTGTCTCTGCTCTTCTCCTTGCTCCTGATGCAGCCTGCAAGGCACGGATGTGGTGATTGCCATCTTCATCATCGTGGCTATGTCCTTTGTGCCGGCCAGCTTTGTGGTGTTCCTGGTGGCTGAGAAGGCCACCAAGGCCAAACACCTGCAGTTTGTGAGTGGCTGTGACCCTGTCATCTACTGGCTGGCCAACTATGTGTGGGATATGGTGAGCGGGGCACATGGCCTCATTGCTGATCCCCCTGGGCTGAATGGGCAGACAGTCACTGAAGGTTCTGTCCTCTCCAGCTGAACTACCTGGTGCCGGCCACATGCTGTATCATTATCCTGTTCGTGTTTGACCTCCCGGCGTACACCTCTCCCACCAACTTCCCTGCTGTCCTCTCACTCTTCCTGCTGTACGGGTATGTTGCTGAGATGGGGTGAGCAGGGCAGGGGGTGAGCCGTGGTGCATCGGTGTGTCCATCTGCACTGTGTCTGCACCAGGATCCAGCTCTAGGGCTGCCTGTGTGGCTGTTCTGCAGTTTCATGGGCTGGAAGACCCCAGGGAGGATGGCACTGGGAGATGGGCTCTGGGAGATCCCACAGCTCGCTGGTTGTTGCCATGGTCCCTTTCCTGCCCCGCTCACGTGCAGTCCTGCTGCTTGCCTCCCCAGCTGGTCCATCACCCCCATCATGTACCCTGCCTCCTTCTGGTTTGAGGTGCCCAGCTCTGCCTATGTCTTCCTCATCGTCATCAACCTCTTCATTGGCATCACGGCCACCGTTGCCACGTTCCTGCTGCAGCTCTTTGAGCATGACAAGGTATGAGCTCCACAGCTCTGACTGGGGCCACCAGGAAGGGAGGAGATGCTCCCTCAACTTGGTGAGAGGGGCGATGTCCTGGCATGGTACAAGGAACCAGGACGCTGTGACAAAGCCTGTGGCTCCACACAGCAACTGTTGGTGGTGCTGCCAGAGTGGCACCAGGCAGGATGGGACCTCAGGAGGTCTTTACTGCAAACTCCTGCTCACAGCAGGGTCAGCTGTGAGCCCAGACTGCATCTTGGTGGCCATCCTGATCCTACCAGGTGCTTGCAGTCCCCACGGATGTTTCTGATGGCTGTATTCTCTCTGCCCATCTCCATAGGATTTGAAGTTGGTGAACAGCTATCTGAAGAGCTGCTTCCTTGTATTCCCTAACTACAACCTGGGCCATGGCTTGATGGAGATGGCCTACAATGAATACATCAATGAATACTATGCCAAGATCGGTATGGCCTCTTTCTCCCACCCTCCCTTGCTCCATGGTGGGCCAGGAGAGACCACTGTGCTGCACATCCCTTCCTACCACCCTGTGGGACTCTCCAGGGGTCTAGAGCAACCTAGAGCAAAGAGCTGGGGGATGTGAATGAGAGGGCCTTGCGAGCAGACACAGCTGGGAGCCCGTTGAGAGTCATGTTGTGGTGCCAGTGCTGCTGAGCACGGTTCCTCAGGCCATGCCATATATCAGCCCTGCAGAGAGCAGAGGTTGTGAGCCCTGGCAGAATTGTACATTTCTGCTGCCATCACACACTGCCTGTGGTGTGGGCACTGCAGTGATCTGAGAGATGGGAATGCAGGGACTGCTTTGTTCCAGATGTAATATCTTGTTTGCATTGTTGTATTGCCCTACCAAAATGACCCTTTTGCTAATTGCAGCTTCAAGTTGGCATCAGAAAGTTTTGGTGCTGCTGGCATCACATGAAGTATTTAGCAGCAGAATCTGACATGTCCATTCAGTACCCATTCTCAGTTGGATTGATCCACCCCACTGAGGTTGAAAAGTTGCAAGGTGATTTCAACATCAAATGTGAATGGAAAGCCTTGTTGTAACCAGCAGTGGTGCCAGCAATGCCAGCCAGCCTGGGAAGATGCAGGAACGTGGCAGGGGAGGGGATGCAGAAGCAGAGCAGTGTCACATTCAGCCTAGCTTAAGACTTAGAGTGAGCATGGCGGTGAGATAGCAGCTGCTGCTACCTGATTGTTTTGCTGCTGACCCTCAGAGCAGGTGCATCACCCACATTACCTCCGGTCTGCTGTGGTGGTGGCCCTGTCCCCTGGAGCTGTTACACATGGGCTGGCTGTCCTCCCGGGAAGGTGCCCCCAGCTCTGTGCTCTTCATCCCACTCAGGGCAATTTGATAAAATGAAATCACCCTTTGAATGGGACATCGTGACGCGAGGGCTCGTTGCCATGACAATCGAAGGCTTCGTCGGCTTCTTCATCACCATCATGTGCCAATACAACTTCTTCAGAAAGCCCCAGTGAGTGTGGCAGGGTTGTGCAGAGCTGTGCAGGGCTGTGCTTCTGCTGGCTGCAGCCTCCCCAGCCCTTTGCAACGGGACAGAGCTTTGCTGCGGGACCCTCAGCTCGGCACGGCCTCTGCCACCCGTCCCCAGCCTCTGCCTGAAGGGGTGCAGGAAGGCAGCTTGCCCCCCACCCTGCCCCTCGCTCCCTTCTGCAGGCGGCTCCCAGTCTCCACCAAGCCCATTGAAGATGACATCGACGTGGCCAACGAGCGGCACCGCGTCCTGCGCGGCGATGCTGACAACGACATGCTGAAGATTGAGAACCTCACCAAGGTACAGGCGCCCCAGGGCTGTGGCACAGGGGTGCTGTGGGGCATTCAAGGGATGCAGGCTGGGCTGGGGTGCCGGGATGAGCACCTGCCCTGCCCTGCCAGGTGTACAAGTCCCGCAAGATCGGGCGCATCCTGGCTGTGGACCGGCTGTGTGTGGGTGTGCGGCCGGGGGAGTGCTTCGGGCTGCTGGGCGTCAATGGTGCGGGGAAGACGACCACCTTCAAGATGCTGACAGGGGATGAGAGCACGACGGGAGGAGAGGCTTTCGTTAATGGGCACAGGTATGGGGGCACGGGTTGGCGGGGGCTGCCCTCTTGTTTGTGGATGGGATGAGGACTGCTTTGGAGCTTCCCATGAAGAAGGGCATGAGCCTGCCCCTGGGGCTCGGTGGTGCAGCCCCGCATCCTGCTGGGCATTTGTCTGTGCACTGTCTGTGACCCCGGCATTCCTTCTCCCTTTGGCCTCTCTGTCCCTTCTCACAGCATCCTGAAGGAGCTCCTGCAGGTCCAGCAGAGCTTGGGCTACTGCCCCCAGTTTGACGCGCTTTTTGATGAGTTGACAGCCCAGGAGCACCTGGAGCTCTACACGCGTCTGCGCGGCATCCCCTGGAAGGACGAGGAGAGGGTAGGGTTTTGGTCGGGTGTTTGGCAGTGCCTGAGGGCTGGTGCTGTGCCGCAGTCTGCTCTGGGAACAGCATCTCAGCTATCACTGGTGGGCACCAAAGTGGGTGCAGCCCCCCTCATGACTCTGCCTGCTGCTGCCCCAGGGTAGTGCTGCCCCAGCAGTGCTCCTGCTGCATGTCCAGGGCTGGGTATAGGTGCAGGGAGGCCCCAGTGGTGCTCAGAGCTGTGTGAGGGGCTGTCATGGGGTTATTTGCCCATTGCCCTCTACCAGCTCTTCACATCCTTTGCCCAGGGGTGTTTGGGGCCCCAGGAGAGTGATTGCAGCCCTCTGCACCTTGCAGGTGGTGAAGTGGGCGTTGAAGAAGCTTGAACTGACTAAGTACGCTGACAAGCCTGCCAGCACCTACAGTGGAGGCAACAAGAGGAAGCTGTCCACAGCCATTGCTCTGATTGGA
>JAOWBP010004368.1:237357-247780 GCA_028571105.1 Tragopan temminckii | reverse complement strand
CACCGCGCTCGTCGTCGACGCCCTTGCGGTGACCCTGCGCTCGCCGGCGCTGGCGGGACTGGCACTGCTCACGGCATACCTCATCTCCGCCACGAACTCCGGTGACGGGCTCTCGTGGAAGTACTTCATCCTGCCCGTCGCGTTCTGGCTCGCCCTGCTCGCGACGCAGGGCATCGGCACCGTGCGCCGCTGGAGCACGGCGGTCCCCCGCGGAGTCGACGGTGCCGACCACGACCCCGTGCTCGGCGTGGCCGGGACCGCCCGGCTCGCTGTTCGGGCAGGCAGCGGCGCTGCGTTTGCCGTGCAGAAGCTGGTGAACAAGAGGCTGCCGTACGCGCTGCAGTGGAACCTGCTGCTGTCCGTGGGTGAGCGCCCCGCGCCGACCCCCCCGGCCCCGCTCCCTGCCCCGCTCCCTGCTCCCTGCCCGGCGCTGCGGGAGCGGAGCCGCGTTTGCGGTTGTCGGCCGATCGCCCTCCTGCTCCCCAGTGCCCGGGGGCATCGGGCGCTGCTCGCGGGCGGCTGCACGGCCCGCCTTAGAGGGAGAACGCCCGCATGCCGGTCTGTCCAGCGGCAGGGTCCTTGGCCAGCTATACGGTGACCAGAGCGGAGACGCAGAAATGCTCGGACTTCTGGATTTATTTGGAGACGGGCACGTCCCCGCAGGAGCAGCACATGGCTGACAGAGTGCCTCAGCCCGCGGGTGGGTTTTGTGTCTCTCCCACGCCTCTCCCTGGGCTTGGCTTGATTCTTCCCTGCTGCGGCTCTTTGCCGTTCCTGCCTCGTAACTAAGCTGGCTGCTGGCTGCATCCCTGTCCTCATGTCCCACAGTGACATCCTCCAGTTGAGGACCCCCGTTCCACGGGGCAGCAGCAGCAGTTCCCTGGGGTTGCAGCAGCTCAGGCTGCCGGAGCTCCCTGCCTGCCCTGACCCGGTGCCCTGCAGTGCTATGTGCCCATTGCCTGCTCAGCAGCAAGCTGGCACAGCCACTGCCCTGCCCGTTCTGTGCATTCACCAGAGCTGAGGCTTTTTGTTTGCTGGAGTAGTAATAGGGCTGGGGATGAGCTAGCAAGCCGTGCTTGTGCTTGAGCCACTGCTCAATGGGAAACGCCAGGCTGGAGCGGACACGCTAGGGGTTCCTGTGGCTGCTTCCTGCTGCCCCATTGGCATCGTACTGCTGAAGTTCAGTAAAGCTGAAGAGGTATTAAGCACTTCCCCAGGGCTCTGCGCTTCTCTCCTTGCCCCTGCCAAACATGCCGGGACCATCTGGGGTCCAAGGAGCTTGCTCTTGTCTGTTGCAGACAATCTGCTCGGCCTGGAGGATGCAGAGAGTGTGCCACCACCCGTGAGGAGGAACAAATACGGGGACATCGTGGAGTAGCCAGGAGCACGGTGTGCTGTGCCCACATCCTGCTGCTGCTGCCCTCAGCCCTTCTGTCTGCTTGGTGTGCCCCTGCAGTGTGGGAGACATCTGCAGTGCTGCTGGGGAGCTCAGAGGAGTCCCCAGCAGTTGTGTGTGAGCACCCAATAAAAGTCCTGAGCTGAATGCACACACTGTGAAGGAAGTCATGTCTGGCAGTGGGATGAAAGCAGATAGAGTGTGGGTGGCAAATATCACCTGGACACCTCCCCTCTGCTATCTCTCTGAGATCACAGGAGTCACAGTCCAAGTGTGCTGGGCTGTGAAACATCTCTAGACACAGACGTGTCCAGACAGAACTGTGAGGAGGCAGAGCTGCTGCCACACTCTCTGGTCATTGAGCATTGCTGATCAGTCTCCCTGTGCTCATAACAGCACGACTTATTTGCTCACCCAAACGCTGCTGCTCTGAATCTTCTGCCTTGCTGTCTGCCCCAAAGGGGGGAGCAGGTGTGCGTGCCCAGAGCCGGGCTGTGACGCCCTGCTGGCCCCGGGCTCTGCCTCTGGATGCTGTACCCACGGGGAAGGGAACGCTCGAACGCCCAGAGAGGCACCCGGGAAGATCTGGAATTTTATGTCTTTTTTTCTCCCCTAATTGCTACCCTCGAATGAAGCCCGTAGGTTAAGCCGGCAGCTCTGTGTGGATGTGCGGCTCTGAATCGGTTGCAGCTGAATTTCTCAGATGGGAAAACCCAGCCCGGGTGCTGCAGCAAGCTGCTTTCGTCCAGCGGGGCGGCAACCGCTCGGCTTCGGAAGGGGAGCAGAAGCGCTTCCTTCCGCTGGAGATCCGGGCGCAGCCACCGAGCAGAGCCGCGGGAGGGAGCTCTGTGCTGGGAAAGGGGCAGCCGGCAGGAAACGTTGGAGCGTCGTCTGAGTCAGAATCCTGTTCGCTCCCACGGGGAGGTGGGAAGCGGCTGTCGGAACAGCTGGCATGAGAAAGGGCGCGTTAAGCAGAGCGCGGTGCTACAGGACTGTCGGACCTGCAGGGCGGGACGTCGGTCGGTGAGGAAACCCGCGGAGCAGAAATGGTGCCGAGAGAACAGGGAGGGCAGCGAGAAGCTGCTTCTCTCCTGAGGAATGTGGCCGGGCAGCAGGCTGTGAGCAGCTGGGATTGAGGAGCTGGGATGCCTCTGTGCAGTTTCCAGGTGGTTCCGTGAGCCTGGCAGCTCAGAGCAGCCTGCCCTGACAAACTGAATTTCTGCAGGCTGCTGTTCTGCCCTGTGTGGCCATCAGAGCCCTTCCTGTTGCCCCGGAGCGCAGGGACTGCGCAGAGCGGAGCTGCCTGCGTGCACCTTTGGGATGGCCGTGTTTGGGAGGCCTGAACTTCTCAACTAGGCTGGCTGAAACTTCCACTGCCAGGTGGGCCTGATCTCGGACTTTAAGCCCAGCCTGGCTTCTCTTTGGGGGTTCTGCAGAGCATACAAAGCCATGGCTGTGTCTGAGTGAGTCCTTCGGGTAAAGCTGGGCATGCAGCTGTGTCCCAGTGGAGCCCACCTGTGCCCCCGCGCCTGCAGCACAGCCAGCCCTTGTCAGCCCGTTGCTGTATAACCAACAAAGCCACAGGAGTGGTTACAAAGATTTATTTCTGATTATAAAAAAAGAACGAACAAAACAAAAGAAAACAAAGCCCACAAGCCTTCCTGCACATTCCCATGTCCCTGTTTTGTTTTTTTTTCACTCATTCAGAAATAAAGGCACATCCTCCCAGATGTCTGCCTTGGGGTGATGCAGGGCTCAAACCCTCAAGCTGCACAAAGCCTTGCTCCTGCAGCAAGTTTGTGCCCCTGCTGCAGCAGCTGGGAGCCCGAGACAGCACTTGTGGCAGAGCTGAGACTGGCATAGGGACTGCAGGAATGAGGAAGGCACTGCATCTGATTGCTGGGGGGCACAAGAAGCTGCCTACTCTGCTTGTTGCTAAGCCCCTACTTGATGGCCCTGAGCAGAGACGGGTGGAAGTCCAGGCCAGGATTTGGCCCTTAGGAAGTTCAGTGGGGTTTGTGCATCCACCAGAAAGACAGTTAAGTTCTGGGTGATGCCCAGAGCTCCCTGGAATGGCTGGGCTGGTTCTCCAGGGACAGGTAGTGAGTCGGCTATAAGGACTAGAGTAATATTCCCCACCCTCCCCGTGTATGTGAGAATACAGTTGTCTGGGTTCGCTGGCCCAGACCAGCTTGAGTCAAGAGGCAGACAGATACCCCAGATACGAATGTCCAGACCTCAAGCCTGCTCCAGCATCTGTCCCTGAGTAGCACTGGGAATCCCTTAAGACATTCTCCTCCTCTTTCATCCCCCTCTTCCTGCAGCTTGAAAGCAAAGGGAGGGCAAAAAGGGGCAGCTTCCCTTCTGGGGCATACAGCATCAGGTGTCAGGGAGAGTGTCTCTGAGCACTTGCTGAATCCCAAGTACTCAGGCCACGGAGACTCCAGCAGGAAGGATGGTGTTGGGTGCTGCAGAGAAGGCCTGTCCTGTCCCATGGTTAGATTGTGCTGGACTTGCTGCGCCGGAGCAGGTAGACAGCAGTCAGCAGAGCTGTCAGGGTGGTGATCACAAAGAGCAGGATGAGGATGACCCAGTAGTTGTACAGCATGCTTCTGTGGGAAGCAGGCTCCTCTGCCGGGATCATGTTGGTGAGGTTCAGCATGTAGCCGAGGGCCCAACCGATGGAGGTTTCTCCTGCCTGTGGAAACAGCACAGCACGGTCACCGCTCCGGTCAGCCCAGCTCTGCGGGCCTTGGGGGACCTTCCATTGTCAGCCCAATGGAGGGCAGCTCACAGCAGCCTGAGTCCTTGCTCACCTGTGGGTCCGGTGCCCTGGTGAGTCAGTGTCCTTATGCTTAACTGGTCTCATCTGATGGGAGGAGGATCTTATCTGCCTGGGCCAGTCCTGACCTTGCTCCCCACCCCAAGCCTCACGTACGTGGTTGGACTTGGCAAAGTTGGGATCCTGCCCTGAGCTCACCTCCCAGCAAGTCTGGGTTGTTTGAGATCTCCGCTGTTTGGAGGGCCAAGGAAGAACTGGTGGACCTTGAAATTCGTGACTCCGTGACCACCCTACAGTTAACTCAATTCATTTGTTCCCAAAATACATGCCCCAAAACTGGGAGTCCCATCCTGCTCCTGTTCCCGAGGACCTTCCCTCACACATTGCTCAGCTCTTGGTGTGGGTTCATCTCTTACTTTTTGTCCCAGTGTTGAATGAATGCCATGGGATAGCTATGTGCCCTGGTGTTACCCACCTTTTTCTGAAAGGCAATACTGGGGAAGGAACGGTTGTTGAAGTTGTAGCCCTTTGTGATGAGCAGATAAACAAACATGCTGGTAGCACAGTAATCGGGCAGCCTCTTCTCCAGCCTGGGAGCTTTCTGGTACAGCTGAACGGGACCATGGAGGAACAGAGAAAAGAGATCAAGCCAGTAGGGTCCAGGAAGTTTCTGTAGTCAGAGGCTCTGGGTGATTGCACCTGGCTGGCCAAGGTGCTGCTCATACCCTCCTGAGCCTCTCTTGGTCCCATGTGGGAACTATCACCAACCCTCTCCATGCTGCATGGGATGGGAGGGTGCCAGGACACCCACACCCCTCGAAGGGCTGCTCTCGGAGCCTGGGGGATGCCCCATGCAAAGCAGCCCTCTCCTCCCCCATGTGCCTGGGAGCCCACCTCATTCCAGCTGGTGGCACAGATGGTCTCAGCAGCGTCCTTCAGGTCACTGGGCAAGTGCACGGGTCTCTCCATCACTGTCTGGATGAAGTCCACCGTGTAGAAGAAGGCAGAGAAGGCCTAATGGAGGAATGGAAGCAACTGTAGGACAAGCTGGGAGCAAACTTGCACCACAGAGAGCTGCTGTAACCAGTGTGGTGGGCACAAGCAACCATCCTTGCAGAGCTGCGGTCCGGCTTTGCTGCCATGTGGCACCTGGGCCCACCACACTGCTCTGTGCTGGGACTTACGATGAAGTTTCCTGAAACCTCAGGCTGGAAAACGCCATCGAAGGAGCAGCGGGAGAAGGAGCAGCTGGTGAAGTCAAAGAGCTTGCTGACGTGCACAGCACAGAGGTTCCCATTCCCGGTGCCAGACACGACGACGGTGGTGTTGAGGGGAAGGCCGGGCCGCTCCTTCTCCGTGCAGGGGCTGTCATAGATGCTGCTCAGTGACAGACTCTTGCGGTAGCCCGTAGGCCAGCAAGGATTGGCGACAGTTTCTTGGTAGTTCTCAGCCTGCCGGAGGAGCAACACACGTCATCCCAGCTCCCCTGAGCTACAGCCCCAGTGCCGCATTGCCTCCGGTTCCTGGTGGGGAGGTGCTGATGAGCCTGGGCAGCGGGACGCAGAGGAGCACAGAAGCCAGCAGTTGCCACTGGTGTCTGGAGATGATTGACACGGGCTTAAGGAAAGGGGAGGAAGCCCCTGGACTGCGGGAGAGGCTTAAGGGGCAAAAGCCAGTGTTGGCTTTTGAGTTGAGTTGCACTGAATTGGCTGGGAAATGTGTGCAGCTGGCCCGTCCTAGTGAACAGGGCTAAGAGATGCCTGCAGGGGAAGTGGGAGGCCTGGCAACCCCTGGGTCTCTGCAGATCATCCCTCCCCAGCCTCCACTGCTGAACCCAGGGGGGCAGTCACAAGTCCAAAGCAAGGTGCTTGAAAGGAGCCGGGTCTGGTACCTCCCACTCTGTATGAATGCTGGGGTGGTGACATGCCAATACCTGGAGGACTTTTGAGAGCAGCCTCTTGAGGACCTGGTCCCTTCCATAGCAGAGGAAGCTGTGGGTGTACACCTTGTATGGCTGGCCATACAGCTTCAGCATCACCTCATTTTTGGGATCTTCAATGGCATCACTGGTTTCAAAGGTGATCTGTGTGGAAGCGCCTCCAAAGTCCATGGCCCCCAGGGTCCTCTTCTTGGATTGGATCCATTCCCCAAGCCAACCACGCTAGGCAAGGAGACAGCGGTGGATGTGGGACGTGATGAGCTGCAGGACAGCCTGACTGCCCTGCTGGCCCCGCTGCGTGCCCCTGCCCACCTTGATGAAGTTCTCCAGGAGGTAGTTTGCTGTGACCCAGCCAAACACCCCCTCCTCTTCCCCTGACAGGATCTTTGCTCCCCGGAAATCGAAGGGGTACGACTTCAGTGTGGTCATCACTGCACTGAGGACGGCGTCTGAGGACTTCGGGTCTGCAATTCTGCAGGAGAGACGGAGACACGGCAGTGCAAGGGACAGAGAGAGAGCTGCAGGCAGGTGGGGAAGGGTCACATCCCTGCAGGGACGTCCCCAGACCCCTGGCAGCACAGCAGGGTTAACGCTCACCTGAGCAGGCGCATACCAGCCGTGGCACCCAGGTAGAGCGGAGTGCCTGCGTGCTTCTCCTTGGGCACGTCTCTCATAGCCTGGCTCAGGCAGTGCTCTAAGCTTTTCCCAGCAGCCAGAGGTTTGGAGCTGTAGCTGGAGATGCCAGGACCTACGGAGAGGGAAACTGCATCGCCCTGCAGCCATGGGTGTGGGCAGAGGATGCTCGAGGAGTGGCTTTGCCCCCCCCCCCCCAGATGCTCAGAAAGGCTGAGGGTTGCTGTGGACGGACACAACGACAGCAGGAGTCCCTGCCCACAGCTCACTCTCTGCTGGGCAGTGAACCACCCCGGGTTTGGAGAGAGAAACCGTTGGCGTGTTCCGAGCACATCTTCTCTGGGAACGGAGGAGGTTTAGGCAGCAGAGCTGGACCCCTCCTAGCACCTCCTTGCTCCCGCTGGAAGCACGGGGAGGCAGCAGGACCAGCGAGGGACGTGCCACCGCGGCTGTCGGGACAGCCCTTACCCTCCACATCGCACATGCTGTGCTCGCTGACCACCCCAGTGTCGTTCTCCTTGTCCGCGGGCCACTTGTAGATGAACACGGCCGTGTGGGAGGACCCGGCGTCCAGCACGATGCCGTACTGCAGGCGGAGAGCTGGGGGTCAGCCGGCCGCTTCCCGCAGGCGAGCAGCGCTGCGCCCGGCACGGCCCCGCCACGCACCCCGCGCTTCCTCCCGGCCCGGGGCACCGCGGGCAGCGGAACGGGCGCTGCTCAGAGCGGGGGGACACGGAGAAGCGCTCCCCTCGCCGAGCGCTGCCCCGCCGGGCGGGAGGACACCTGGGAGCTGCCCCGGGACCCGGCGCTCCAAAGAAGGGCTGCCCGCCACCTCATCCCTGCCTGCCCTTGTAAGGCTCGGCCATTCTCCGGCTATAAATAACCCCTCTCCTCCTGCCAAGCACGGTTACACGGCTCCAGGAGGAGCCACCCCGTCCCACCCAGCCATAGCCCCCAGACCCCTCTGAGGGCATGGGACCGCTGGGGGTCCTGCACCGGCCGGGGCTGTGCTGCTGCTGGCAGGAGGTGGAGAGCGCTCTGCCCCAGCTGGGCATCTCCCCGGGGTGAGACCACCTCCATCCTAAACGTGGCCTGGAGAAGGGCTTTACCCGCATGCCGTGAAGCCCTCCACCACCCATGTGGCCCCCAGACAGGCTGCTTCTGTCCCGGCCCTGCCTGTGGGCTGCTGGTGGGGACAGGGCCCTGGAGGTGAGGGTCCCCAGGAGGGTCCCAGCACCACCCAGCTCAATGCCACGTGTGCGCCCACCAGCCCTGTGGCCAGCAGGAAGGAGGCCCAGGGGCCCGATGTCCTCTACACCGTCCCAATTATTGCCCTGGGAGACTGGGCCATGCAGGCAGTAGAAGCCCTGTGCACCTGTAGGGGGGGAAGAATGCCCAGGGACAAAGTGCAGCATGGGGCTGAGCTGGCTGCCAGCTTCCAGAGGGATGCATGCAGGTGGGGGCACGTATGCATGGGCATGTGTACACGCAGATGCACGCGCGGGCACGTTTACTGTAGATGTAGATGTAGGGGTGAGAATGCATGCAAGCATGCAGGCTTGTGTCTGTGCATGTGGGTGCCTGTGTGGATATGTGCATGTGCATTTAATTGCCTGTGAATGTGCGCTTGCATGTACATATGTGCACAGGCATGTGTGTCCCATGGTGGGCATGGGACAGCTGCTCTGCCTGCTGGGGCCTGCAGAGAGCAGGGCACACTCTGCAAGATGCTGTGGCCCTGCTGCCACGCAAGGCAAACCAGAGCAAGCAGCCCTGATCCCACACCAAGAGCAAGACCTGAGCTCTGCGGGGGTGAGGGAGGCAGAGGCTGCATCTCACCCACATCCCCCCCTTAACAGCATTTCATCTCTTGACTTCCTCTGTGCTCACACTGAGCAGAAGTTGGGGAGAGATGTTACCTGGTGACACTCACTGAACTCCCATTTCTGTGCCCATCTGCAGCCTGGAACTGCTGCATGGGGGTTGCATCAGAGCATAGAGCAGTTTGCAGAACCCACTGCCCCCAGTGGGCATGTCTCTGTGCCCTTTGCTCTAAGAGTCTCTGAGGGCAGACCCTCTCTCTCAGACAGGGCAGAGCCCTCTAGACCCGGGGTACACGTACTGACAGCTCCTGCATGGCAGTTGGGGACAAGCCCTGCCATGGTGCCAGCCCCTGTGCCCTGCCCTGGATGGAACGGCTTTGCACGTGTCCACATTCCTGGCCCCAGAGCGTGGGACAGTCCCACAACGCCAGCATCTGGTGGCACCACGACAGCTGAGCTGTGTACCCACGGGATCTGCTGATCCCACAGAAGGAAAGAAAACGGCTCGGAGCTGTGAGGCTGCGATGCTGTAAGTTCAGCTGTGTACCCAGAAGGGAAGGAGAAGAGCATGCTCTCAAGATCAGTTCCTCCGGCAGCAGAATAAATAATCTGGGGTATTTTTAGGGCTATATTCCAAGCAAAGGAACTGGAAGGAGAAGTGGAGCTATGGGTTAACCTTAGCTTGCCAATGAGCCGAGCCATCATCCAGCAGTTGCTGCTAGTGAGGCAACCAAGCCACCGAGTACAGTGGCTGGATGGGCCTGCAGCCCCCAGTCACAGCCACAACGGAGCAGGGCCATGGCACAAGTCCTGCTGCTGCCCAGAGCCCGATCCCAGCACTGATCTCGAGGCCAGCAGGCGCTCACATCCCACCCCTCTCAAGGGCACCCTCATCCCACAGCAGCATGACACAGGCTGGGAGCTGCTGGGTGGCTGTGGGGCTGGCATCCCCTGCTTCACTGCCTCAGCCTCCTCCTGCCCCAAGCAGGGCTGGGAACACAGCTGCTGGCTTCCAGGGTGGCTGTGGGGCGGTGTTGCGGTGACAACTGTGGGCACTGTGCTGGCTCACGTCTGTGCTTGCTCCATCCAGAGATGGGGCAAAGCCCAGGTCCCTGGGCTCAGCCTCAGGAACCTGCGTGCAGCCCCAGCCTGCAGGGAGAGGAAAGGGATCCTCTGAGCACAGCTGGCTTTGCGCTTCCACAGCAGGAGAACAGGCTTTGCACAGTGACCAAAGCACTGAAAACACAGGTGGGACTCAGCAGGGGTCCATCTGTTTCCCCTCTGTCCCAAGGGACGAAATCCGTCTGGAAAACAGCTATAACCCCAGTCCTAAATGCCACAGCACACAGCAGAGCAACGTGTCACAGGGAAAGAGTTAATTATTAAAGTCTACTGACAACTGGGGACTATCACCCCAGCTAAACCAGCTCATTTTCTCAGCCTAATCTTTATTGCATCGGTCAAACCCAGAGAGAAGACACACAGCTGGCATCCAGGCTGGCTCAGAAAGCTCGGGGTGAGAAAAAGGTTTGGGTGAACCACTTTCCAGGGCAGGAGCCTGCTCCTCCTGCACTAGCCGTCTGTCCCTGGAGGACACCGGATTTTTTAAAACAAAAGATCGGGGCAGCAAAAGAGTGAAACGGTGCACTTCCCCAGCAAGGAGTTGGTTGGGAATTTCCTTCAGTGCCTGAATTTACAATGAAGGAAAAAAAAAAAAAAAAAAAAAAGACCAGCTCGTTCTCGTAGACAAGAGCGCACCTCGCCCCGCAGTGCAGCGGGAGGCGCCCGGCGCGCCGCCCCCCGCCCCGACCCCGCGGCAGCGGCAGCGGCTCGGGGACCGCGGTGGGAGC
>JAOWBP010004368.1:212349-228261 GCA_028571105.1 Tragopan temminckii | reverse complement strand
ATCCACAGCCTCTCTGGGCAGCTGTTCCAGCACCTCACCACTCTCTCTGTAAAGAACTTCCCCCTGACATCCAATCTGAATCTTCCCTCCCTCAACTTAAAACCATTTCCCCTTGTCCTGCTATAACTTACTTGGTTACTGCCCTCGTGGCTGAGCTCTCTCCAGGCTGCCTTGGGCTCACTGCTGGGCCCTGGGCAGCTCCCAGCCCAGCACACCAAACCGCCTGCGAAGTGCCTCGGCTTGAGCACTGGGGGTTTTGGAAGACATTAAGAACTAATGAAGACTTTGGAAGCATCCCAAAACACTTAATGCTTTCTGTGCAGAGAGATCATGCCAGAGGTACCAAGATGGAACCAAATCTGCATCTGCCACTTAGAAATGGCCTTTCCCTTTGAACTGTCCCTAAATACAGAAAGAAAAAGAAAAGCATATTTTAAAACGTTCGAAGTGAACTCAAACCGATACAAAGCATTTTGGGCTCAAGAAAACTTTGGTTCTGAGGTCTTTGGGGTTGCTTTGTTTAGTCCATAGGAGGAGAAAGCACAGTCTTCTTCCAGTCAGCCCAGCACCGAGCAGGAGCTGCCCGCTAGCAGCCCGGTGGGGTGCAGTCACTCACAGCACACCTCAGCCCTCCCCATGGCCGCAGCACTCCCCAGACACGTGGCACTGCTGCTGTGCACCTCGAGGCCCATCAGCACCGCGCTGCTCCTCGACGGCTGCTGCTCCCCCAGGGAGGAAGCGGGGCGGATATCCGCCATGGCAGCTGTGCTTGATGTAATGGGGAGAGTAAAGTCATGGTCCCCATGGAACGCAGCTGTGGAAGAAAGTAGGAATTTTGGGAGCCCCACCTCCACCCCCTCCCCATCCTGCCAGGTCTCCCTGCAGAGGGAGCATCTGTCTTCAATAATCTGTACCTTGGAAGAGGTTCAGACGTACAGACAGCAATGAGCACATGTGCCAGGTCAGGGTCATGCTGCAGACACCGGACCTGCCGGGAGTGCTGTGCTGACGAACACCTCAGGGCACTGCCATCCCCTGGGAACAAGCTGGGATGGGGTGGCAGAGGCTGCCACGGTCAGGGCAGAGCCGGTCCTTCACCACCCAGCAGGCTGTACTGTGACTGTGGGCTCAGCTGGGATGGGGAGAAGGGGAGCACTGAGCACAGGTGGGTTGCTGCTGGTAATGCAGGAGGCAGAGAGGTGATTTGGGGCAGGAGAGAGCACCTTGTAATGAGAGACCAGAGAGGTGAACAAGAGCACTGCACTGGACGTCATGTCACAGGGCTGAGAAGCATCAGGCACTGAGTGCAACTGAGAGCAAACATAGGCAGCAGCTGGATACCTTGCCTTGCTCCACTCCCTGTCCCGTAGGGGACTGACTGTCCTAGAACACAGTGGCTTCTCCAGGTCCTCAGTTCACATCCCAGCAGTTTGCAGTGGAAAGAGCAGGTCTAAGAGTGCAAGGTGCGGACAGTCTGACTGCACCCTGGGTACCGGAGCTGCTGCAAACTGCCCAGGGCAGAAGGGAAACTGGTCAGGCAGACAGCAGCTTCTGTATGTCAGGGGGGAAAAGCAAAGGCACAAAGCATATGGGCTGGGGTCCCAAGATGCAGCTGTTCCTGCTGGCATTTGGAATAATTGCTCTGCTGAGAGAGCAGCCTTTCTCTTGGAGGTTGCTGGGCGTACAGCCCAGCCTCAGAGGGCGTGAGAAGGGCATGGAACCAGGCAGGAGAAAACAGAAACCTCAAATAGACCTGGGTGACTGGACTCCTCAGACAGCATCACTGGGAACACAGAGGATGAGATCCTGCATCCCCCTGGGGAGGCTGGGGGCCAGATGCGACTCCAGGTTGAGCCCAGGCCCCCCTGGGGGCTGCCTCTTGCCCAGCAACAGCCCCAGCATCAGACTCCAGTACTGGGGGACCCTCTGTGCTGTCTCACTCTGGAGCCAGCAGTTCTGGGACCTGCGATAGATACTTGAAGACTTGAGTGCTAAGGTGGCATGGCACCTTTCTGACCATCTCAGTGTCAGGGCTGAGTGCAGTTCATTGGGCTGGGCATTGCCAAGACCTGCCGTGCTGCAGCTGTGCACAGCAGCCTCCAACTGCGAGCAGCACCCCTGGCTGCGTGTTCACAGATCTGTGCAAACGCAGTGAGACCAGAGCCCAAAGAGAAGGGAAGAGGTGCACAGCACTGCTCACAGCCCCGGCCACAAAGCCAGCTCTCGTGGCACCGGACTGCCACGCTCGCAGTAACAGCATGGTCAGGCATGAAGATGGGGGGTCAGGCACATGGCAGCCCCACCAGGAGCCCGCAGCAACACAGCCAGCCCAATGCCGGTGGCTCCCAGCCCCAGGGAGGCCTTGCTCCCACCAGGAACAAGGAAATAGGCCTTCCTATTTCCCAGGGCTTCCCTGCACTGAGCAGGCCCGGGGCCAGCACTGTCTGGAGTGGACAGGATGTTCCCCTGCAGCCAGGCAGGCCCAGCACCAGGGCAGGGGCAGAGCTGCCCTGGCTCCGCACACAGAGGGGCATTGAGCAGAGACAATGATCCTCTCTTTGCTTTGAAAGACCTTTCGGACTTCACATCTTAGCAAAAACTGGGGCATTTATGGCAATTATCACTCCCTCCTTGCCCTGTCTGGGACCTGTGGCTGCCCCACTCACCACTTGAAAGGAGCCGCTGCTAAGATCACTCTCCCGAGCACAGGAGGGCTTTGGCTCAGATCCTCTGCACAGCTCTGTTCCCATACAGGATGGAGGCACAGACAGCTCAGCTGCAGAGCACAGAAGTGCAGGTCAGCCCCTGCAGGGTGCAGCAGCATCGCGGTTGTGCTGCAGGATTGCACTGCTCAAAAAGAAATAGCAGCATTAAATTTATGAACTACACCAGCACCACCTGAGCAGGAGCCCCACAGCACAGCTCCTGAAGGAACAGCCACGGGCTCCAAGGGTTGCAGGGTATGGGTGTTTTGTAATCCCACTGCACAACAGTGAGGAAAGGCCACACGGAGATGCCCAGATGGGAAGGAAAAAGGCATGGAAACATGACCTGGAGCACAGACCCACCGGCCTCGTCATGGCTGTGCAACCTCTACTCACCTGCAATCCCTCCAGACAAGACAGGCAGGAACTGCAAGGCTTGCAGCAATAGATGAACTGATTCAGTCAGAGACAGAAGGATAAATTAAATAGATCACCCCACTTTATTATCCCTAAAGACAGGTTATGAGGAGAGTCACTTTTTGTTAAGCCTCAGGTAAAACAGACACCGGACACCAGAGGTGGCATCATAACAGGGATAGCAGGCACTGATGCCCAGGGGATAACTAACACCCTACTCCTGCAGATAGGGGATGACTCCCTTGGCCTTGCTCTTCCTCCCTCTCCCTTGCGCTCTGCTGAACCCCACTCTGGCAGCAGGTACGAGAAGAGAGCAGGGACTGAACGCCATACAGTGAGCTTCAGGTCAAGGTCAGCCTCAGAGAGTTGGGGCAAATCGCACTGGATGGATAAAAGGATCTTCTCAGAAGTGGGCAAGGAGTTGGTCTGCACGGTTCCCAGCCTAACACAGCTGAAGCTGGCACAGCAGGGCAGGCCCAGCACTTTTTGCCCAGCTCAGTGTGTTGTGCTACAGCACTGTGCCACGAGTCTGGACACGAAACAATGCTGAAGAGAAAGGCCAGGGCTGTGCTAGGTGTGGATTCACACCGATGTACCATCAATGACAAGTACCAAGCCACACTGGAAAATATTATTCAGGTCAAGCCCCATCACTGAGCTGCATGGAAAGGAGGAGGTATCCCAAGACACATCAGTCTATGACCCATGCTTACACCACCACGCAAAGCTGCCATTTCTCCACTGGAGATGTGCAAAGGAAAGAGACCATCAGCCTCTTCTCCACCACCCACATTCAGTTAAACAAGAAAACGAGTCCTAAAGCCCCACTGTGAAATCAGGCTCATGCTGCAAGACATAACCTCTCCTATTAAAGTCATCATGAAAAAATATAGGTCTGGCAGTCATAAGGAAATGTTTGCCAGTTTAGGAAGATAAAGAGAGGTAGAGGTATCTGCCTCAATCTGCAAACAGCCTGAAAGAGCAGCTCAGAGGTACAGGTTACCTGATCCAGGTCTATGGCTCATCAACTACAGGAGCCTGCAAATGTGTAAACAGCGACTATGGCATCACTACAGCAAACTGAAAAGGATTATCCCAGGAGGAGCACCAGCTCAGGCATTGCTCTAGCCCAGTCTGGTTCCACTAGCGGGCAGAACACAGGCAGCAGGGAGGAACTAGGCATGCCCCCATTACAGATTTTCAATCCTGTCCTCTGACAGAGGGACAAGCAGCAGACAGGATGCCCTTCAGTGGGCAGGCTTGCCTGAGAATGTCAGATGGAATGTTAAAGATGCAGTATCTTTTCCTAAGAGCAGCCAGAATTCAGCCTAGGTCAGGCCTAGGGTACAGCAGCTCTCCCCATTCACACAGCAAGGGCAGCAGCTGTTTCCACCCGACACACTGGGGGTCAGGAGGTGGAGGAGCAGTCAACTGCAGTCAGTTTTGAACAGGAGCAGCTTGTGAGCAGCACTGCCAGCCATGTGCAGCAGCATGGCAGAGAGGGGACCCCCGAGGCCTGCCCAAGCAGATCAGGGAAGCACTGTCCCCAGCTTCTTCCCACAGAGACACCATGGGCAGTTCCAGGCCTCCATGGGCCTCGAGATGAACACCAGGAGCAATGGACAAAATGGTTTTAAGGGCAAGAGCCCCAGCCCCACCAACCCCCTGGAGAAGCTCAATATGGGGCCAGGAGTGCTGGCAGACACGTGCTAGATGAAGGTGGAGTCCAGCTGGCTCATTTCGTGATTGCTGCGGGCACGTGCCTCAAAGAGCTGCTTGATCAAAGCAGATTTCTCCTGTTCCAGCTGGGTGATGCGTTCACTCTTGTCAGTCACCTCCTGCATTGGAAAGAGGAGATAAATGCTGCTCAGAGCTCTGTGCTGTGCCTGAGGCCTCTGTGACGTGGGCCAGGCCCAGCTGCTCCATGCCCCTGCAAACCAAAAGCACCATCTGCAGATGTCAGACCATAAACCCTGCAGAGAACCTACCTGGGCAGGGGCATCCTCAGCATCTGCACCCTTCTTGTGGTCTTCATTTGTCAGTCTTTTCCCTACAGCAGGGCCAATGAGGTCCACATCCATGGTCCCATATCCACAAACAGCCCAAGCCCATTACATGAGGGGCATTCAGTTGTGAGAGGGAAGGGCTTGAAGTGCAGCCCATGCCCCACCTCCAGGATGACCAAAGTTGGCCAAGCTGAAGGATCACTTTCCACAGCCACATATTCTTTCTCTGATGGTTCCCTCTCAGCATTCTTCTCCCCACCATCCCTGCTCACCTTGGTGAGAAGCCGGTTTTGCTCCTTCAGCATGTTGATGGCTTGCTGGGAACCTGCTGAGGCTGGGGACACCGCAGGGGCAGTGGGGGTCAGCCTGTTCAGTGCTGAGGTGGGGTTCCCTGGCTGTGGAGAGGATGAAGGGAAATGATAAGACAACAACCTTCTGGTGGCCCTCCTCAACCTGCCTCTGAAGCCAGGTTTCTGTGGCACAAGGGAACTAATGAGCTGGGAACTGAGAGAAACCCAGCACAGGATTAAGATCCACCAGCACAGGCCAATGCAGGGTCTCTAGCAAGGTTATTCCAGAGTAGTGCAGACAGAAGTGGAAGCACTCCTTGTAGCATATCCTGCTCCTACAAGGAGCCCATGCAGCAGCTGGCATCCAGGACAGTCAGCTCTGAGAGGACTGACTCAGCACCTCCGCAGGATGCGTTCCCTGTTTGCATGCAAAGATCTACACCTTCAGGGGGGATCTCCTTTAGGTCTCCATATGCCTTGAGCATCCTCCAGCCCAGACAAGATGCACTTCCCTCCTGACCCATCTTGGCAACAGAGCCAAGTCACCTCTCCATAGCCCAGGGAAGCTCTGGCAGCCCATATGCCAGCTTGGCCGCCAGCATGAAGGCAGGCCCCTGGCTCACACAAGTGACTGCAAGCCGCTAACTTTGTTCTCACCTTGCCCACAGCTGACAAGAGGTCACCCAGGCAGCGGTTCACCTCCTGCAGCTTTGGGATCAGGCGTCCCAGGTGGCTCTGGCTGCCATCAGGAAGGAAGTCCTGGAAGATGTGGAGAAAGGGTCAGGTGTTACTTTGGTGCCAGCTTCCAAGGAACCACGCTGCCCGATGGGGAGGCTCGGTGGCTGGCCATCTTCCAGCCCTGCCCATACCTCCCAGCACCAGGGCACTCCTCCATTCCCACATCCCAGCCCCACAGCCTCACCAGCACAAAGCCCACACAAGCCTTGAGATGCACACGCGTTTAGATGCCATGGGATGCATGCTGCCTCACAGCACAGCCAGCACGAGGGCGAAGGCTGTGGCTGTTCTGTCAGGCTGGGATCCTGATCCTGTGTGCAGATGGCAAGACATGAGTGGGGCTGGCTAGCTGTGCTGAGGGTGCATGCTGCCTCAGATCCCTCTCAGCAGGCCCAAGGGAAAGCCCCATGGCTGGCATGTGTGCAGCAGAACACCTGAGTCAGTGCGAAAGGGTCAGCCTTCCTGCATGGGTCATTTTTGCCTGGGAAAGCCACTGCCATGAAGCCAGGCCTGATCCCATCCTTGCAACAATGTCTCAGCTCTGCACCAAGTGTGTGGATAAACACAGAACAGAGGGACATGCTTGCTGCCTCTCCCCCTCTTCTGCCAGGGGGGGCTGCTCCAATTCCCCCCACCCATCTGGGATCCCCAGGCCAAAAATGCAGGCACACACAGACAGCACAGCGAGGCCAACACCAGGTGAAACAAGACGTCCCAACCCAGTTCTTCTAGCCCACAGATTCTCCCAAGCTGATGAACAAGCATCCCCAGAACAAGCCCTAGACTCACAGTGCTGGTTTTGTTTTTGCCCAGCAGCCTCTGGCGTTCTTGCATGAAGTGGATGTGCTGGTGGTACCACTCGCGGGCACGCTCAACCATCTCCAGACCCTGAAGCAGGAAATCCTTCTCCTGTTCCAGCTCCTTCATATGCTTCAGCTGCAGGACAGAATGCACGCGTGTTACTCCCTCCTTACCCAGTCCAAGCCAAATGCTCAGAGAAGCAGTGCCTGGTCACCTCCCATCTGAAGGCCCCTAGGAGCAATGTAACCTAGGCCCCTTCCTGCAGCCCAGCCCAAGGAGCTGGCTTCCTCATGAGGCACAGAGGAATTTGGTTACTGGCAGGTGTGGCAGCCCCTCTTGCCATTCGCAGCTGCAGAGGAGTTGGGTGATGGCCACTGGATGATCCTATGATCCTGGTTTGGGGTAGGTTCTCCAATGTGGGAGAGCAACAGCAACAGTCAACAGGCCATCAGGTCATCTCTATTTTCCTGGCCAGGGAACCAGGCCTGCTCCCCATCAGCTCTCACTACAGAAACAGGTTTCTCTGCTTTGTCATTTATCTGAGCACATGCTAAGAGCAGGGCCTGCAGCCACTCTTGAGGCTGTGAGCTCCTATGAGCAGCAGCAACTCACACTGCTGTCAGGAAGCAACCAAGTCACCCGCACAGACCAGAAGCCTGGGCAAAACCTATGGCCTACTTACCCAGCCCTCTGCTTTCCCCTTTGCTTCACTGCCTGAAGCATCTCTGAGCTGAGCAAAGCATGCCTTTCTACTGACTGGTTCTGCTCAGCCTTCAGGTTTGAGCTCCAGAGCCATCTGCAGAAGTACTAGGCATGTTCAGGTGTCGGGGGAGGCTACAAGAGCACCTGAAGCTCTTGCCCTCAGGCCAGCTCAGGCTCCCACCAGCAACCCTCTCCATTGGCCCCTTGGCATTGCACTGCCACGAGGAGTCTGCTCCCTGTGGAACAGGGCATCCTCAGCACAGCAAACCATCAGCTCTTGCCCAGCAAGTTTGTGCCCCCTCCCCCCCAACCTGCTCCTCCAGAGCTGTGCCCCCCGCTCACATTCTTGCAGCTGCTCTGAGAAAAAGAGGCCAAGAGCAGCCCCAGCCCTCCCTTCAGCAAACAGCCACCTCCCCTTTCTGCCACAATGCCACCTGAGCTTCACTGCCTGTGGAACAGACCGGGCACCAGGAGCTGCCCCACGGAGGGCAGGCTGCTCTCCCCACGTCCAAAGAGAGCCAAGCAGTGAGCCGGGAACTTCTCCTGCTGTCCGGAGAGCATCTGGAGGGAGACTCAGCTTAGAAGTGACCCCAGGCAGACCCCCCTTCAGCAGACAGACGAGGATGTACCAAACATTCTTTGAGAATGGCAGCACTTCCCTGTCCCCATCTCCACACCGGGAGCCCTACAGCTGTCACACACCAGCCACCCCATAACACCAGGGCTGCTCTTGCTCCCTCCGCTCCTGGAAACGCTGTTGACAATACAGCAGCAACACACACAGGCTCAGACAGACAGACAGAGGGGAACATACCCACAGGAAGAACCGCAGAGCCTTGGTACTGCACAGGCTGTTGCTGAGGGGCATGAAGAAGGTGCTGTATGTTACAAGGACCCCCATCCAGCTCTGGCTGCAGCCTGTGACTGCCTGTCCCACCCTGATCCCATCTGACTTGCTGGTCAGCATGGAGATGGGAGGAAGGGGCAGCAACCCACTGAGCTGGGGAACATCAGCAGTTCTGCTGGCTGCAGGGACAGATAGCATCTCCCTAGGGGCAGTGGGATGGGATACAGCATCTCGGGCAGGGCCAGGACAGGGAGGTGGAGTGGGCACAGCAGGTCTTGGTTGGTGCTGCCTTTGGTAGAAGGGGAGGGGAGAGTGCCATGCCCTCGGCTGCCCACAAATTAAAGTGCTCAGCCTCTCACAGGCCTCTTCCCAACTACCCTAAGGCCATGGGGAAATGGGGCCAATCGATGGACTCACTGAAAAACACAACAAAAAAAAAACAACCACCACCAACTGAGCAGACATTAGCTGTTCATCTTAAATCTCTGGGCTGCAGCACAGCCCCCTCGCCTCGCTGATCAAGATTAACAGGTCCTATTGTACTCATGGGCTGCCAAACGGACATCAGTCCCTTCCACCCCCACCCCTCTGGAATTGGAGCAAATTAGCTGTGTGCTGTGACTCTGCAGGGCCCAGCATCTCCCCAGCACCAGGGAGGATGGAAGCATAGCCAGGCAAGAGCACTGTCCTGCACATAGACTCAGTCCTTACTAGATTCAAACCTGCTCCAACTGTCTCTGCATACCCAAATGTTTGTGCCCTGGTGCTGGGGAAGGCTTCTCACCCCCACAAGGATAGTGCCAGGCAACTCATCTCTGAGAGGAGGAACACAAAAGCAGTGCAGCACTTGGATATAAAGGGGATGGAGGGAAGAAATGTGGGACACCTGACTCCCATATCCCCCATGGCAACTAAACAGTGTGGTGAAACAAAGGTAAGAGCAACACTAGCCCAAAGCAATAGTATGTGTGGCAGTCCCAGGAACAAACAGCAAATTCCAGCAAGACGCCCTGGCCACCAGCACGCCTTCCTCACCAGCACCAGGAAGGATGTGGAGCTGATGGAGCACTGCCACCTCTGCTGCACTCCAGCTTGGAGCTGCATGCACACACTAAAGCCCTGCCAGAAGAGGGGGGCATCCCCTCCCCAGGCACCCAACAAAACCTGAGGAGCAGAGGGAGCACAACCCTGGGCAGGCACATCCACAGTTACTGCCTCTTGTCAGCACCTCTCAGCTGAGATGGAAGGAGAGGACTGGCCCTTTGCATTGCCACAAGCCCAGCAGACCTCTTCCCACATGTGCATAATCCAACCCTTCCCAGGCAGGTCAGGCCAGGCCAGGAAACAGAGCGTGTTATATTTCCCAAAGCCGGGCGATGCTGCAGTCGATGCTGCACAAGGACAGTCCATGCAGCCCGCCGGCTGGCCCAGACCAGGCAGCGAGTGACACCAGGGTGTGAAAAGGAGAAGTGCAGATGTGAGAGATGCAGCCTTGCCAGCAGCTCCTGAAGCCTGAGACAAAGAAAGGAAGGTTGGACGATCATTCATTCTACAGACGAGGTCCTGGCTCTCTTCCCAGTCAAATTTTGCTTGAGCTTGTGGGCAATATGCCCAGCCAGCTTCTACATTCCACTTGGGAGCACAGATCCCTTGGTCTGAGTAACCTGATCTAAGCCTCTCCACTTAGCAATAGAGAGAGAGAGAGAGAAACAGATCTCTTGGTCCCAGGCTTCCCAGCCAAATTCAGTTTAGATTTGTCTGCAAAAAATCTCTCAGGAGCCACAAGGATCAGCACACTAGAGCCCTGACCTACATCATCTAGCAGAGGTCACAGCACAAGGCCTTTTCCCCATGCGCTGTCCACATTCTGGTGGAAGGGAAGCCTGCAGCACTGGCTCTGGCTGCTCAGGGTCCTCAGGCTGCAGCAGAGCATGCCTCAGCACCACCAGTCACCAGCACAGTGCAAACGTGACTTCTGCTGGAGTGCTTGAAAGGCCCAGAGACCGACCTACTGAGATCACTGCAGCACTGGGGCCTCCTCCTAACACTGCAAGGTAAACTTGCAGTGTCTTTCCCAGTCTTTCCCAGTCCAAGCTTTTGCCCACAGAGAATGCGTTTGACTGCACAAGTGCCAACTCCATTGAGTGACCTGGCTCTTGGAAATACGTACCTCCTCCTTCCCCTACGCATTTCAAGAAGCAGAATACCTTGGAAATAATTGCAAGGTCATCATGTACACTAACAAAGCTTTGTAACAGAAACACCAGGATCTTCCTGACATCCAAAGATCCTACAGCTCCCATGTGCAAGGTGGGTGGGAGAGAGCAATAGCCCACAGTGCTCATATCAGCAGTGAGGGACCTCTGCAATATCCTCACTTGGGGCAGCAGTCCACAACAGGGCTGTTCTCTTACCATGCCAAAGTCCACACCATTGGCAATAGTGTGTCTCCGGTGTTCTGCACGTCCCCTCTGATGTCTCCGAATGTCCCCAGGGCCTGCATGGCCACCATCTCCCTGGGACTGCCCAGCAGACTTAACATCAATACCTGTAACAGAAGAAAGCATAAGGGCACCAGCTGCTTGCAACAGAAACCTCTCCACTGTCCCTGCATGGGGCTGTCTGAAAGGCACTCCTACAAGCTGGCCAGGCAGGGAGCAGCTGAGAAAGCACCAGCCATAGCATCTGCTAAAAATCTTTGTACAGGCAAGACAGACCTCAGTAATATCTCACTTGGCTGTGCCAGGCATGCAAGTGCTCTCTGTGGTCATCTTCTGAATAAAGCAGGCAGCCTCCAGGCAGCGCTGCTTCAGTCAGCACAACCAAACCACCAGCGACACCGCCTGCCCTGGCTCTGTCCTCACAGGACCCCTGGCTCCCATTCGGGCAGCACAGGCTCTGCGGGGCACTCATCTCCTTCCGAAGGCAGTTGTTTGGTGATGGGCTCAGCCACATGGGTGCTCCCACAGCCCATTTGCACCAGCAGCAGCAACCTGGCAGCACCAGAGAGCGTCAGGGGTCAGCTCCATCTCTGGACACATGGCAGCTCTCACAAGGAGCTTGCTCTGGAGGTGGCCACAAAGAGCAGACTAGCTCATTACAGAGCAAACACTTTCCTTCCCCCCGCATATGTGTTTGTTGTCCAAGGTTTGTTGTTGACCACAAGCCCCATGGTCTAAGCCCCTATGGTCTTAACACACAGAAAATCTGGCTCCGGGGTTTCCAAAATTTTATTAAAATCCCAACATCCTATTTATCAAAAGGCTGATCTACTACAAACACATGACACTGGTCCAAATCCACATGTAACCTATTTCTGCAGATTAAGTTCAGGCTGGCAGGTTTTGAGCAGGATCAGACGCCTCCTGTCAGCACTGGATGACTGTGTGCAGAAGCAGGTATGGGCTGAGCACCTGCAGCTGCCCTACTCAGCACATCCCCTGTGCTGCACGCCCTGCCAGAAAGGCAGCCCTGCAGCCATGTCCAAGCCAGCTCAGCTCCGTGTTTTTGGACATGCTGTCAGAGCACCACCCTGCTGCTGAGCACCACGGCGCCAAGGCACCCAGCAGTGCAGCCAGCACCCTCTGCTAACATGCCTGGGCAGCAGGTGTGCTGCACTCCCTTCTTGCTCCAGGCCCCTGCCAAGTGTCCAGCAGAGCCTGCCTTGTGCTCATCCTCTCATTCCTGCGGCTCCCTCTGTTCTCTGGTCACAGCTTTTTGCTTTCCTGAAGAGTTTCTTTCTTAACCTGAATTTCAAACAAGAACCAGAAAATAGTAGCAGGGAGGCAGGCAAGGGAAAGCAGGCAGCAAGGCAGCTGCAGGACACATCTCCCTGGGACTGCCCACATATGTCCCAGGCACCCCCACCCACTGTGATCCTCTCCTCTGACCAGCCAGGCACACACAGTGTGCTCTGTAGTGTGGGCAGGCAGGAGGGAAAGAAGCACTGAGCAGGGTCTGAGGTCTGCCCAGCTCTCAGCAGGGCACAAAGATGCAAAGGGCACAGGATACAGGGCAGGAGAAGCGAGTTGAGGCTGCAGGAGTCACCTCTCGCCTGGAAGACGAGCCCAGCTCACAGGAGGAAGCTGAGAGGCAGCAAGATAGGATACCTACACAACTGCAAGGGTATCTGTGCTGCCAGCATCTATCAGTTCAGCAACAGGAGTGGAAGTAGGCTCACAGCAGCAGCCAGCAACACCCTAGCAGCGGTGCAGCTGCACACTCACCTCACTTAAACCATTACTGTGCTACTTTGGAAAGGTACCGGAGTGGCACACAAGAAGTCCTGCTGCTGGTACACCACAGCATCCCACTTCTCTTGCCATCAAGGGCTCCAGTACAGACAGGTCTCTGGCATCTCACTTAACACAAAGTCTGATATTACTCACTTATCTGTTTTGCCAGATGCCTTTGGTTTCAGACACCCATATCTACCTGGGAGGAACAGCGAAGCCAGCACAGCTGGCACAAATGAGCACACGTTCTCCTGAACCTGCAGCACAACCTGAATGGGAAGTGGAAGGATAATCTCAAAACCAAGTCACTTCAATAAGCAGAATGCCAAAGCAAAGCCAGGAAGAAACCTGTGGGAAGAACTGCAGAATGGAAAAAAATACGTTAAAACTTTTTGTTGTTGTTTGCTGAAGCACCACTATTGAGCCTGTGTAGTATGATAAAAGAGCCCAGACTTCAGGCGAACCTCTGATAAGAAGGTGCTCCCTGGTCAAAGAGCAGAGCTCCGCACACCTGAGTTATCAATGCAGTGGTAAAACTGAACCCTTGCCAACAACCTGGGATCGGCTCCTCTTGGGCACAGGGCCACCTCCCAGTGGGGACCCCCTGCTGGGCACACGCTCAGCCCTCAGCAGTGACTTTCCAGACACCTGGCAGCTGTTCTACACACTTGGCAGCGGCCTGGGCAATAACTGCTGCCTACAAAACCATCCTGCTCCTTCCTGCTGGTGCTAGGCAGCTTCTAGAGCCAGGCCACCCTGGCTGTGCTGGGAGGAGGCAGTGCCCAGGGGCACCACCCTAGGCACAGCACTGACCATCCAGCACCTTCATTTCCCCCGCTCCCAGAAGGGACAAAAGCTTTCCCATTGGAAACCATGGGGGTAAAGAACTCGAACACTGGGATACCTGGATGCTGCTGTGAGAGGCAAGCTAAGAGCCAGCAGTGGGAAGTTGTCACAGTGACTCCTCTGCTTTCAGCCTCACTTTTCCCCCTTGTCCCAGCAGATGCTGGGGGCTCCCAGGTGCTGTGGCCGCATGCAGGCTATGGCTGTGACCTGGGTCAGGAAGCAGAGGTGGGCAGCACCCTGCAAAAAGCCCCCTCTCCCAGAAGCACAGACAGGGAGAACTCCCTCAAAGCCTTTGATGACTACAAGCACTGATCAGCACCACCTGCTCTTGGACAGACTTCTCCCAAGAGCCACAGCATGCAGCCAGAGCCTTGGAACAGCCTTGAGCACAGCTTCTGCAATCTAACCAAGCTGAGGCTTATTGGACCCCCAGCAGCTCCTGACCAACAGCACCAGGCACGTCTCTCCTCGGTCAGCTGAGAGCCAGGTCTTGCTGTGCTGAGGCTTGACTCCTTCCCAGCCAGCTGGAAGGAGCATCCAAAGCTCCACCTCGTCCTAGGAAAGTCCCCTGTGGTATATAGCATCACTGAGCAGGCACGTGGGATTGGGAACTCAAAGAGTGAAAATAGCTGAGTTATAACTGTCACTGAGCTGCTGAATCAACCTGGAATTTGGGCCTGTTGCCAGAAAGTTGCCCTGCTTTTAGGGAAGCTGGCAGCAAGGGCTGAGGCATTAAACTCACCTGCAGCCTCAGGACATCCACACAACACCTGCCTACAATGCAGTGATCCTCAGGAACCAGAAAGTTATGCTCTGCAGTACTCATCTGCTCAGTCTCAGCTAGTGGAGAGCTTTCAATATGATGATTATTTATCATCATATTTTACTTCTCCCCCCAGGTTTTTCCAGATTTAGACTCTTAATGCCAAAAAGAAACACCCAGCCTGCTTAATAACATTTCCCTGGGAGAAGCTCCTGTGATTCACCTGGAGGCAAAATGGAAAGCAGGGAATCTCTGGGACATTTAACATTTCTTCTCCACCCAGCAGAAGAGACTGGGAAGGAAAGGGTGGGGAAGGGAAGGTAAACCAGCTCGGGCACCTTTCTGAGGTAAAGGAAGGCATTGTGCTCAAGTGTTGAAACAGCAAAACACCGAGTTCTCACACAGAGCTCTGTGTCAGGAGATCTCAAAGCACTGCACAGGAGCAGCCAGGAGGTCCTGTATTCCTTATGGGCATTTCCTTCACACTAGCAGTAAGCCAAGAGCTCAGTGAAGGAGTCCTCTCAGTGGAGGGGGGAGCTGCCGGGAGCAGCGCTCTCCCTCTCCTGACTTTGTCAGCCCCAGAATCCCACTGGTCTGTCAAACTGAACCATTGTCGAGCTGTCAAGGAACGTGTACTGTCCTTATATGCTTCTACTCTCCACCTGTCCAGCGGGGCTGAACAGCTCACACCAGACTCTCCCAGCCACTGTGCTAAGGCAAGGAAGGAGGCGGACGCCCCGCGGTAGGTTCTGTGCCAGCCTGCAGCCACACAGGACGGATGGCACGACCCGCTGACAGCTCTGAGCCACAGCAGGAGCAGACTGGCACATCGGTCCTGGATCCTGGGGAAGGGCCCGGGGGCAGTGCTGGGTGCCGCTGGGCTCCGCCGCTGACCGCAGCACCGGGCCGGCAGCAGCTCACTTCTCCATCGCAGCGCCCAGCAGCTCCTGCTGAGGATCGGATCCACCCCACGGGGAGGTCACCTACAGACTCGGTGCCAGAGGACAACTCCGGACATGTTACTGCAAAGCCCTTAATTCTTCTTGTCACCACTATAAACAGACAAGCACCCACACGAGGAGAAGCGCAAAGGGAAGAACGAGCCTGGGAAAAGAGCAGGATTTGCAAACAGCGCGGTCTCCATTCCGGTTTATCTGGAGCTTGAAACAAAGCCCACGGAAGCCAAAATAAAAAGCAGCGGCGACTCCTCAGAGCTCCCCACCAGGCCCGGGGGAAGAATTCGCCGTTGCTTTAAATGCCAAAGGAAGAACAGGTCGGTGCCGCCTGGGAACCGGCCCGCCCGCCCAAGCCGCCGCTCCGGCAGCCCGACCGGGGGTCCAGCGCCTTCATCTCCGCGTCGAGCGAGGCGAGGGCCCCGCGCAGCGCCGGCAGACTGCCCTCGTCGGCGGTCATCGACTGCGTGGCCGCGTTCAGGAAGCGGTAGAGCTTGTCGGGGCGCAGCAGCAGCGAGCTGTTGGTGGCTTCCTGGATCATCGAGCTGAGGAAGACCTGCTGACGACCCATCCGCTCGGTGTCCGACCCGTTGCCGATCGCGCGGACCC
>JAOWBP010004368.1:160438-175010 GCA_028571105.1 Tragopan temminckii | reverse complement strand
TTTCCACACAGAGGGTGGAGAGGCACTGGAACAGGTTGCCCAAGGAGGTTGTGGATGCCCCATCCCTGGAGGCATTCAGGGCCAGGCTGGATGTGACTCTGGGCAGCCTGGTCTGGTGGTTGGCAACCTGCACATAGCAGGGGGTTGGAACTGGATGATCTTTGAGGTCCTTTTCAACCCAGGCCATTCTATGATTAATAAACTATTCCTCAATTTTTTCAATGTTTTTTTTTTTTTCCCTTAAATAATTCGGATTTTTTTTTTTTTGGCTGATATTTCTCTGTGTATGTCTGTGGTGTGTGCTGAATAAGAGCTAAACTTTTTGGGCCTGTATGGAAACTGCTGAATCAGGGCCTGAACCACTGACTGATCATCTGAGGCAAGTAGGTTCACCCCTGGGAGCACAGGTGAAGGCAATTCAGCTGTGGGACAGGAAGGGGTAAAGACTGGCTGCTCCTCTCCTAGCCCCCATTTAAAGGCTGACTGCCACTAGGGAAGGGTCTCTTCCTGGAGATTGCTCCCTTTGGAGTTTTTCTGTGAGCCCAGGACACGGGTGAACATTTTCATTTATTTTCCATTATCCCATTTCACCGTGATAATCCTTCTTGTGATACGACCTATAAAATACGAGTTTAACCATGTCACTCTGCTAATTGTATATTTGTTGATTGTACATGGCTCCTGACTACAAGAAAGATTTGGAGACCCTGGAGCGTGTCCAGAGATGGGTATGGAGCTGTGAGGGGTCTGGAGCACAAGTGTGATGGGGAGCGGCAGAGGGAGCCGGGATGGGTCAGGCATAGAGAAGGGGAGCTCAGGGGAGATCATATGGTTCTCCACAGTTCCCTGAAGGGAGGCTGTGGTGAGATGGGGTCAGCCTCTGCTCCCAGGTAACAGCGATAGGACAAGAGGTGGTGGCCTCAAGCAATGCCAGGGGTTGTTCAGGTTGGGTATTAGGAGGTATTTCTTCTCAGAAGGAGTGGTGAGTTATTGGCACAGGCTGCTCAGGCTGGTGGTGGAATCACCATCCTTGGAGGTGTTGGAGAACCGTGGTGATGTGGCACTGAGGGACATGGTTAGTGAGCAGTGTTGGTGGGCATGGTTTTATAGTTGGATTGGATGATCTTAGTGTTTTTTTTCAACCTTAGCAGTTCTGTAATTTGAAGCTGATGGTAGTCAAACTTGGCCCAGCTCGTGCTCTTTGTTTTAGTTTTCCAACTAAATTATCACTGTAGACAAATACATGACTGTCAAGTATCATATGCTAATGTCTCTAGTACAGTTGCTGGAACACGCCAGAGGTTTATAACTGTACTATATTTTATACTTTGCAGAGTTTGAAGAAGCAAGAAAATGGGTAGCAAACGATTTAGCCTTTGATAAAAATGTGGATGTGAACCTGTTTGAGAGCACTATTCGTATCCTGGGTGGCTTGCTGAGCACCTACCATCTCTCTGGGGATAGCCTGTTCCTGGAAAAAGCTGTGAGTGATTGGTCCTGGAAAGTAAATTGGATTAGTATATCATAGTGGAAGCAGTTGGGAAAGGGTTCATCAGGAAGTTAAATGTTTTTTGCTGTTTTGCAGCTGTTTCATAATCAGAATGGTGGGAGAGGCGTTTACCATTAATTTTTTAAGCCTGTATTTGTTTGCTCTCTGGATCAACTTAGAGCTCTACTGTGTTGTACCAGCTACTATTTTAGATGTGCCTTTTAGATTTTTCTGTTGATGAAGAGCTGACCATTGTAAGGAATTTTATGAAACAAAAGCTTAAATAAATGGCTTGACAAAATCTACCAAATACTCTTTTCACCTTTTCACTGCATCTTGACAGCATCAGCCACCTCCTTAAATTAGACAGAGTAGATGATTTCAACATTAAGTCATGTTGTATAGGGACTGCAAGCTTGGTTGAGGCATACAGTGCAGGAACGAGGTAGAAACTAGTTATTCTTCCAAATTAATCTGTGACCAATTTTAATTCTTGTCTTTCTCTCTCATGATCTAAAGCTAGGCTGCTATTGTCTTCATCTGATTGTTGAAAGAAAACCTGAAGGTTTGCATGTGTTTATGTTTACTTTTCTTTTTCATCCCGTGTTCTTTAGAAAGACATTGGGAACAGGCTCATGCCAGCATTCAAGACTCCTTCCAAAATCCCGTACTCTGATGTCAACATTGGCCGTGGCACCGCACATCCGCCCCGCTGGACGTCTGACAGCACTGTGGCAGAGGTGACTAGTATTCAGCTGGAGTTCAGAGAGCTCTCTCGTCTCACTGGGGATGAAAAATACCAGGTATGGAAGAACCAGTTGGCGTTACTCCTTTTTTTCTTTTTTTCACTCTGTAGTTATCTACGGCACCACCAGCACCTGTAGTCTCCCTGATGTTAAATGAGTTGTGAAACTGTAAGTGAAGAAAGGAAAATTCCAATTATTTTCTTAAGCACCAGAAGGTAATGGTGGAGATGATTGTTTTTCTTCCTTGGAAACAGCTTTTTATTTTCAAAAAACAGGACAACCATCTCCTCGCACCTGTCCCTTCACTCTTAGGACTGGTATTTCTACTTGACACTACATTATCAGATCTGCAAAAAAATTAAATGTGGGCTGTGAAGCTGTGCATAACTTAATGTTTTTAGAATTCTGCACGTGACTTCTTCATGCCATTGTGTAAATTCTAAGAAAAAAAATACTCTTGTTGCCCTTCACAGGATTAAAATGGCTATAAATTAGATTCTTTGTCATGGTATAAGAAGAATTTATTTAAAACAAAAATTTCGTAGAAAAGAATAATTTCCACTGTTGTTTTTTGGTAATGTTGTTCTGTTGTTTTTAATCTGTATCTGGAGCTCATGCTTTGAATAGTGCTGTTATTTCTTTAGGGATAACATGGTTCATGCAGTTGTTTTAGCTGGGAGTCAGATCGTAGTCTCACACTGAAGTACTGGTTTTTGAGTGGGCTTTCTGCACTCAGGAATACACTTGCGCTTTGTATTTGAGAAGGAAAGAGTTTTAATTATTTCAGAGTACTTAAACATACTGAGAACATCAGGCTTTGATAGTCAGAAAGCTTGAAATGCTGTGTTTATTACATCCCATGAGCTGAACTTGTTTACAGAAGGATAACTAAAGATTTGTTATTGGTCAGAAGCTACTGGCCACAGTTTTTTGTATCATCTGTATGTGTGTAATTTATGTTTATACTGTTCTTTCTTCTAGAAAGCTGTTGATGAGGTGATGAAGCATGTTCACACTCTTTCAGGGAAAAATGATGGACTGGTGCCTATGTTCATAAACACCAACAGCGGGCAGTTCACTCACTTAGGTGTTTATACTCTGGGAGCCAGAGCTGACAGCTACTATGAGTATTTGCTCAAGCAGTGGATTCAGGGTGGGAAAACAGAAAATGAGTAAGTTCTTTCTACTTCTCACACTGATATGAACATGATATAAGTTGTAAACATTTCTGTTGTAGTTCAGTGCTGAAAGAAATATGATGTGTATATCTAACAGTCAACTTAAGGTAGCTCACTTTTAGAAACAGGTGTATGATGACCTGTGGTAAGCTGAGGTTAAAACATCTGGAGAATTGGACTTGCTCTCAAAATATCCTCTCCTCAGAAAACTTCTCTTAGTCATCACATCAGATGTGATGAACATTATGGACAGGAGAAGCGATTCAAGTCTTTGCACTAAATATGGAGTATAAACAGGCTGCCTTTGGAAATGGTGTTCCCTTTGGAAATTATACTGCCTTTCACCAGCTGTCCAAGTATTCTCTGGGTTTGTTAGGAAGGACAACTCCTACTAGATGGTTGTGGTGGGAGGTTTGGTGTGTGAGGTGTAACTTTTTAGGAAGTTTAACATTTGTTTAAGCATTACTTTAGGTCTCTTGACTTCCTCCTATCTGCCCTGGATAAGTGGAAAAGAATGTTTTTAAGGAGTAGAAAAATTAGAGATGTTTGAAGGTTTCCTTCAAAACAAGGGGGAAAAAAATCAAGCAGTTTTTATAAGCTGATTGTGTTGGAAGTGTTTCATGTCAATGGGTTCACTTCATCCGGAGAGGCAGTGTGCCCCAGTGAGGCACTGTAGAGCAGATGTATCTATCTTTGTGTAGTTTGCATCATGACTTTTTACAAGCCATGCTTTACTGTAAACAGAATCATTGTCTTTAGGCTATGATGGTATTCTGTGAGCCTCAAAAGGGAATTACAAAAAGATTTTCTCATATAAAAATATTTAGAATAATGGAAAGTCCAGTTAAATACTGTGAAGAAGTGATTCATAATGAGTGGTCAAACACTGGAAAAGATTGCTCGAAGTCATTGCTTAAGAGATGCTCAGAAATTGACTGGACAACCCTCCAAGCAACCTGATAAAACCCAATCTCTTCAGAGCAGGAGGTTGCATTACAGATGTCCAAGACATCATTACCAGCTGGGGCTTTCTGTGATTACAGTACTCCTAAGGATTCCTGAAATAATATCTAGTTGTTTGGAAACAGAGTTGGAGTTATATTTGCTTTATTACTTAGGAGTTACTTGAAAAACAAACCCAACGTAGCTATGTGGTAGCTGTAGCTAATAAATGTACATCATCAGCTGTGATGAAATGGATTCTGTGTGTATGTGAGCCAACTGGGAATGGTTTTAATTTACAGACTGCTGGAGGACTATATGAGAGCCATAGAAGGTGTGAAAAAGCATCTTCTTCAGAGGTCACAACCCAAGAAGCTTACCTTTGTAGGAGAGCTTGCTCATGGCCATTTCAGTGCCAAGATGGTAAGAGTACACCTGCACATAACAACACAAGAAAACAAGAGCAAAACTACCACCACAAAGAAAAAAAAACATATGTAAGTGTGAGGCTGTGATGCTCTCATGTGTAGCTTTTCAGACAAAATCTGACCTGTAGCAATTACTTTCTGAGCAAAGATGTTTCCTCTGGCTTTGTGAGCCACTACTGGAAGATGATTAGCAACAGCTTTGACAGTTTACATGTAGCTGAGATGTAAGGAGCACTGCAGAGAGAGTGGGAGAATTGCTTATGCTCCACCAGGCTCGCTGGCCTGTCTTCGAAGGCTGCAGGCTCTATGGATGTGTGTAGCAATGTAATGACAGTAACTAGTTTGAGGATAATGGTTACCCGGGGACCTTCTCTTTATCTTATATTTACCTTTCTGAGTTACTCCAGTAACTGCATTTACATTCATATGAAAGTTAACATTTTGGTGTTGGATTTGAGTTCTACCCCAACCCACCCTCCTTTGTCATAAAATTTCAGTGTCTGAAACTGCTGCGACACTGTCTGTTTTGTGTAATACTTCTTCTCTATCATTTGGAAATACAAAAATTTGAAAGTACACCTGGCTTTGCAGATTAACCTTGAAAACAAGCAGTTGACCTCATCTTGCTCTGTTAGTACGAAAAAATGGAAAAATGAGAACTTCGGAGGCTTCTGTCTATTCGTGACACTTATTTCTTTTTCTGCATGTACGTTCAGTAGTTGAAGCAGTGTGTCATTTGCTGTTGGGAAAACTTGCTAAGCTGAACTCCCTGTTCTTAATCTGTAAAGTCATGCTCTTTAAAATGTGGTTTTAAAATCTTTCACTGAAAGATCTTATGAAATACAAATAATAGCTTTTTTTTTTTTTTTTGTGGTGCATTACTGGTGTATGTGTGGCCTTGTGTGCACTTTTTCAATACCTGTAGTGAGCTTTAAGGAACTCTTTGGCTTGTCTGTTTTCTTTATAGCATTCAGCTCTGTTTTGCAGCATGATGTCACTCTCCTGTGCTTATGCTGAACCTCAACCAGTACCCATGGAATTGGACAAAGTGTTTGACAGTTCATACCAGTGCTACCTGAGCACCAGGGCACGTGTCTTGTGTTCGAGTGGGAAAACAGAGCTTTCATTCCAAATGTTAAGAATCATTTGAAATTCTGTACGTGACAATAACCTTATAATAATTCTTACATCCATATTATCAGTGGTGGGTTACCCCTGGAAAGAGGACAGTCAATCTTGTAGTGCAAATTGAAATTTGCTGGAGCTGACTTCTGGACGCTTTATACAGTGCTGTTTTCCAATGTGTTCAGCTGACTTGGGCAACTGAGAAGACTTCATTGCTTACAAACGTGGAGCTAGCATTCCTTTTGTCCTTTGAAGGCACTGTTTGCTGTAGCATGGAAAAGCTGAGAAAGGAATGTCCCTGTAGTTCTTTCACTCCCATTTTGTGCTGGGGAAGCAAGCAAGCAGGAGAGCTGTATGCATGCTCACCCCCCAGATGCCTCTTCTGTGACATGCAAGAGCCAGACATGCTTTGTTTGCAGTGCCTGGCATGCAGCTAGCAGTGCAGAAGTGGGGCTGGGAGCGGGAGCCAGCTGCTTCCTGTGCTACAAGCATGGTGCTCACCATGTGGGTGAGCGTGAAATAACAGACCCCAAATGACAGATGTGCAAGAAAGGAGTAAGTCTTCAGGCAAAAATACGTTGAGATCTTGTCTGTGTTTTCCACTTGTACCAGCGCATGGAATGAAGGTGGTTGTGTCTCTGTGAGCGTTGTCTGTGTTGCAGTAACACTAAGGTGATTATTTCAGGCCAGTGTCTGCTTTCTCTCAGCTCTCTCCATTCCTCAGAGCTTTTTCTTGTGGCTGACCCTTCTCATTCTGTGGTTCCACCTCAGTTTTTGTTCTAAAATATTGACATGTATGTCAATATATGTCTTCACGTGTTCTTTATTGAGAAGCCTTTAGGTGATCACTGCCCCTCCCCTCCGCCCTACCTGTCACCTTTCTTTCAGATAGTTGACATAAAAGCATGTGGACTTACACTTTTTCCAGAATTGGGCTGGTGCTGTCATAATACTTCCTGTTCTGTATTGCACTGCAACAGATTGTTAAAATTTACTCTCAGGAACTTGGTACCTGAAATGTCAGGGGAAAAATAGTCACAATCTGTGTTCCAGTAGTGTAAAATGAATCCTTCACTTGATTTATGTGACCTCTTTTCCTAGTAAGAGTTGTCTTGTCTTACAGGATCACTTGGTTTGTTTTCTGCCTGGGACTTTGGCTCTGGGAGCTCACAATGGATTGACTGCTGATCACATGAAGCTGGCCGAAGCCCTGATAGAAACATGTTACCAGATGTATGCACAAGTAGAGACGGGCCTGAGTCCAGAGATTGTGCACTTCAATCTCCATGCACAAAAGGGCCACAAAGATGTAGAAATCAAAGTGAGCAACCAACTGGCATCAACTGTAGTTTGATGACCCTTCTTATCTCAATTCTGCTGCTGAATATCCCAGCCACACATTGGTGATGTACTTTGTAAAGCAGCTTGTTGTGTTGCTGCATTGCTTTGCAGGTGTACCCTAGCCCTTGTTTTTAATTACTCCTGCAGAGTATTTAGCTTCTAAATTGTATGTAGAAACTCTTTTTGGGTTGGATGTGATGGGAGTTGCTGTTTCTCCCTGTATGTGTGCTTTTGGAGGAACTACTGCTCTGAATTTTTCTTGTCTTTCTTATTTTTCTCTTGCAGCCTGCAGACAGGCACAACTTACTGCGACCAGAAACTGTGGAAAGCCTTTTTTATATGTACAGATTCACCGGAGATAAGAAATACCAAGACTGGGGCTGGGAAATCTTGCAGAACTTCAATAAATACACACGGGTAAGGTCAACTCATAATGTTCTAATTCTTACAGAACTGTGTTCACTTGCTCTCTAACAAGAGCTTCTGAAAGCTAGCTTTGTCTCTCAAAGCCATCAAAGATCTGCGGGGAATCTCGTAAGAGCAAAAGAAAAGTCAGTTTGTGCAGCATCTTGGAGTCGTAGATGCACAAAATAGTTACAAGTTATTTCAGTGGATGTACTTTTACACTGATTAAAAAGAGTAAAAGAAAGAAGCTGTGCAGACTACCAAAACATTTCTGCGTCTTCTTGGAAGCTGTTAGAATCTGTGCTGTGATCTTTAACATTCAGAAGCTGAGAAGGATCTCGCTGGATTGAAACAACACTTTGGTTGCCAGATACAAAATGCCATGGGAAGTGCATTAATGCCATAATAGAGGTCTTTTGTGTATTCATTCTAATGAGGGTGCTATGAAGAGTCCACTTTGATATGCTGAAAAAGCACAGTGCCACTGGTGATTAAATATCTGTGGCCTCTTCTTAAGAAGATAAGTGTGGTGCTCTGGCCAACTGTAAGTGCACATTATTTCCTGTACCTTTGTCCACAAATGTTAGTGCTGCAGTCTTTGCTGTATCCCTATAAATTGAGCATAAATTTTGTTCTGCTGGTGTGTTCAATGGTTTGCACAGAATTCAGTGAATTGCACAGAATTTTTGTAACTGATTTTTATGTGCAAATGAAAAGCAAGAACTAATTCTGCTGACTAGCACTTGTTTTTCTCCAAGAGCACCTGCATGCTAAGGGGTTAAAATAATATTTTAGGTAATAGAAATATACAAAGTGCTTTTTTTCTCTTTTTGCAGGTTCCTACAGGTGGTTATACTTCTATTAACAACGTTCAGAACCCCAGTAACCCAGAGCCACGAGATAAGATGGAGAGCTTCTTTCTTGGGGAAACGCTCAAATACATGTTTCTACTGTTTTCAGATGATATAGACTTAATTAATCTTGACAAATACGTATTTAACACAGAAGCTCATCCACTCCCCATCTGGGTGCCAGCATAGACTGGATCACAGCAGGGCTTCCAGTGGTGGTGTTTTTACCTTCGAGTCACTTTACTTTTCAGGGTGTGTGGAGAGATGCTGTACGACACCTTTTCTGGCTTAAACAAAACCTTTGAGAAAACATCTCTCACTTGGAGATGTCACGTCAGTCTTAAACCTAATCCCTGTGCTTTGGACCTGGGATGAAAAAACTGTGCAATATTAAGCTGCTTTTCCTGGTATTGATGGTGAGGTTCAGAGAATATTCGTAATGTGGACCATGATACAGGGCTCTGGTGGATCAGACCTCCTTTTGTCAGTCTTACTAAATGCTAATTAAATACCAGGAATGCAGAAAGTTGTCTTAAAGCACAGGAGTGTCTGGAGAGAAGGAATAAGCCTACAGGTTTCTGGTTTATTCCCAACATATGAAACACCTGGTTACGGCACCACTTCTTCACAAGTGCCTGTGGTGTTTCAGATGGTAAGTGGAATAAACAGTGGATGTTGTCCCAGGTAGAATTAAAGCTGTCAGTGTTGATACTGATAGTCAGATCTCATTCCAAACAACCAAGCTATGCTGCATCGTGTTAGAAGGAGGAAGGGGCAGCAAAGTGTCTGTGGTACAGTGTCTTAGTTTTATAGAGCACTTTGAACAATCTGTTCAAGCGGTGGCTGAAATGAATGGTGGGAGAGAATTTGCTGCTGGTTTGGCTCAAAATGGTATATAATTTTGTAGACATATTGCAGTTTTTTTAACTTATCTGCAGCAATGCAGGAGACAATGTGAAAAAAGTGAATACACATGCATTTTATGTATTAATTGCATCAGTTAGACTCAGGTATTCTGACTGAAAGCTGCTTTGTGAGGTTGGGCACTGGGAAAGCTTGTGAGCACATTAGGTATAATTCCAAGTCAGCCTCCTCCCATCCCTTCCTGTTCACACCTTGCATTGTGTTTGTTGACTCAGCGGGCTTAGAACTGTATAGCAAACTTCATGTTATTCATCAGTTTTTGGACTGTTGAGAAGTTGTCAGGTTTTGGGTTGTTTTGTTTTTTTTTTTATAGGAGTACTTTGGGTAGAAGTATTTCCATGAGGAGCAGCACTACAAGCAGACAGTCTCCATGTGTTATGACAATTTCTGGTCCCTGTAGAATTACTGAAATGTATTCAGTTTGAAAAGAACGCAGAACTAGGCTTGCTTCTTAAAGAACCGTATGGGAGCCTTTGGACCTTTTGTTTTTACACGTGCAAGATAGGCTTTAAACCATGAATTTGGAAATCAGTGTTCTTCTGTTTCAGCATTCTGTAGCTTTCTATCTTTTGATTTTATAACTGTATGGACAGTCTTATATTTGCCAATCTCAGAAATGTGCTCGTTTGTATTTTTTTTTAAAGAGATCCTTCTTGCCAAAACGTCCTTTTTTCTTCTCTAATGAATTAATGGGAGCAGTGGGAAGTATGCAGGTGTGTGGGGGTGGGGGTGAGATACAGTCTCCTCATAATTGAGGGCTTCAAAACAGAACTAATCTAATCTGACTCCAATGGTTAATTTCCAGCAGTTTGGGTGTATGTGTGTTTTACAGTCTTTGTAACATTTGATTTGTAAAGTAAAATACTGCTTTGTTCTGTGCTGACCAGTTCTGTTTACCGGATTCAGAACTTGCCCATTGGACCACTCTTAAAGTCCTTTAAAGAACGTTTATCATTCCAAGTAGTAACGACGGCTTCCGGGAGTGGGGAAATGGTGCAAATTACATGAATGCACCTTTTTTTCTGTCAGCAAAGGGACCTTGAGATTTTCTAGACAGGACAAACCTGTGCAGATGGTTCACGTTCCTCCTGCTCCAAGGACAGCAGTAACTTTGGAAGGTGTTGCTTGGCCTTGTGCCTCCTGCTGCAGCTCGTAGTGATCCCTGAACTGTGGATTTTGCAGTGGAAGATACAAATTCCAGAACTGGTGTTTCACCTATGGGGCAAGCCCCACAGAGGAAATAAAGATAATTCTTATGATGTGGAATGCATTGAAGAGCTTGCCAGAAGTGAGTTGGTGGAATCTTGTACTAATCTTAGTGTAGTTAACTCTACAACTAATTTTCTTTTGTCTCGTGTGAGAGTAATGCTAATCCATTGCAGAATGAGAGGAAGGAAGAAGAATAAAAATGCACTTTCCCAAACACGCTTCTTGTCTCATAGCTGAGCTTGCTGGTCCAGCTCATTTCTGCTCAACCTAATTTTTCTTGGGAAAATTTTTCCTGAGTTGTCTTTGCAAAGTGTCTCTACTGAACCTTTAAATATGAAAATTGCTCAGCTCTGTTTAGTTTAGAAAGCAAATGTTTGACTTCTCTATCACGTATGAAATGATACAAACCTAAATAATCTGATAAGAGCTCATCTGCTTCTTCTTGTTCCTTTGCAGAGGTCATTTAAATTGCTTATTTATTTTTGCTTCCTTAACATAATGTGTTGTCAGCCTATGAACTTTGCCCTTCTTACTTTTCCTATTCACGTCTCCCTGCTGCCCTCCCTGAAGCCCAACAGAAGCTTTCACACCTTTAAATTCTTATTTTTCCCCCATGGTGTGGGGTTGTACTCTTGTGCTTCTCTGAATCAAAGCCTTAACTTTGGGGTCTGTAATCCACTTTGGGGTTTTGACATTGTGGTGTGCTTCTGGTGATCAGGTTGAACGTCAGGGAAAAGTTATTACTTCAAGCCAAGATTTTCTCCTTTTGCACAAAGAGCTGCCTTGGTTTCTCTCCAAGAGCTTGAGTGCCTTTTCTAATTAAAATAAAGCAAAAAAGTCCAGCCCTTCACAGCTGTACCATTCACTGAGAAATGGATGGGGTAAGACAGCCATCGCGACCCTCAGGTGTAGGGCTGGAAGCATCCTGCTTGCAATGTAACCTGTTTGCTCAAAGAAAATTCAGTATCTGGGCACATTTAGCATCTAATCTGTTCAACTTTCTTGAGCACGGAACTTTCCATACCAGGCATGGAAACTGGCAGCTTGGCAAAGTCCATGGCATTGGCTTACAGGGAGCTTTCATGTTTCACACCGCATTCTGATTGTGAGGTTCTCAGCATTGCATGCCAAGCTCAAACACTGCAGTGTTTGCACCTCCAAATATGAGAAATTAGCTTTCTTTCCTATTCCATAGTGTGATGTTGCAGAGATAAGGGATGCATAAAGGATTTCTTGCAACTGCCATGTTTGAACAGTTTGTGGCAGTTCTGCTCTTGAAGACTTTTATTTTATATAACACTTCATGTATATCCCTCACACTGGATTCCTTTGGGGCGAGTACTGTCTGCAGAAGGAAACTGAGGGATTCACATAGTCCACTGTAAGACTTAAAGAACTTGTATCCTTCTGGAAGGTCAGAAGACACCTTGGGAACCTACTACTGGGAAGGCTCAAAGCAAGCAACTGTCCAAAGGTAGTAAATTGCAGACTTCTACCCAAAAGACTGATGCTGAACTTGGCTGCTGTAAAGCATTGCTGGAGTGGTTTAGAGCGTCTGCTTGCTGGGAGCTGCGATAAGGCAGGGACAAAGGCAGTACGGGCAAGATGTGATCCTCTGTCTGCACAGACACCTGCTGCTATATGCCTTTTATATGTGGTGCTAATCCTCAACAATTGCTAGGGTAGAGCAGATCTCAGTGCAGAAGCTGGGGTCTGTGTGTATGGAGGGAGAATGCTAGACTCCAGCTCAGTGTGGCTGGAGGTTGGCAGAGCTGTTTGAGCCATAATTTCAGCAAGACAACCTTAAGCCTGACTTCAGTGTGAGCCAAAGGCTACTAGCGGAGGTAGCAGACTTTCCTACAGCACAAGGGGAAAAAAAAATCTTACTGAGGTTATAGTTCTATTAACAGTCATAAAGCCTCTCTGTTTGGGGCTGGAGTTTGCCTAATCAGGTCTTCCGTATGTTGCTCTCCATTTGTAAATATCTGAATAATTTGATGAATAGGTCATAGGTCCTGTTCTTCCTCTCCGTACCCCTCAAAGTGAAGCTTTGTCCTTTTGAGCTTAAGAACAGGGAAGAGGTAAGTTGGTCACATGAAAAAAAGCAACAGCAACGAAGACAAAACGTAGACTTTTTATCAGCACCTCAATATTGTGAAATAACAGTGACCAATAGTCTAACTCTGGGAACCAGTGTACTGTGACAGCAGGGAGGATCTGGTAGTGCAAATACTTGTGTTTAAGCCACGTGATGTAAGTTGGAGCAATGCTGTGACTGTGTAAGCAGTGCCTGTGGTGAGCAGCGAGGCTTCTCCACTAACTCGTAAAAGCACTGCACGCTGATGAAATGAGGCATCCAACTGATGACCAAAACATGTATTTTTACAGTTCTGCTGGTATTTACTGGCACAGAGTACATTGAGTAGTTGAGAATCTACCTGTTAAAAGATAGTTTGCTCCACTTTAAAAAATCAAAGCAATCCTTTTTTGTCGTCTTCGGTTATACTTACCAAGCCATGAAATTGTCACACACTTAAATAAACTTGTTATTTATTTTAAAGAGCTGAAGCTGTCTCAAGTATAACTGTGCTTTCCTGCTCACTAATGTGTGGGTCCTGAGGGACAGCGGGACAAAACAGGATTTCTGCAAATCAATTGCTCACCAAGCAGATCTTGTGTCTTCTTATTTTCTTGTGTCTCTTAAGAAACAACAGAAAAAGATAACACCCAAACCCACAGCACTGAATGGGGCTGAGCACGTGAGGACTGGAGCAGACCAAACTGCTGCACAGAGCCCAGCACAGGGTGCAGAGATGGTGGGGCCTGGAGCACCTCCTGATGGGGAAAGGCTGAGAGCCCCGGGGCTGTTCAGCTGCAGGAGGGAAGGGGAGAGGGGATCTGATCAAGGAGTATAAGTATCTAATGGGCAGGAGTCAAGTAAGCGGATGTGGTTCGGCTCTGCTCAGTGACAGGGCAAGGGGAGAGGAGCACAGACAAACCTGCCTGGATGTCTTCCAGTGCAGCCTGCTCAAAGGAACCTGCTGTAGGATCAAACAGGAATCTTCAGTGGTCCCTCCCAACCCCTACAATTCTGTAATTCTGCAATTTGTGCAGTTGGTCACCTCTAAAGTGATGTATATAATGACCATACCTCTGCTTTTCCTCTAGACAGAGAACATAAAAAGGGGATGACTAATAATTTACCTTCATCCTACCCAACACATTGTTCAGGACAGCAATGACTCCTGGGCCTTCAGGAAAATTTTATTGTTTCTACCATTTCAAGTACCTTCTCATTATGAGCAGGTGAGCATGAAACCCATGCAACATGATTTTGACTTCAGTAATTTGGCTTTTTGGTTTTCTTCTGCTGCTTGAATTTCGATTACCAGGGCAGAGGAGACAACACCTCCAGAAGCACAGCTCTGCTGCCTCGGGCAGCCCAGCAGCACCTGAGCATGGCTCCCATGGGTGCACTCACTGCCAGCTTCTGGCCGGCGCTCCAGAGCGCTGCTCCCATGCTCTTTCCATCCTTGCAGATTTCACCCAGCTGCTGATGATGCTCGCTTCTAACTTGCGCGCCTCTATGACAGATGGGGGGTCAGCTGGGTTGTGTCCCCTAGGGACAGCAGAGAAGTGTCAGAAAAATTGAGTGCACCCTCAGCAAGTTCGCAGATGACACCAAACTGAGTGGTGCAGTCAATAAACAGCAGAGAAGGGAAGCCATGCAGAGGGACCTGGACAGGCTGGAGCAGTGGGCCCATGTGAACCTTATGAGGTTCAACAAGGCCAAGTGCAGGGTGCTGCACTTGGGTCGGGGCGATCCCAGGTATTTATACAGACTGGGGGAAGATCTTCTTGAGAGCAGCCCTGCGGAGAAGGACTTGGGGGTCCTGGTGGACGAGAAGCTGGACATGAGCCAGCAGTGTGCGCT
>JAOWBP010004368.1:141220-159952 GCA_028571105.1 Tragopan temminckii | reverse complement strand
CCAGGCTGGATGTGGCTCTGGGCAGCCTGGTCTGCTGGTTGGCGACCTGCACATAGCAGGGGGTTGGAACTGGGTGATCTTTGAGGTCCTTTTCAACCCAGGCCATTCTATGACTCTACTATTCTTTGAAACTCTAAGAGCTTTTGTTTTAGGTTTAAAAAAGGATTCATCTTGAATGATGCTGTAGCATCATGGTATCCAGTTCTGCTTAAATAATATTATCTCCAAGGTCCTTGGCCCCGGGCAGCAGTTTGCAAAAGGAAAGATCAGTGCCTGGAAGCTGTCAGTGCACACATACTCACCGCAGATCCAGGTGATGAGCACCTCCCTGAATGGTCACAGCAGTCAGCGAAGGACTCAGGCTGCTATTTATCTGGAATGAGAGAAGCAGAGAGAAACTTTTACCAAGTGACCAGGCAAAACCAGACCTCAGTTCTGAAAACTGGATGAAGAGCTGGGAAGGACTGGGGAAAAGCATGTAAAGAGATCCATGGTGCAGCCGGTACCGTGCTCACAGGATGTGTGGACCAAACCCATAAGATGGGAACTGTCAACCTAACCCAGCACAGGCAGGCTGAAACTGCAGGCTCCTCATGGCCACCCGCCCTAAACAATCTGCTCCTTTTGCTGCTGGCACTGCTAATTAAGAGCTCAACTAACTCCGCATCCTGCTTTGGGTCCTTTTTAACCGGAGCTCAGAAGTTTTGTTGAATCTAAACTGAAGTGCTTCTTGCTCTGGCTGCTGGTTACAGCAACTGCCTGATCTCACAACATATGTGGAGAGGGAAGAAATCACAGAGCACTGAATTGTCTGTGCTGAGACTGTCTCAAACAGAATTGCAACAGGTTCTCAGAATTATAGGATCACAGAGTGGTTTGGGTTGGAAAAGACCTTAAAGCCCATTCAGTTCCAAGCCCTGCCACAGTCGGGGCACCTCCCATCAAGCAGGTTGCCCAGGGCCCCATCTGACCCAGCCCTGAGCGTCCCCAGAGTTGGGGCAGACCAGCCAGGTTCTGAAGGTTCCTGCTGAGCCTACTGCTCCTGAAGCTACCATTGCCACAGCAACGTTCCTGGCTGTGGCATCTCACTGCTGCAAGTGCCTGTCATTAATGTCCCCAGGGACTGCAGCATAAAACAGCCGCATGCAGAAATTCACAAGGGCTAACACTGACCAGCAGGGCTGCTCTGAAAGAGCCATGGGCAGCGCCTGCCCCAAAAGGCAGCTCTCTGTGCTTGGTGGCAGCAGTGCGTGCGCTTACCCCACCTCCAGCCCACGGGTCCAAGTCTCCATTTGAAAAGATGATATTGCTTGCACTTTTCAGGTCTGAAATTCAAAGATGACACATGAGAGCCTCATCCCTACCCAACAACCGCAGCAAACACAGGCAAGAACTTCCTACTTCCACCTCGAGCTGTGTCTGTCCCCACAGAGCTCAGCCAGGTGGAGCACAGGGACAGAACTGCACAGCAGCACAGAGGGCTGAGCAGGCGGCACCTCTGCAGCAGACACACCTCCTCCCCAGAAGTTGATCTGCAGCCACCGTGCTCGTGGCCTCACTCGCCATCGGCTCCAGCAGTACTGCTCTCTCATGGCCTCTGTGAAGGGCATCTCAGGGAACATGTCTGTCACGTTGTTGCTGTTGAAAGTTAAGTTGATCTCGGTACACACCTGAAATAGAACACAAGCTGGCATGGAGGAGGGGTTGGCGGTGCAGCATCCCCTGCTGGCATCCCCAGTGCCTCACCTGGTAGTCCCAGGCCTCAGCATCCGCACCAGTGCCGCAGCCCGTGGGGTCAGCGCAGGGCCGGTACAGCTGGTACACATCATAGCACTGCGCTGAGCCGGAGGAGTTGTAGAACACCCCTGCCAAGTGGGAAGAGCACAAACAGACCCATCAGTGTGCTACCCTCTACCGATGCATGCACAGACTCCATGCAGACCAGGACCAGCCAGGGGGTGGCTGGGGCTGCGGCAGGCGCAGAGCAAGGCACCAGCTGTAGGTTACGGTCACAGCTTTACACCTCACTGCTGCCTGTGTATTACAGCCCACTCTGCAATGAGCTCTGCTCACCCCAGAAGCTATGACCCACTCGTCAGCCCCTTCACCTCCAGCCCAACTCTCCAGCACCGTGCGTGGGAATTGTCCTGAACTCAACTGCTGCGAGCATCCCATCCCCTCCCTGAAAATTGCTGTTGTGTGAACGCATCAAATTGAACACAAGGGCCAATGTGGGGGAGAGCATCCTAGACAGGATTCTGTTTGACTGTTGCTCAAAAAGGGAAGGCCAGCATGTGCAGGCTTGCCCTGATGAAAGAGCACCCGCCCAGCAAAGCACTGCTGGGGAGGGCAGGAGGAACAGGCTGCTTTTGTGCAGAGGGGCCGTTACCGGACAGCAGGGCAGGAATGCAGTTACACCAGTGGCCGCCTACTGCTGCCAGAGCCAAAGGACCCACAACCGCCGTGCAGCACCCAGCACTCCAGGGGGGTCTGTGAGCAGACCTCGGCTGTCCCAGAGCATGAACCTGCAAACCTGGGGCTGCTCCTGGCATACATGCTTTTAGAGCAATGCTCTCGGCTTGCAGAGCAGCATGGGAAGCCTCGGGTCTGACACCTACCCGGAGAAACTTCTGCAAGGCATCAGCAGGCTTCGCGCCCAGAAAGCACTGTGCGATGTAACACTGGAGGCAGAAGGGGTTTGCTTTCCAGCGCACAAGATCATTTTAGCATCAGCAAGTAATTACTGCAAGATCCTATTTGTTGGGAACGCAACAAGGACGGGGAGCGCAGATGGAAGCGTCCGTCTGAACACTGTCAGTGCCGTGGGGCTGAGCAATGTCCTCAGCTTCATTTACTCCAATAAATTAGATCTCTCCTTACAGAACGTCGAGGAGACATTCAAGGCTGCAGAAGCCCTGCTGGTTGGAGAGGTGATCAACCTGTGTTTCCGATTTCTGAAGAGCTGCTTGAGCGGTGAGAACTGCATGGACATTCTACGCATTGCCAAAAAACTTGGCCCCGCAGAGTTGAGAGAGAAGGCCATGTGCTGCATAGGACAGCATTACAAACAGATCCTGGCCAACCCTCAGAGCCTGAAGGATCTTGACAGAGGAACCTTCTGTGAAATCTTAGACAGGACCACCACAGAGGGGGGCAGCGAGCTGGAGCTGCTCAGAGCAGCTGTGAGCTGGCTGCAGCACGACCGCACGCGGCTGAAATACATGGGGGACATTCTAAGGCGCATCAGATTCCCTCTCGTTCCTTTCCGTGATCTGCAGCGCTACGTCCAGGAAATCCCTTTGACGAGGCTGGACTGGGGCTGCCGCCGGCTCCTCCAGGACGCCCTGATCCACCACCCCCAGCTCTGCACCCGGCCGTCCCGGCAGACCCCGCACACCGCCCTCCGCTCCGCTTCCCCCGCACTGCTCATCGCTGGCGGCAGAACCACCACCAACAGCATCTGCAGTGAGATGTGGGCTGCAGAGCAGAGCTGCGGCACCTGGCGCAAAGTCGGGGACCTCTGCGTGCCCCTGTACAACCACTGCATAGTTGTCATCGATGACTTCCTCTTTGTCTTGGGGGGACAGAGCACATTCGATCCCACAGGAAAGCAGCCATCAAATGAGGTAAGCCGAGAAACCTTTAACCTTGGAAAGGGGCAGGGGAGGAAGGGGATCATTCTGCTGCTCACTATAGGTCTCCCACCTTTCCATGTTAAAATCCTACAACCGCAGAACATCCTGAACTGGAACAGACTCTCAGGGATCACCGAGCCCAACCCGGCCCCACGCAGCACCACCCAACCCCCAACCCTGCAGCTCAGAACGGTGTCCCAGTGCTCTGGCAGCTCAGAGCTGTGCTGTGCCCAGCCCTATGGGGCACAGCAATTCCCCAGCCCCACCTGAGCCTCCCTTGACAGCTCCATGCTGTTCCCTTGGCCCTGTCACTGTCTCCGGAGAGCACAGCGGGGCAGCCCCTCCCCTCTCCCGGTGGCAGTGCTCAGCCAGGTGCACCTCAGGGCACAGCTGGCCCTTTGGGCTACGGGGTACGCTGCCTTCTAGACCCTGTGCAGTACTAGCAGCCCTTGGGAACGCAGGTTCCAAACTCTGTAAGCAGTCAATTCCTGCCCCATCTCGTCTGCTCCCACTGTAAGCTGTCCCACTGATCCAAACAGAGCCATCATGAGCTCAGCCATCTCAGCAGTCCACCAAGCAACCACACAAATGTTACCCCCAACTCATTGCTGCCGCAGCAGGTGCTGCCACTGGGAGGCACAAACTGAAGCCTCCTGCACTCAGCAGCTGCAAGCAGCATTTCCTTCCTAAAAGTCAGGAGGCAGCCCAGCAGCAGTGGCACACATTCAGGGATGCAGCAGGGCCACAGCCCATGCCCAGCTCCAACAGCACCGGGTTCTGCAGACAGGACCCTCCTTCTATGAGCTGGGCTTGCTAATCAAGACTACAGGATGGAGCTCGGGGTTGTTTAAGGTTGGGTAAGATGTAAAAGCTCAGCTGCCCTCCTCACTGCACATTCAAACAGAAGCAGAGGTGTAAAAAACAGCTTTCAGTAGATGTGTGCTAGCTGGCATACATACTTAATGTTTTTCCACCAAACCAACGTGTTCCAGCTCCTGCTCGCTGCAGGTAGGAAGCGCAGCCTGTTCCCAGCAGCAGAGCCTCATGTGAGCTTGCTCAGGGCACACAGGGCTGCAGGGTGTCAGCTCCAACAGAGGCACTGCTGTTCAGCTCTCCTCCAGCCTCAAGAAAACTTGCATCAGTTCCTGAAGCCGGGCGCCTGCCTTCTGCTCATGGCCTCCCACATGCTGTGATTCCAGGTGTTCCGATTCGACCCATGGAATGCTTGCTGGCTCCAGCTCGCTGGCATGCTGCAGCGGCGGACGCGCTTCCACGCAGACGTGCTGTCTGACCACATCTTTGTGGTGGGGGGTGGGACACTGCTGGGGACCCTCACCCACACCGTGGAGTCATACCAGCCAGCTGCCAACAAGTGGGAGTTTGCAGCTCCCCTCCCCATACCTATTGCTGACCACGCGGGTGCAACCCACAAGGGAATCCTCTACATTTCAGGTGAGAAATCTATCCCAAACCAGCTTATTGCCAGAGCCCAAGCCTGCACCCACCCCAGTAACACCCACAGCTCACATCCTTTTCCAGCTCCATTAAGCACAAACCCACTGCCAGCCTGAATGGCCTGAGCTGTTTTCTTCCCACATTAAATGCAACACCTCCTGCTTGCAATTCACACTCCTGCTTAGCTCTGACCTTGCAGTCCTGCCAAAATCCCAAAGCCTCGCTGCCAGGAAGGCAGACCAGGGGCAGGCAGCTGTAGTGCTGCAGATGGGATTAAACTCAGCTGTTAATCCGCATGGGAGATGTGGCACTAACCCACTTAGCTGCTGAGCAGTGCTTACCCAGAGCCAGGGATGTATCCCCCTGCCGGTGAGGGGCTGGGGCTGCACGGGGAGCTGGGGGGGGACAGGACCGGCGCAGCAGATCCAGGCTGGCTGAAGGAACATCCCAAGCCATAAAGCATTGTGCTCAGCAATAGGACTGGGGGGAAAGAAGGAGGAAGGGCAGTCATGCGGAGCGATGGCACCTGCCCTTCCAGGAAAACATTACAGCCCCTGCTTTCCTGCAACATCTGCCTGCTGATGGGAAGCGGCGAACAAATTCTTCATTTTGCTGTGTCTGCATGCACAGCCTCTGCTTTACGCAGCAAGCTGTCTTCTCCTTAATCAATGAGTTTTATTTTTCATCCCCCCCCACTTCTCTCCCCCATCTCACTGGTAGGGAGTGAGTGTGCATCTGTGTGGGGCTCAGCTGCCCACTGGGGTTCAACCGCAACTCACGCAGAGAATGCACATGCCCATGTTACTCCATTTAATCACATCCAAGCACGTGCCCAAACTGGAGCATCATCTCTGCTGTTTGCAAGGACTCTCTGCAGGTTGGAATTCAACAGGCAGAAAATTATTTACCTTTCCAGCAGCAGCACCTTTGTTCTGCCCCAAAATACAAAGGGAGAACCTAATAGAGACAAAGATGACAACAGCAATGGCAGAGTGGCTCTGAGCTTCTGACAAAGGTCCAAAGCTCAGAGAATTTCAAATGGTTTCTTTTCAAAAAAAAAAAACCAAAACCAACATCCTGTAACAGAACCCCTAAGGAGAAGGGCTCATGGTTCCTGGTTATGCCCTGTATACCCCAACAGAAAAGTCTTTTGTGGAAAACATCTTCAGACAGAACTGAAACAGATTCCTTCCTTTAAAGCATCTAAGAAGCTCAGTTGTTTTTTTTTAATATCACATGACATCAGCCCTGCTGGTATTGCAGAGGGTTTGGTGGATGCCCGAGACTGACAGACGTTCCAGCCCTGTGCTTTTCCCCCAGGAGGTTTCTCAGCAGGCAGAACCTTACCAGACACCTTCAGCTTCCTCCCTCGCCTCCGGCGCTGGATGCACAACCGTGCCATGACCTTCCCCCGCTGTGATCACGGGATGGCTGCCACCAAAGATGGGATCTTTTGCATCGGAGGAAGGACACTGAAAGGAGTAAGTTCATTTGCTCTTGTAATACCAAACCTGATTCAGAATGGAGTCTCTGTATGGCTGGGCCCTGGTGCATTACACCAGAGGGATGGACAGTAACTATGGTGGGCTGGCACAGCAGCACGTCAGTCACACTTCATTAAGAAAACATGCCTGCCATTACAGCTGTGCACATTAAGGGCTGCACTGCTGTCACACCCCACATGCAAGAGCACAAAGCAAAAAGCAGGGTGCAGATGCAGCCTGCTGCTGCAGGAGAACGCCACATAACTGGCTGTGCACCTGTCCCAGAAACACTACCTGACCTCCCCTGTTTGTGCTGGGTTGGCAAATAGGAGAGAAATGGACTGCAGTGAAGACACCAGTGTAGATTTTAGGAGAGATGGGTTTAAGTCCTGGGATGCCAGTGAAGCCTCTTCAGACTGATTTCCCACCCGTGGGAGCAGTGCAGCCTGCTGGGGAGGTGACCCACACTCCATCAGGGAGATGCTCCTTCCCTGCAGTCAGGATAAGTGAATTCTGACAGGCCATTCAGCAATGCCTGTTGGAAAATGTGAAGGCTTGTGGCTCAGCCCAACATTAATGCTGTTTCTTTCAAAGGAACAAAGGTATATTAAAGCACTTCTTCACTGAGAATTGACAGAGATCTATAAAGTCAAACAGCTCATCACATCTGACATCAGGTTCTTCCAACCACGCAAGCTCAGTTGCCTCCCACAACTCAATGCACCGTAGCTTTCTTCAGATGAGGTCCTCAGTAATGCATTAAGTCTATGCAGTACAGGCAGGACTTCAATTAAATCACTCCCTGCAAGTCCTCATGGCTCATTCTTTTCATTCTCCAAGAAGAATGTTAGAGAATTCTTCAATGGAATGCTGGTGTTTTATTCCATTTATTTTGATGTTCTGATTGCAAAATTTGGATTGTAAAATGCAGCACCTTGAGCTCCACCACGGTCAGTGCATTTTGAGATACTGGTTTCCCTCACCACAAACCAAATAAGCCCGACACAACACTGACACCACTTGAAGCACAGTCAGATGGATCTCTTTGGTCTGGTTCTTTGCAGGTGGAGCAATGGATTCACGTCAGTGAGACAGAGTGTTACTGTCCTGTAAGCGATCAGTGGACAACGCTCACACTGTCCCCATTCAGCCGCTGCCAGTTCAGCATCACAGCCCACGGGTCGATGCTTTACCTCACGGGGGGCGGATTGCTGCAGCACATGCAAAAAGAAGACAGCGTTTTCCTGTACGACACTGAAGGGCAGGTGTGGAAGAAAGCCAGCTCCCTGCCTCGAGCTCTGGTTGATCACGCCTCCTGCATGATTAAGCTGCCCCATGCGAACGCAGCTGGTGAGCTGGGGAGAGGCACAGAGTGCTGCCTGACCAGCAGAAGGGAGAAACCAAGTCTCAGCTTGTTGGCTGCTAAGAGACAGGAGAAGTAGGATGTGGAAAGCTCAATCAGATGTGACAGCATTTGCCAAGACCTTAGTATCTTAGCTACCTGTCTAGCTCCCCATCCAAACGGTTTTAGCTGTGATTTAGAATTGATACTCCTGAAAGAACTTTCGAATCAGCCTCTGATATTTTCCTTACAAACACTGCTGACTGACAAATTAAACACTCACACAGGTAATTAAGATTGTCTTGCCACTCAGTTAGGACTGCAGGGCCCTGTGACAACAGCCCTGTCCTCAACCAGCAGAGCAGAGAACCTCCTTCAGTGATCGTGACTCAACCTGCAACTGCTTCAGCCAGAGCATGGGTAAACCCATCAGAACGAAGTACCTGGGAAGTCATCTCATGGACAGTCAGCAGTGAAACTCATACAGTACAAAACATCCCAGGGGGAAACTGGAGCTGTACCAGCTCCCACAATACACAATCCACACAACGAGACAACTCTACATACAGGTGCTTCTGGAGAACAACATTTTAAATAAAAAATCCATCTGATAAGATTAACTCACCAACAAGAGCTGCCAGGCCTTGAATTGGGTCTGTGTGAGCAAGGATTTGTTCACAGCCAACCTGCATGAGACACGTTAAAAGCAAATTGCAGACAGGACAGACAACAGTCTACCCTGCAGAGGGGCTAAGCTGGAAGTTAAAAGCATTGCTTGCACAACTGATGGTTCAGCAGCTTTCCAGTGGCCAAAAGCAACATTTATTTTTTTATTTTCTCTCTCCCTCCAGTAAAAAAATACATAGACATAGGGAAAAAGCAACTGTGTGGAGGCTAGTGATAACCAACAGATCCTTCCTCCTCCAATCAAAGTATTTTAAGGCCCTTCTCAAGCAAACTTAGAACAATTACTTCCATTCTACCATTTTTAAACAGACCCTAGAAAGGAACTGCATGGCCAGGGACAGCGTCTTCTGTGCCCCCACACAGCACAGCCTGTGTGATCCCATGCATGCATTTTGCTCCAGGTAAGATTTGAACCTACATCCCAGCTGTTCTCTTTGGCACAAGGCCAGAGGCACAGCAAGCCCCATCAGCAGCACCAGGCTGACAGCAAAGCAGAAGCCAAGAGTTGTGACAGTGACTGGTGATCCTTTTTCAAAAGAAACTGGTGTTTGTAAGCCTCTCAGGCACTCTTCCCCACACTTGGCCCTCACAGAGGCAGGCATTTCTCTACACTGTACTCTGACATATGCCATCTTCCCTTTCTAGAAAAGGGAGCCTTATTTTCAGGCCACCACCAAGAAAAATGCGCCTATAGAAATGCGTCAAGGTAGGCTACAACAAAACAGCATTTTTTGAAAAGCTGCAGGTTTTCTGCATTCAAAACCTGAAGCCAGTGTGGCTGCACAGGCCTTTGTGTTCAAAGCAAACACAGGGCACAGGAGGTATGACTTAGCGAGCCCTCCCAACAAGCCTTACAGCACTGCATTACAAACAGCGGTCGTTATTTCAGAGAGAATTAAAATATGCAGATTTACTGTCAGAGTGGAAGGGCTGTGACATTCACCACTGCTTCCTCACATCGCCACTGCCTGGTGCTGCACACCTGGTGCTGTCCCACACCGTGCAGCCCCCAGCTCTGGTCACTGAGGTGCACAACCCACCCTGCACACACAGCAATTCTCACCCGTGTGCTGGTACTTACCTTCACTGGATTAGCAGGGAGGTGCCCCATAAAATCGGTCTTGTAAGGGTAGTCCATCATGGCAATCATGGTGAAGGCATTTCTAGCAAACCCAAAAAGCTGGTAAACATCCTCCTTGCTAGAAATCTTGTTGCATGTGGCCATTTTGCTGGTGATTTCATCATAAGCTGCAGAAGGAAGGCAAATGAAAGGCACAAACTTTAACAGAGTAAATTGTGATCAGGCTTCAGCATCTTGTTTCACTTGAAGTAACGTGATATTGGAACACATAGGTGAGGTTTCCAGCGGGGAGGATATGTTACACCTAAGTTTACAAACACAGATGTTTCAGGCAGTCTTCCCCTGTGGCTTCATGGCCCTGTGCTGATCCACAGCTCTCAGCTTGCCTCGCTGAGCCACAGAAACCTCCCTGGGGAACACAGTGGCAGCAGCATGCTCCTAGGCAGAATGTTCCAGATGGATGCAGTCAAAGCTGCTCGCTACAAGGCTTTCCTGCCCAGCACCCTGCTTGGCAAGATCCTTCTTGCTCCCCTGGGCTCTGCTGGCTCCCACCGTTGCTCGCTGCGGAGCCAGGCAGGGCAGCTCATCAGCCAGGCTCAGGCAGGAGAACAGAGTACAGCACAGATATCTTAGCAAGAAAAAGAAGCCCTTGGGAGCAGGAAGAATTGCCAGGCAACAATAATCCTTGCAGTGCCACCAAGGGCTCCTGAGATGTGCCTTCAAGCCCTGATGTGATACAGAAAGTTCAGCCGGAGTCAGGAAATCTACCTTTTAAGAAATTAATTCCAGACGTACTTGGGCAGTTTTGCATTTCTGCTGGGAGAAGGTGGTCCTTTCATCTTCCGTGTTCCACAGTCAGCTCCTGTCTGTCCTCATTCTACTCAATGAGCTGTCCCACCGGAGCCTGACTGGACCTATGTCTGGATACTCACTTAAGTGACAAAATCTTAAATACAACCACCGTGCTACAGAAAGCAAAGTGCCAGACAGACCTCGAGTACCTCAGCCACTGAAGAGTAATGTACTTTCTGTCATGCAAATCTACAAGTGATTTGGGACCAAGGGCAGCTCAAGGCTGCCCAGCAAACAGACCATGAACTCATCACAGGAGCTCCAAGGCCATGCAGGGCTCCCAGGAAAAGCTGCACTGAACCGTGATACCGGTCTGGTCTAAAGGGACGAAATTTCAGTGTCTGTTCTTGACATCAGCTAACTGTCCAGTGCTGGAAATGAGAGAGACTGATGGCTGCTACAAGGCCTACATTGCCTTCCAGATATGTCCAGTGAGATGAAGCATACTGTGGTCACACCCACCAGAACAATTCACAACAGCATGGTTGTTGAGGACAAGCACTGGCTGAAAGATGAGGCTCTACTGACATCAAAATGCAGATGTTGTGGATTGTTATTTTTATTTTTTTTACTGCAGAAAAGCTGTTTTCATTAACAAGAGTCCATAGAGATGCTTTCATTTTGGTGTTACTTACTGGTCATAACACTAACCAAAACCATTCATCAAATAAAAAAATCAATTATATGAGCAGAAGGGTCAGGTGGGCATCTGCACCGATTCAGCCAAGCCAGTTTAAGACCTAACAGAAGTGAAATGGAACCAACTTCATTTCCCAGCCCTGGCCTGCCTGCTGTGCGGCTGTTTATCCTTACCTCCACTCAAGAACAGATCCCTGATCTGCTGGAAGGCTCTGCGGACAGCAGTGACACAGCCTGGGATGGACTTCTGAAAATCCTGAAGGGACAGAAAAGCCGTGATGTTACAGCTGCACAAGGGATATGCCAGCAGTACTGGGAGGTGGCAGCTTACCAGCCTGGAGAGGACAGAGTGTCACTTGCACCTCCAGATGCAGTGACACCAGTGCTCCTGCCTCCAGCTCTGGGCGGTCAGCACATCCCAGCATAAGCTACACCTGCACAGCTCGGAGCGAGCAGCAGCTGCTGCATCAGGTATCTGCTGTCAGTCAGAACCCTGTGTGCCCAGAGGAGCTGTCAGACTGAACATGAAGCCATATCATATCACACGTGCCTCAGCCAGGACATGGAACAGCCGCCAGGCTGCTCAGCCCCAGAGCTGCTGCTTCAAAACACAACTGTCCTCACACTGTCCCATGTCTACAAGCAGGAGCCACATGGCGCTGAGAACCACGACCATCCAGATGGCCAAGAAAGCTATGTCATTTTTTCTTGGGAAAACCATTACTAAACCTCTTGACACAGCACTTCAAGGTATGTCTGAAGGGCTGTGGCTGCTGCCACAATCCATTCCTGTCACTGAAGGCTCCAACAACCCAAACTCTTTCTCTCCTACCAGCTTGTAAGACAGTTTGCCATCTGCTGGCAATGCGTGCTTTGTAGTAACAGGAACCAGCAGGGCTCCTTCACAGCCTCCAGGGCAATGGAAGGTAACCCAGGAACTTTTCACAAAATGACACCGCCTCAAATGAAAACAGCTGTAGCACCTCTCTTTGATTCCTCTCTCTTTGTCTGAGTCTTGCAGAAATCACTTTGGAGTTTACATGGGCATCCCCTTTGCAGCACGCTGTCGCACACGTGTCCTTCACACAGCAGCCTTTGCTCTGGCTGTAGGGAGGGCAGTGGGCACACAGAACCTGGCCTCGTGTAAAAGCCATAAAAAATAACATGTACGCCCCTTGCTCACTCCCCCTCCCCCGTGAGCTGTAGAACCATGAAATGTGCTGGAGATACTCAATAAAAGTCACAGAGAAAGTTCTTTTAAGACAAGGCACTCTGACTCAGAAGCAGAGAGCAGAAGAGAGCTCCTGCAATGATTCATGAAAGCTCTGTGCCTCAATTAGCATTAACATCTCTGGGGCACTCGTTCGCTTCTTTCTTTCACCAAGAAGAGCAGAATTCAGCCTTCAGATGTACAGATTGCTACAATTTAAACATGTGGAAGGTGGAAGGAATTACTTTGAGAACAGCATGAAGAGCCTGTTTAGGATCCCAGCCCAGAGGCTGACTTACCACTGCAGAGAATATGTTTTAAAATGAATGAGAAACATTTTTTTCCTCCACACGAAAAGGTCAAAGCCCCAATTTCAGGAGCGTAATGACTCACAGCACATTCACAACTGAAGCAAGAGCTGTCAGCTGAACAAGGCTTCTTAGAAGTAATTACCTTCCTCCAGGGAAGAATTCCCACTGCTGAGCCCATTACATAATGGAGCAGTACTGTATATTTTGTGTTAAAACGTGCAATTTTAAGGCAAGATGCATTTTGTTCTTTAAATACTTAAAAGTTTCAAGTGCTTGAGTTTGTCTATTTCAACAAAACTCTTCTTTCTTTACACTTACCAGTATGCTGTTTCTGCTGTAAATGCCTGCATTAAAATAAGGTTTCACGTATGCAACAAGGTCACAAGGACCACGTTTCATAACACAAAGCCACATGTGTCACCCACATCTAGAAATTCATGTCAGAAAGAGGCAAAAAAAGGCACTCTCACAAGCTTTTAATCATACCAGCTAGTAAGTTTCTATCCACGTGAACTAAACGCGAGTCAGTTATCAGCAATACCACCTTCCCAAGAATCCTGATCTCCTCAGAATGTGAAGAGACATTTAAGCTTTGGTTTTAAGTGAACCTAGGACACTTTGCAGATTTTTTTAGTGAAATGAAGATTCTCAAACTTTTCACTGAAAACGTAACCATTCTGGAACTAAGGACCAGCTGTAAATAATTCATACCAATGCAAAATATATTTCTGGAAGAGGGTTTGAAGAATATATTATCCAAAGGTTTCAGTCAGGCACAAAGGGAAACTTTCAGGCTTGTAATTTGGCTGAGTTACTAGAAATGGGAAAGGGAACTGTATTGACACTAAAGGTACTGGAGCAAATTTGTGCTGCTTGTAAGAGTAGTGTCTTTGGGCCCTGAGCTGCCACAAACACAGCAACCATCAGCCATCACAGCTGCAGCCACTGTTCTTCCTTGCAGGTTTGCCCAGCAGTCACACTGTGAAGGTACATGTCTGGTTAAAGGCACTGAAAAGAAAAACCCCAACTTCTTATAGGAAGAAGGATAACATTCTTGAAAAGAGCTACCACTTACTGCTGTTACATCTCTGAAGAACTGAGTGGGATCTCCAAGTCCAGCCACAGACAGCACAGGAGCACTGGCAGCTAATGCCCCATCCACAACATTTGGATATTTCATCCTCATGTAAGCACTCAGCATTCCTCCGTAGCTGGCACAGGAGAGAGAAAAGTTATTTCCTTTAACAGACAGTTAATGTTATAGAGTTCAGGCCTGTAGTCACAAGCTCACCTCACCCAGACCAACGAGAAGCTTAGGGAAACCCATTCTCATGTGGAGAACAAAAGAAGAACCAGTTATGGCTGATGAGCAGCACAATCTGTTCTTACCTTCTGCCCCCTAGACCCTCAAGTGAATTCTTGCAGGAATACAGGAGCCTAATTTGCTTCTGCAGACAAAGGTAAATGCTGCCCCAGTGTCCAACACCACTGCATTCCGAGACCTGACAGCTTCAGCACAGAGCCAGCTGGGGCTCAAGTCAAGTGTCATTGCTTAATAGGGGAAGAGGACATTTCCCACACAGGATTATAAAGATTGTCTAAGCAAGGGCTAGCAAGCAGAGGGCATCCCTGATCACTACAGAATAGGCAACTCTGCAGTGCTGAGGGGTGGGTGATGGTCATCCTGGGCAGCCCACGTAACAGCAGCACAGCAAAGAATGAGACATTAACAAAGGTCACATGAAATCTCAGAACCACCTTGAAAGCTTCAGCCACAAGGCCACAGATCTGCAGATGTATCGAGGACTGCTTGAATAACCCAAGGGCACAAAAGTTACTCAGATGCAAACTGCTGAGGAGTTACTCTGAGGTCACTCCCAGGGGTGTTACAACCCTCACACCCGAATAACAACTGGTCTGACTCTGAGCTCTTCACTCGCAGTCCAGAGGTATTCAAGTCCCACATCACTCAAGTGTAAAGCAATGGATTCTTCTCTAAGCTGACCCTTGGAAACAGGTTGCAGCTGAAACCTGACAAGAAATTTCAATTCCACTGATTAAAGTCTGGCAAAGCTATAAGCAACTGAAGGGGGATTTTCTTCTCCATGGAAATGTTCTGCTCCAACACTACTATACTTCTATATTCTTCAGATAGACTTAGTGCTGTGCAGGGCTGCTGCACATTTAGCTCTGATTTACACACCAAGAGCTGCAGTCTAACAGCTTACAGGACTCACTGAACACACCCCTCCCTGCCCAGGACTGTTCCTGACGTATTTCACACCAGCTCTGTCCTGGTGGTCATGGTACAGATACCACCATGGTCTGCTGAAGCGTAACCAGGACTGAATGCTTTTTAACTCACTGAAATGCCTGAGAAGCCCGTTGTATTCATTGAAAACCTTTTAAAGGGAAGTATCTCTCTATATAAACATGGGAAGGGCCGTGCATGACACCATCGCACCTCTGACTTGAAATAGAGCAAGCACTCTGGGGAAGAATATCTGCTAGGAAGTCAGGAGCAATCAAGCAGCACAGTGCAGAGCGGGATTATAAAGGAGCCTACAATGAAAAAGTCTGCATGCTGCTAAAGAGGCTTGTTTTAATAAATAGCCAGATGGTCTCTCAAAATAATATTTTACCAATTATTATCTTTCTGTATTTTTCCATGTAGAATGTTCTGATCCTGCAGGTATAATTTCCCACCTTCTGGGGTTCTGGCTGACATTGAAGATGCCTAGAAACTTCCAGTATCCAAAGCAAAGATTCTCAAAGGCAATCACAAGTGAAGACTAATTCTTTATGGGACAGCTGACTGGGCCCTGGGGATAAGCCCCCAAGGAGCTCAGCCATAAGCACATCTGCTCTCTACAGAACAGCTTAGAGCTCTGGCTCTTCAGCAAGCTTTAAAGGCAAGCAGACCTATAAGAATAACACAGCTGTGGCTGAGAAAGGATGCAGAGAAGGGTACAATTATACGCAACATTTACCTGCCTCCGAAAGCAATGACAGGGCAGCCTGCAGCTCCATACTGCAGCTTAAGCTCAGTAATTAGCACTGCGTAGTCAGCGAGGGCTTGTTCCACAGTGAGCAGATGAGTATTCTTTATCTGCATTGACTCAGGTCCAAATGGAAGAGATTTCCCATAGTACCTCTGAAAGGAAAGAGAGATTCTGCAGAAATGCTGGTGTCTCCCTGTCCTCACTACAGGACTGGGATGAGTGTGCACAGAGAGGAAGCGGAAACAGCACACAGCATCCACTAATTCATTCGTAACCGAGCAAGTGCCTTGTCTCCTGAAGCTGCCTTATAAACAGAGACCTTGAGAATATATTCTCTAGACTCTAGAGAGGACAGGCAAACAAAACAGAGCTGCTGCCATGATGAGAAAGCAGGTATGCCCCAGCTTCATGGCAAGAGATGCTACTACTCTTCCGGACATGGAGAAAGCTGAAGTTGGTAATGTTAGCACAATTCTTCAGCGTACACAATGACTGCCATACTCACGTGCTCGGCAAAAATCACAAGAGCTTTCTGCTGCTCTGCTAATTCAAATATAAAGTCTGAGTTCTCAGCAAAAGTCCAGATGTCACCTTCATTGCCAGTATAGAAGAAGATCGGTCCAAATCCTTTCTTCCAGAACTTTGCTGAATGAGACAATTGACAGAAAACATGAGAAATGTGTCACAGCACGAAAGGACTCACTTTGGTGTGTCTGGACAGAAGCTTAACAAGGAAACACTGTGATCCCCAAGGGCTGTGCTGGGAAAGCGGGTCAGAGAGATCGTGCTTCAGAAACCCCTCCCTTGCCCAGGGGTGAGAGCTCCCATCAGACCACTATGTGGCTTCGATTTTCCACTTCTGCCTAAAAACCCTTGAAAGTATCAGAATTGCAAGACATTTGGAAATGGTTGCCTGCAAATGAGTCAAAATTTTGCCACCATTTCCATGTATGTACCTTTTTCCAGCCCAAACCATCATCTGCACAGATCGTTTTTCCTACAAAATGAACGTTGGAGAACTGCCTCGTTACATTGCTCTTACTGTGATGTGTAACACAGAGCAGAGCTGTAAGTAATGCTTGCTTTAACTTTTGACCTGCCTATAACTGAACACAAACTGAGACCAGCAGGATAAGCTGGCTGACGATGGCGATGCTTGCTTGTGTAACACGCCACTGTGTTAGTGCCTGCTGATTTCAGCAAACATTTTTAGCTTAGCCTTAAAGCGCATACGGACTAAGGGGGTTAAAAAATAGTTTCCTTCAACAACAGATCTCAGACTGTCAGTTAAACATGGATTTCATCACCTCCAACAGAGGTTATCCTACGAACACAACTGCAGCAAAGATTTTCCTGAACTTAATTCTTGGCATTCTCAAGGCAGATTCACCAAAGTGAGCGCTGGCTTAGAAATGGGTTTGAAATGCTTTGGTAGTGAAATTGTTACTCTTTGTTAATGAAGTGCCAGGTTTTAGAAAGGCAGGAAACTGAAGTGCTATCTTTATTCTGGTATTTCTTGCAATATGCTCCATGACTCCTGTATCATACAACAGAATCATGGAACCATTGAGGTTGGAAAAGATCTTTAAGATGACTTAGTTCAATGGTCTGCCTACCACCAGCGCTGCCCACTAACCCTTGGGGTCAGTTCACACCTTCTGCCTGAATGCCCCCAAGGACGGTGACCCCACTGCTCCCCAGGCAGCCTTTGCCGCTGCCCAACCACACCTATGGAGAAGAGATTTTTCCCCACTATCCAACCTGATCTGTAGTAAGCAACAACATACGGGGGCAAAAAGTGCAAGTGAGACAGACTGCCCAGAGATGTGGTGGAAGCCCCATCCCTGAAGACTTTCAAGGCCAGGCTGGATCAGGCTCTGGGCACCCTGATGTAGCTGTGCACGTCCCTGTGCATTGCAGGGGAGCTGGAGTGCATGACCTTTAAAGGTCCCTTCCAACTGTAAGGATTCTGTGATTCTGTTACAGGTTGCTTAAAGAGACCCCTATTTTTAGGCTGAAATCTGGGGTAACTGCCAGCTAACCTCAAGCCAGTCAGATGCCTGGTTGTGAAACATGAAAAGCTCAAGAAGCAGAAGAGGGGGAAAGAAACTGCTCAGCATGCTCTGTTTCTCACAGCTGCTGTTCACCTCTGCATTTACAGAGTCTGCCCCAGCAGGATATGTAGGTAAAACACAAGACTTCAAAAAATGAGTGCTCTGAAGCAGATGGTCCCAAAGTTCCATTACCAAAGGGCCATTTGTGAAGTTTCAGCCCTGGGCATGCCATCAAAATCCCTCCTGGTGCTTTGATATCTCTGTGCCGAACCAATCCCGGAGTGCCACACACACAACCAGCTGTCAGCGAGAACTGTGCTGTGTGACAGCAGATGGGAGGCAGCGAGGTGAGGTACAGCCGCGGGGGGGACAGCGGGTGTGCCGGGCAGCGCTGCCTGAGCTCCGCACCGCGCACTGGTGCCGCTCACAGCTCCGCTCTCCCATTGCACACCTCCCCCAGGCACACGGGATCCACGCACGTCTGCCACCGGTTAACGACGCTGCTATGAAAGTGACAGCGTTTTGCTTGGAAAAGCCTCCTCTCTCCGTCTGTCCCTAGAATACCGCTGCTCGGGCAGGAAGCCGCCGCTCAGCCCCCGCCGCTCAGCGGGGCGGGCGGCGTTGCAGCCGTAGGGCTACCAGTGACGGGAAGCGCGGAGCGGCGGGGCGCCTCTCCGGGAGCGGAAGGGAAGGGGGCCGGGGTTTGCAGTGGGAAACGCGCGGCCCCGCCCCCCCGCGGTTCGGCACGCACCCGGACGGCCCGGCGCCCACCTGAGAGCAGGTACCGCTGCGGGAAGGTCTCGTTGCCGCCGGCCTCGAAGCGGAAGTGGTCGATGTCGCCGGCGGTGCCGAGCAGCAAAGCGAGCGCGAAGAAGCCCAGTCCGATCGCCATGGCCTTCAGGCACAGGCGGCGCAGCTTCACCAGATCGATATTGGCCCGCGCCATCATCTCGGCGCGAAGCGTCATGCGCTCAGCCATC
>JAOWBP010004368.1:123197-134426 GCA_028571105.1 Tragopan temminckii | reverse complement strand
CACCAGGACCCCCAAGTCCTTCTCCGCAGGGCTGCTCTCAAGAAGATCTTCCCCCAGTCTGTATAAATACCTGGGATTGCCCCGACCCAATGCAGCACCTCACACTTGGCCTTGTTGATCCTCATTAGGTGTACATGGGCCCAGCTCTCATGCCTGTCCAGGTCCCTCTGGATGGCATTCCTTCCTTCTGTTGTATCAGCTGCACCACTCACCTTGGTGCTGTCTGCAGACTTGCTGAGGGTGCACTCAATCCCATCATCTTAGTCACTGATCAAGATGTTCAAGAGTTCTGGTCCCAAGACAGACCCCCTGGGGAACACTGCAGAGAGCAGTTCAGAGGTGAAGAAGAGAAAGGAGCAGGAGGAAGGCTGCCAACAACAGGTCCTGCAATGAAGGAACACACCTATCCCCTGTGGATAGGCCTCCGCCTGGACCATTTTCCCTTTCTCCTTTATCGGAAGGGGTGCACTCTCTTTGTCTTTAATTTTGTGACTAATGTACCTGCAGAATCGCTTCTTGTTACTCTTTGCATCTCTTGCATTTCTGCTGCTGGCTGCAAGGATGGTGTACCCCAAATGATCCCTGATTGGTAGGAACAGTGTAGCCTGAAGTTGTAGCCTGATTTGGCTGAGCATGGTCACATTGGGCAGCTCTGCTTTTGCTGCTGCCCTGACTCTCCTCTGTGATGGCAGAGCTGGCTGCTCTCTGCTTGGTGCTGCAGCAGAGGCACGCTGCTGGAGATGTTTCTTACAGCTGCTGCTTAGCAACCATGTTTGCAAGACAGCAGTAAATGGGCTTTAAACCCTCTTCAGATCAGGTATCTAGAAGCCTTCAAGAGTCTTAATTACTAGTTACATGTAAATGCTGTCCTTTGCTTGGCAGCAGCTTTTGGTGGTGTGTTCTGCAGAATCACATGGCTATGTGACCCCTGGACAGCTGCTCAGCATCCTGCAGGCAGGGGACTTCCGTTGTTCCCCTTGTTAAGGATCATTTTATAGGGATAGAAGGGGCTGCAAAATGTGGCTGGGCTTTGGGGAGAGCTGGGCAATGCTCTCTTGCCATCTGTAGTGGTAGATGTTCCTTTGCACGTGTCCATGTGCCAGTACCTGCCCCCATTGCCACAGCTGTGTCCCCTGTCCCAGCTGCCTCCATCTGGCGTGTGACCCAGATTTGGTCGGCCTGCCCTCGGCGGATAACCCCAATGGCTGCCGGGTGCTCTGGCCGTGGGGTTTGCAGTGCCCACTGCACAACGAGTGGGGCTGCCCTGCTGATGCCCTGCGGGCCCGTGGAGAGCTGGATCCTTGCGGGGCCGGAACGGGGCTGGGACAGGAGGCAGAGCCGGTCCGAGGGGACGTGAGCCGCTGCCAGAGACGGGAAGAGAAAGCATTCTCCTCAGGCTGGGGTTCCTCGGGCTCTGGCTTCGTGCAAGCGCTGGCTCGGCCCGGTCAGCCTCCACGAACCGGCGGGGTCCGACAACGGCGTCCTCGCGAGGCGGACGCGTTACGAGCGCAGCCCGTCGGTGTTCGCGCTCCTCGTCCCGGGGTGACCCGCAGCCCCGGCGCGGTGCGGGGGGAACCTCCTCCACCTCCGGGGGCGCGGAGGGAGGAGCCGCAGCCGGCAGTGCGCGGGGCGGGGCGGGGCGGTGCCGCGGGCTGCTCGGCCCGAGGGAGCGGGTGCGGAGGAGCTGCGGGGCGAGCGGGTGAGTGCCGCCGTCACCCGGCTGCGGGCGGCCGCTGGTTGGTGACGCCTTGCCGGCTGGCGGCCTCGGGAGGGGGCAGAGCCGATGCTGGGCTCGAGAGCCCGCTTTGTGCGCGGCCCCGGCGGAGCTGAGCTGGGCTGGGCTGCAATTCTCCGGCTGCAGCCCCTCCGTGCAGAGCGACGTCTCTGATACTGCGCGGGGTTTTAGTTTAAAGGCGGGCCGTGGGCAGTTTGGAAGGCTGGGGGAAGAAAGCTGGTGCAGAGGAAGGCCGTGGGGTTTGGGTTTTCTGGAGCAGCAGCTCTGTGGCTCCTGCCCCGTCCGATGGTGGCTCAGAGGGCCACGGGTGGCGGATGGAGACCTCTGGGCACCGAGTGAGCGGCGGCACTGCCGGCGCTGCCCCGTGATGCCAGCGGCGCCGGCAGCTCCGACCCGTGACAGTCTGCTGTGATGAGTGGGTGAGTTTGGAAAGAGTCTGTGTGCTGTGAGTCTGCATGGGACGATTTGCCTTCGGTTTTCCCATCTCTTAGCAATAGTAAGGTCTTTGCAATCCGGGGCTAGAAAGGGTGGAGCGCACATCTGTGCAGAGCTGTCTTTGCATGAGGATTCAGTCTACTTCACTGTGTTGCTACAAAAATGGTCATCTCGGGTACAAGTCTGTTCTCTCGTTGAGTTTCCTCAGTCCTGTATGATGGGTCAGTGCTCCTGGTGTTCGTTGCCTCTGCTGCTGCACGCAGAACCTGGGAAAGCAGCTTTCTTGCCTTGAGAAATGTGTTCATGTGTTGTAGTGCAAGTACTACTTGTTTATGGATGGAAAAATTGGTTCAGTCGGCGATTGGTTTGCCTGGCAGGGGTACCTGCCTTCTTTAATGCTGCTGCTTGGAAAAATAACATATGAGATGCTTAACTGGATCTGAGCTTTATCTGCTGGATTTTTACTGGGGTCTTTCGTGGTCTGGAGAGTGGAAAATATGCTGGGGGGAACAAGTTTGGCACATTTAGGGACCCTAATTAGAGGCAGATGAACTGCAGGGGCAGGGAGCAGATGCATTTCAGCATGCTTCACCCTGGGGGGAGCTTTGCCCTTCCAGTCACAGTGGATCAGGCTTACCCTTGCACTGGAGCTGCTGCCTTAGGGTGGCACATGCATCCTGTGCTGGAGGCAGGGTTAGGAAACGTGAGTCCAATTCCCCTGGCAGTGCTGAACTGGGATTTAACATTCAGTTGCCTGCTGTGCTGTGTGCCTGCTGCTGGGCTCCGTGTGGGCAGACACAGTTTTCTGCCTCCTCTCTGGAAAGACCTTTGGCCTTTCTTTTTCCTTTAACAGCTGCAAATGTGGAGAGAGGAAGAGTGGTCTGGGAAGGGAACAGGGTGAATGATCTTCACAGAACAGGTGCATTGTTTTTGCTTTAGGTTTTGCAGAGCTTGATCATTGCTGAGCAGAGAAAGGCATTGGGGTCATTGGGGCACATGACAAGGCTGCTTGCTATCCCTTGGTTTTGACCAGATCCAATGGGTTGCTTGTTGCTGTAGGCTTTTGCAAGTAAAGACATAGAATCATTAAGGTTGGAAAAGACTTGTAAGATCACCCAGTCCAACCTACTGCCACCAATCCTGCCCACTAACCATGTTCCCAAATGCCATGTCTCCTCAGTTCTGGAACACCTCCAGGAACTGTGACTCCACCGCTCCCTGGGCAGCCTGTGCCAGTGCCTGACCACTCTTCTGGAGAACAAATGTTTCCTAATATCCAATCTGAACCTCCCCAGCACAATTTGAAGCCATTACCTCTTGTCCTATCGCTGGAGGATGTAGCATGTTGCACCCTGCATTGCTGCATCCCGAAGGCAATGGGAAATCATAATTTCTAAGTTGATGTGGGGCTGAAAGGCCATCTAGAGTCAGAGATGAGGCCTGGCAGATGCTCTTCCCCTGATGCAAACATACCTGGTTCCAGAGCGGCCCTGCAGGCACCAGCACCCTGCTTTCCACATCCATCTCAGCTGTGGGGTGCTACTGTGTGGCTTTCCTATAGAAACAGGACAGTGGCATGTCATGCAAAGCTGTCCTTCCTTCCTGCCCATCCTGATGCAAATAGGGCTTTGGGCTAATGTCAGCAGCGAGCCCTTTGTCAGGCATTGGGGATGGTGCAGTGCTGTGAGGAACAAATGAGTAATGAATGAATGATCTCCTGGAGGAGAACAGTCACAGTGATAAACAGTATCTGCCCACCCACAGGTTTCAAAGACCTTGAAAGCTTTAACTTGGTTTATTGTGGTCAGAATTTTCCCAGGAACGGCCTCAGAAGAGCAGGGTTCTGTGGTCCTTTCCATCTGTCCCTGTCCCCAGTGCAGTCAGCAGCTGTGTTGGCCCCATGGGGCCCTTCTTCCATCACCCACCAGTAGAGAAGATGCAGCAGTCGGTGGGAGGTGGGTCCATGTCAGCTGTCTTCTTCACCCGTCCTGTTTCCCCATCTCTGAGGGACAGATGTAGGTGGAGCACAGGGCTCAGGTCCTCTCCGAAGCAGTGCCTTGGGCACTTCTGTCACCAAGCCCTTTGCTGATTGTTTTCCACCTGTAAAATCAAGTCACTCCCCACCTGGCTCCCAGAGTGTGGAGCCCTGTTTGTACCCCCTAAACATCCTCCAGGTGGGGCAGGGTGTTTGGTGGGGTCCTGTTCAGTGTTTTTAGAGGGAGTCATGTGGGATTGGCCTTGTGACTGTTGAGCTGTTACGGCATTTCTTCTTCCTTCTGCACCATTTCTGTTTCAAAGGGATCAGTGCGCATCATCAGTCACCATTTTGCGAAGCGAGCTCAATCAAAGCCTTTGCTGCTGACTGTCTTGGGGAGTGTTTTCCTTTGATTTTTGTCATGTTTCTCTTCCTTCAAACCCCCCACAGGTTTCCCATCAGACAGGCAGCAGTTTGGCACTTTGTGAGCATGGGAAGTGCTGCTGGGAGTCGTCTACGCAGGGACCTTCATAGGTGGTTTGGTAAATCTCTGCTGAAACTTGGTGTGAAACAGCTAAATTCTCCATGAAATAACACTGAAATGGTGCCTGAATCCTTAACCTTGCTGGAAGCCAGACTGCCCCAAAATCTCAGTGTATTTGAACCTGACGAGTCCTTATTGGTTTTGTGGAAACCAATTAAAGTGGGTCTTGGTTCAGTGTGTGTAGATGTATCCAAGCTGGGGATTGGTGGTCCTTGGAGGTGCCCAAGGCCACACACTTGGCTCCGGGCAGCCTGATAGTGGGGGGCACCCAGCCCACGGCAGGGGAATTGGAACTGGATGGTCTTTTAAGTCCTTTCCAACCTGAGCCGTTCTGTGATTGCTCTTTAGCATCCTCTGCAGGCCGTCTTTGCATGGAGCTCCTCCCTAACCACATGTCTGGAAGGGGGATTTACAGCCTGGGGTTTGCACTCTTGCAGGACAGCCTGGGTCTGTTGGGATGCTTGGGCGTCCCAGCACCTGTAGAAAGGAGAAATCCCAGAGAAGGGCTGTGCCTCAGGTTTGCTTTTCAAAATATAAGCAGCTGTGCCTATGTAGTGCCCACTCAGCCAAGCACACAGCTTCGGGTGCTCCAAACCCTGTGGGGAAGCTCTCAGCCCTGCTGCCTGCAGCTGGGGGGTCCCTGAGGAAGAGCTCAGTGCTCCACATCCCCTCTCCCCTGGCTCTATAGAAGCCATGACATAAATCTTGGCATTTTGGAAGGCCATTTCTTCCCCAGCCTACTACTTGTCAGCCCTTATCTGGGGACAAATGCATTTCTGGGAAGAAAATAAAGGCTTGGTTCCCACTCACTGGCATAACGTTCGGGGCATCCCAGTGTGCCGAGGGCGTTGTGGGAATTCTTCTGTGGACAAAGGGACAATTGATGAACTGGGTCATGGCAGGAGGGGAAAAGCAGGGAACAGAGGGGGCTGTGGGAAGGAAGCCATTCTCGTTGCAGGGGCAGCTCCCCACAGCCTGCTTGGCTGGAGAGGAGCTGTGTGTGCCTGTGTGGGCACCCTGCAGGCAGGGAGGGTGAGTTCCTGCTCCCGTGCTCCCTTGGCAGCTCTTCCTGCATCTCGGCTGCAGGGCTGTGGGAGGGTGGGAAGGCTGGTGCAAGTGTTGCAGTGCGAGCCATGGGACAGGAGCTCAGGGAGGGCAGAGCTTCCTTGGCTTCGGCTGGAAGCTTTGGAGCATCCTTCTGCCAACTGTTGTAGTCTTTGGTTACGGTCTGAGCATGTGCTGAGAGGGGAAAATGCTCAAACAGCTGTTAAGCACCAGTGGCTTGCGAGGTACACAGAAGTAGTGCTTGCTCAGACATCAGTGTCAGAGTCCTGTTTTCCACTTTTCCTGGATTTGCCTTTGCTGTGTCTGGGAGAAAGCAATGCAGTGGGGAAGTAGGGGTGGCATTGCTTTGGAGGGTTCTGAACATGGTCCTTACAAAGGCAGAAAGGACCTGGGGGGAGAGGGCTGTTGAGAAAGGTGTTAGTGAAGAAGCGAGACAATTTAATAGAGGGATCTGGGGGGTCAGACACAGATTTGGGATACATAGAGAGGCAGGGAGTTGCTGGGGCATTTCCCCCATATGTCATTCTTCAGGGCTTCTATTGGACAGAGGGCACCTGCTGAGCCAGGACCCTTTTAAGATGGCACGTTTTGCATTGGCACACTCAGAAGGCTTGTCTGGAGGCCTGCAGTAAGGAATGTGGCATTAGTCAGTGCCACATGAGCTGTGTTTGGAGCAGTTCTGACGTGATGGCTTGTAGCCCAGTGTGAGGTGGTCAGGTCAGGCAGCGTTCCCCAGGTTTTCCTTGGGCTGCACCGTCAGGCGGTGAAGGCAGTGCATCCTACCTGTCCTAGACCCACAGAAGGTAGAAGTGAATATACGTTAATGTGACATCTTTAAATTCTCATCTAAAGGAATCCGAATGCAACCAACATGAGGCAGGCTGAGCCCAGAGCGCCTCATCACAGAGATAGTACCCACGGGTGACGTGTGCTCCGGAGTGCAGCACGGCATGCCTGCTCTCCCTCTGTTCTTGCGGCTTCGTCCAGCTCTGTTTCCCGGTGCAGGAGCTGGGTTGGAGCACACGTGCTGCTGTCGGCTCCCTGCGGAACGCGCTGTGTTTCTGCTGCTGCCCTGCTATGTGCGAGGCGGGGCTGCTGGCACCGGAGCCCTGCGAGGCGGCGCGGCGCTATGGTGAATCGTCGGACACCTGCTGCCATATGGACCGCTGGCAGAGGCTGCGCACGGCCGTCCGGAGGCTGGAGTTCTGGGAAAGCTTCAGCGCCGAGCTGGTCGGGAGCGGCTTCTTCTCCAAGGTGTACAAGGTGAGAGCGCTGGGGCCGACCCAAGCCGTGAGGAGGCTGCTGCTCTGGGAGAACTCAGAAATGGGGAAGGGCGACTGTACGTGGTCCCAGAGCGACAGGACAAAGGGGGATGGCTTTAAGCTAGAAGGGGGTTGGGTGATTGAGGTGAGATGTAAGCTGGAAATCCTTTACTCAGAGGGCGTTTTTAACCTTCTCTCAGGAAACACAGAACCAACGTCTCGCTCGCTTTGCTCCTCTCCTTCTTCAGTGCTGCTCTTCAGCCCAGGAGTGCTGTAGCATCGCACCACTGCTTGTTTTGGGGTGGGGGTGGGATTTGGAGCTCCTTCCCTGCAACCCTCAGCCATTTCTTTGAGCAGCAAAAGGAAGGGAAGACCTGGCAACTGAGGCAGCATCTCAGAGAGTACAGTGCCACCAGGTCTGGCCACATCATCCTCCTCCCCAGTGTGGCTGCTGGCACTGAGCTTGTTGGGCTGTGGTGCGGACCCAGTGGAGACAAGCTGGGTCTGGCTGCACTGATGCCTTTACCTTGGCCAGCTGCAGCTGGAGATGAGGGTTTTGAGTGAAAATGCAATGACTTTCCGCAATGGAAGGTGAAAAGGAAATGTCAAAAAGTAAAGCTGGAGTGAAAGGTTGCGGCTCACATAGAAGACAGTGGAGGAGGACTTGGAACAAGGCAAGACCTTTGTTGGGACTTGACATTTGCTGGGGACTCAAGCTGGATGCTCTGGTTACTGGCGTTCCTCTGGGGTCAGGCAGTCTCAGCCCTGAGCAGCAGCACTCCTGCTGGGAAGCACCACAGGGATGGATGGCCACAGAGTCCTCTGCCCACAGCTGCTGTTTTCCAAAGTGCTCCCCCACACGGTCACCAGCTCCTGGCCCTGTGGTGCTGGCACAGAGGGGCTGCGTGTTACTTGTGCTGCCCTTGTCCTCTGGTTCAGCCTGTGCTTGGGGTCCCTGGTGTGCAGGCTGGCTGTGCACAGACTCACTTGTGCACAGGGGTTTGGGCTGAGAGATCTGGCATGGCCTTCTGCTCGGGGAACGATGCACTGTGTGGCTGCTATTTGGGGCAGGCTCTGGGTTGGCAGGAACCAAACACTGGCTGTGCATTTGGAAGAGGCCTCTGCAAGAGGCTGGTGTCACCTGAAGTCTGATTCCCAGTGACTTGGACTGGGCCTCCAGTTTGGAAAAAGGAAAAACAGCTTTGCACCCCACTGAAGACACACACTGTGTGAGACCTCGAGGGCTGAACTTTGGCTGTGATCCATTGCATCTTTTGTACTTACAGCTGTGTGGTTATGGCTAATAATTGATGACACCTGAGCAGCAAGTCAGTGTGGTTCCAGTGTCCCATAAGTGGATGCTGTCAGAGCCCTGCTCTCTTTTCGGCCTCTGCAGGCTGCTGCCAGGCTATATTCCGTCAGGAAGGAGGCAGCAGCTTGTGTTACTTCCAAGATGATTTGTTTTGTGATCCTGGTGGTAACGAACCTTTTTCTCCTTTCAGCTCAACGAGGTCTTAACATGCGACTCTGCATTCTCCTCACCTCCGCTGGTCACCTTAGCCATAAAGCAGCCATAAAGAGAGCAGTGGGTGATGCTATGGGACTCAGACTGCTGCTTTGAAGCCATCTCAGGCTGTGTTTGAGCTATTTCACTGTCAAAATAAACAAAAAAAACCCCAAAGCTCTAAATGAGAGAGAGTGAAATGTAGGCTCAGATGGCAGTGGGGACGTGTGATGTGAGCAGCAGTGATGAGATCCAGGCAGGAGGGAGTGGGAGAGATGGACAGACGAGGCACTGAAGTAAGGGGAGGGGAGAAGGTCAACTGTTCAGTAACTCAGTGTGGGCTGAGAAACTGCTCCAGCCAAAGTGATTCAAATTTTGGCTGAGTGTCCTGGTGTGCTGGGGCAGGAGGGAGCTGGCTGTCCCCAGTCACCACGTCAGGTGTCACAAAGTGGAACTGGTGTGGGAAGGACGGCACCTTGCCCTTATGCTGGTGGCTGTTCAAAGCTCTGGGCAGCAGGGAAACAGGAGCCAGGGCTTTGGCTGGGAAGGGGTGCAGCTGTCTGGAGAGGCTGGCAAACACCTGGAGGCTGATGTGTCCTGTTCCACCCTTGGCTTCAGGTGACCCAAGCTGCTGCTTGTAAAGTGATGGTGGTGAAGATCTACAAGAACGACGTGGACCAGGAGGTGATAGTGCGTGAGATCAGCCTGCTGCAGAAGCTCTCCCACCCCAACATCGTCAGGTAGGCATGACCTCTGGCCATGGGCAGGGGCACTGGTGGGGGCTGGAGCTGCCTCAGTGTCTTTGTGGCAGTTCTGTGGGGAGGGATCGAACGGAACCTTGATGGCTTGTTTTCTTTGTTTTGGTGCATCCTTCTGCTTAGGTACCTTGGGATATGCGTAAAGGATGACAAGCTGTACCCCATTCTGGAGGTAAAAGTTTATTGCCTTTAATTGTGCTTTGGGCAGGCAAGGAGCTCTGAGTGACTCTGGATGAGCAGACTGCCTTGGGGAGGCTTCTGGTCTGCTCTGCCCCGCAGCCTCTCATGGCTGAAGCTGGGCACAGGCACTGTGAGGTTCAGGCAGAGTGGCCATAAAGGGTTTCGTGGTGGCCCAGTACCACCAGAGGACCAGGACAGGCCAGCATGGGGGAGCAGAGGAGCAGGATTTGAAGAGTAGGCATATTGGGATGCAGCCTGGCAGTACCTTTGAGGTGGCTCTGACGCAATCTTGTGGCTGAATGGGAAAGCCTGGGCTGGCACTGGGAGGCCTTATTTTGTTCCTACACCTGGGCGGCTCCAGGAGACCCTGCATCCAGCTGCACAGGTGCCGCCTTTTGTCTCTTCGCAGTATGTGAATGGGGGCTGCCTGGAGGAACTCCTGGCAAGCAAAGATATCGCTTTGTCATGGAAGGAGAAAGTGGACTTAGCTTCTGACATCACCAGGGGCATGATCTACCTGCACTCCAAGAACATCTACCACCGAGATCTCAACTCCAAGGTACACAGCTGGAGGGAAGCTGCGTTAGGGGACCCTGCAGAGGCCATGTAGGGCAGTGACCTGGAGACCTCAGGTTGTGGGTCCTCTGCTCCATGCTAATAGCCCTGTCGGCAAGGAAGATTTCTTGGTAAAACCTGCCATAGCACTGTATTCATTGCTTCCCGAGGAGGAGGCCCAGACAGAGAGAAAAATACATTCCTCTCAATATCATTGCTGTAAGAAAGGGGATTAAATGCAAACATACGCAATGCAAACATGGTTTTCTCTGTCTACAGTTGCAAGGGAAACTCTGCCAGATGTACATGTTTTCCTTCTTTTGCCCTCCACTTCTTTTTTCCCTCCTTTGCCCTGATCTGCTGCTGCTTGATGGAGACAAGAACAGTACTATGGCTTTGTTGTTGCCAGGTTTGTCAATAGGCACAGGCTATGGTGAGGCCTTTCTTCTGATACTGATGTGGCAGTGGGAACGTGGTGAGGCCATGACTTTTTGATTTCCTTTCAGCAAAAGCTGCACAGCAAGCATGAGCTGAGGGGTTGGCCATCGGCCTGGTGTCTCTGTCCTCGATGATGCACAGATGTGGAGCCCTCAGGTGCTCACAGTCATTGCTGGGCAGTTGATCTCTGTGAGCTTGGTAAGGGAAACTTGAGTTATTGGTGGAGTTTGGCAGTGTGGAAGCCATTCAAGCAGTACCATTCTGAAAGACATCCAGTACAAGAAGCAAACCTGCCTTTGTAACCTCAGGCTGTTTGCTTGGGTCTGAGCTCAGAACCTGCTTGTGGAAAGCAGGAGTGCTGGCAGGCTGCACCTTGCCATTCAGTCTCACTGCGAAGGTGCAGCCCTGGAAGAAGTTTGTGCTTCCCTGGGGAAACCTGGGAAACCTGCTGGGAGGGTGGCTGAAGAGAGGGGAGCCTTTACGTGCTGTCTAGCTGTTAGTGAGAACTGGAGCCATCTGGGCTTTTTACACAGGCAGATAGTGACAGGACAAGGGAAAATGGCTTTAAGCTAAGAGAGGCAAGATTTAGGTTAGATGTGAGGGAAATTCTTTACCCAGAGGGCGGTGAGGCCCTGGCACTGCTGTCCAGAGCTGTGGGTGCCCATCCCTAGAGATGTCCAAGGGCGTGGATGGACCCTGGGCAAACTGAGCTGGGGGGCAGCCAGCCCATGGCAGGGGTGGGGCTGGGGGCTGTGGGGGCCCTTCCAATTGGTGCCAT
>JAOWBP010004368.1:104145-121390 GCA_028571105.1 Tragopan temminckii | reverse complement strand
TCACACAGCAACAACACAGTGGGATATTGGTGGGAAGGTTCTGCCTCTGCTGCCATCCCACCAACATCTGTTTCTGGCGTTGTGGGCCAACATCATAAAACATGAAGCAGTACTTTCAGAGCAGCCCTGGTGTATTTTCAGATTCATTGATGCTAATTCACGGGTTATGTGGAGACAGTTGGCTTCTCTAGAAACGTGGCCTTTTTATTTCAATATTTACAACATTTCCTTCCTGCAAAGTGAGAAAGGGAAGCGTTTTCCACAACAAGAGTGAAAAATCCAGTGAGAAAAGAGCAGATTGCTGCTTTTCATGCTGAGCAAAGGCTCCACGGTGCTATGGGAACAGCTGGTGAATCCAGTGGCTCTCAGCAGTTGTTGGAAGCCTGGATGGTCTTCCGCATGTTGGTTCTGTTTTGTGCTGCTTGTTGCTGAGCTCTTCCTGGAGGGTACGTTGCTTTGCAGGAGAGCACAGAGCAAGCAGAAGGGTGTTGCTGCATCTCCCTGTTCTGCTAGTGACGACCTGTGCCCTCCTGGCAGAGCTGATGGTTCCCTGGTGCCTTTGCCCTTGTGCCATCAGGAAGAGAGCTGTGATGGAGACCCTAAAAGCTTCGATCCATGAATGTAGAATCATAGAATGACTTAGGTGGCAGAGGACGTAAAAGATCATCCAGATACTCCCCCCCACCTTTTATCCTGGTGGCTGGGAGGTGAAAGAACGGCATTCCAGCTTAGAGGAGCGTAAAACCCAGACAAGGCCCATCTCCATAAGTAAGGGGAGGTGGGACACATGTTGAGCAGGAGAAGAGCCTGTTTTCCCCCTTTCCTGGGGAGGCCCCATCCCTCCTGCCAGGCTGGCTGCTGCCCCGCTGGCTCTCTCCTTCCCTCAGGACTACGGCCTGGATGTCGCTGCCTTCTGCAGGATGGTCAGCGGATGCCCCCGGCGGGTGCTGGACCTTGCTGCCTGTTGCTGTCGGGTGAGTCCTGCCTGTTCCTTGTGAGAAACTCACCCCGAGTCAGAGCACAAGCGATGCAGCAACTGGCTGTGATCTGTGTGGGGGTGTTCTGCCTCTGACAGACATCCCCTAAAGCGAGGTGTTGGGTGACGGCTCTGCTAAAGTGTTGCTGGGACTGCTCTGTGCCCAGGTCGGAGCAGGGGCTGGAGTGCCTCCGCTAGGGCTGGGCAGCCCCAGGGCAGCACAGTGGGGTGACCTGGACTAAGGGGTTCCCCCACCATGTTGCTGGGTTTTCTCTTGTAAGAAGTGCGTGCAGATCTGGACCTCACTGTCCTTCAAAAGGAAAAGGAATGAACTGCAGCTTTGAAAACACCCCAGTGGCACTGGGAGGACTGGGGAGGAGATACCTCCCCCTGTTCCCTCTAGCTTTTCCCCTGATTCTGCTTTGCTCAGGCTGCCTTTGGGCTGAGCAGTTCTCACACTGCCTTGATGTCAGGAGATGTCACGCCAGCTTTCAGCGCGTGATGCTGGAAAGCTCTGTGTGCAGGTGCACAGTCTGGGCAGTTCTGGCAGTGGGTGAGCGCTGTTTGGCTGTGGGGAACCTGGGAGAGCTGCTGCACTGTACCCACCTGTCTGAGATGTCCTCTTCAGTTCTCCCTTCTCATTCCAGGTGGAAGCATTCAAGAGGCCATATTTCTCTGATATCCTGGATGAGTTGGAAGACGTTGCAGAGAGCCTGGAGCCCAGGAGAGACAATCCACTTTTGAGCTGAGCTGTGGGCCCCCGGCAGAGCTCGATGGATGGACTGTAAATGGAGGGTCAGAAGTGAAGGAAGAAGGCGGAGAATGGAAGAACTAAGTGACCCACTGGTATTTATTTAATCATAGTCTCAGTCTCTAATTTCTGAGATTGAAAAATGGAGAGGAGACTTAACCGAGGTCTTATCTGAGGTTTTTAACAGATGTAATTCAGACAGCAAACAGCCTTTGTTTGCTTGTTAAAAGTAAATGATTCTGGATGGCAGGTCAGGGACCTGGATTTCCTTTGAGGATGCTTTCCAAATCCCCTACAGAAATGCAGCCCTCTCTTGCTTCACTGGGCTCCCTGGGCTCGTGGCCTTCTCCTTCCACATCCCCTCTGTCCTTGGGAACCTCTGTGGGGGCTGGAATCCCTTTGGAGCAAAGCTGGGGGCTTTGAGGCACACAGAGAGCCCCAGAGTTGCTGTACGCTTCAAAGCCTTAAAACCCTCCTTGGGTGGCCTCACAGGGACGGCTGCATTGTGTAGTGATGCTGGTGGGATCCCTTGACATGTGCATAGGGCACGTCAGCATTCAGCGAGGTTTTGTGGAAGTGTGTGGAGTTTTGTGGAAGTGTGGAAGGTGTGCCTCGCCGAGGTGTGAGCCAACCAACCAATATCTCCTCTCAGAACTGGTGCTGTGCTCTGTCCCAGCGCTGCGGCTATCTGGATTTCTCCCCACAGCCCTCTGTCAGGGTCTGGAGGTGGGAGAGGCGCACATCTTATCCTTCCACAGGTACCTGTCTCCAGTTCAGCTGGTTGCCAGGCCTCATTGGGAGGGACGTGTTCTACTTAGGACCGAAATGTCTGTGGTTGTCAGAAGATGTGATGGCTGTGTGGCAGTGGAGCTGTCTCTCTCTTCTTGTACACTATAAGCTCTTGGAGTAGGGGCCCTTTGTGCACCAAAAAGCATTTGTAGATTGTATAATGAGGTGTGCAAATAGCATTGCAGACCTACATGTGAACCTGATCTCAAGATCTTGGGCAGAATTTGGTGTCACATGTGGCCCAGTGTCTCTGTGCCCTGGCACCCACACAAGGGAGCAGCAGTAGTGTGCCGAGACAGATGTTGTGGTGGAGTGCAGTGTTTTCAGCAGAGATTCCTCATGATAAGGAACATGAAACACACTGAATGGTACCAGGATCATTGGCTCAGCCACGTGTCCAGAGAATCCTCCATCCCTGGAGTTACTGGTGCTTGTCTGGGTTGTGATAGCTGTGCACAGGAAATCTGCTCGGCAGTGACACACACCAGCAAACAGCGTCCTATTGGGGCTGCTGCCAGTAAGAGGAGTGAAGCCTCAGGAAGCAGGAGACCATCCTTTTGATGGAAGCTTTTCAACCTGGTGGAAGGCAGAGTTCTCACTTTTTTATTTGACCAGTGGAGTGAAATGGACTGCAAAGGCAGTGGAAACAGCCCTGATGTACCCTTGTGTCTTCAGGGGCAGGCAGCCGCCACCAGCACTTCAGCAGTTGGTCCCTCTGCTGTGGGCTTGACCCAGACCACCAGCACTGTTCCCAGTTCTTGGACATGGTGTGAAGGTCATTGTGAGCTGGGAACCATCCCTCATGGGCCGTTGGGGTCTGCAGGCTCTCCTGGAGGCAGAGGGCAGCGGTTGGACACAGCTGGGCTGAGTTATGCAGCTCGGAGGAGGGAATGACACTTTCTGTATGCTGGCATCTGTATGGCTGTGAGACTGTGTCTGCTTGGCATCCTGAGGGCAGCCATGGGTGGGTGCAGAGCTGCATTTCTGCTGGGCTTTCTGTCTGACCCATCCGCTCCCATGGAAGAGACATCTCCCCCCATGCTGAGTCTCAGGTGACAAAGGAGATCTTTGCTAGAAGGACTTGTGCTGCTGCTTCTGCCTGGCTCCATGGCCATTTCATCCTGTGCAGAGCGCTGCTGCTGAAACACAGCACCAAACACAATGAACATCTTCATGCTCTGTCAGCACAGCTGGCAGGATAAAACCTTGGTGAAGACAGAGCACTGTTAGCTGTGAGAAAGTGGTGCTTTGCCTGTGGTGCCACTTGGTGCCTGTGGTGTGGGGCTCCTTACAGCATCTGTTGCTTCAACTAGGGGCACAGCAGCAGCATAAGCACTGTGCAAAGGGCAGTGGGTTCACCTTTTCCATCCCAGAAGCCCATGATGAGCTGAAGGTGCCAAAGCACAGTGAAATAACTTCTCTTCCCCTGATGCAGCTTGTTTTGTGCTGACTCATAAATGGCACTGATTATTTTTCAATGCAGCTGCCTTACAAGGACAGCTCAGAAAATCAGAGGGAGATGTTTTCACTTTGACCACCACATCCAGTGCATCCAAATGCAAATTGTGTGGAGGTGCTGAAGCTGTTTTATTACATTCTCATGTGAGCAGTTGTTGGTGTTAGGTAGGAAGGAGATCTCTCCTTCCAAAGCTCCATCCCTTAAAGTCTGTCACCTTTCAGTTCTGGCTGTGAAATCTTGGGCATGTGGAAGAACTGCCATGTTCCTCCCTGCAAAGAACTGCTGCAGAGCCCCTGGCTGCTGGCAGCAATCCCATGGGTGTTGGGCTGTCCCAGACACTGCACAGGAGTATCTCTGAAAGTGGCTCTCACTGGCTGCAGGGCTGCTTCCCCTTTTGGCAGGTTGTGCACCAGCCAGCCATCAGAGCTGCTCCCAGCTGCTCACCTCCTGGCTCCCTGCCCTGGAGTGAAGGCAGAAGGCAGGTCCTCACCTCATCCCCTGGCCTTGCCCATCGTGATTTACACCAGGGGGAACATCAGGAGGAACCAGGGATGGTGTTATTCTGGTCTTCAGGGCTGCTCCTTTCCAGAGCTCCTGAAGAGCAAACACAAAATGCAAACCTGATTCTTGAGCTTTCTGGAACACAGAAAAGCTGAGGTGAGCAGTGACGGGAATCAGTCAGAGACTGACTGGGGCTGTTCTGCTTTTCTTTTGGGGAGACTCATGGGAAGAACAGCTAGCAAGAGGGACTAGATGGCATGCTGACAGTTTGGGGGACATACGTTCCTTTAGGGCATGTCCTTTACAACATCTCAAGACTCCTCCCTGCAGCTTCCCACACTGTCAGGTGTAGGAGCTGATGGAGGTGCGAGAACCACTCTTGAAGGAGAAGAGGGATCTCTGGGTTGGGCACTGTGACAGTCACCAGACCTTGGAGGCTGCATGCAGGAAGGTGCTCCAGTTACAGCAGTACCCTGCATGCTCGGGGTCTGCTTCCTTCTCCTCACCATGTCTCCCCGCAACTCCAAGCACCAGGACCTTTGCTGTGTGGCTTCTCTAGGGTCACTGTACCCCAGACTGCATCAACTTCACTAAGTTCCGAATAACTACAGAGGAAATCCATGTGGGCTAGTGTATATGGGACATGATGTATGGCTCCCCAGGGGGATAGATCCTGACCTAGTGCTTCAGTTCTTCCTGGCTGGAGTCTGTGCAAGCCCTCTCCATGGTTGCTGTAGCTATGGGACTTGGGGAGGGCCATCAAGCCCTGAGGACCCTCTCCTTCACACAGCTGTATCACCACAGGGAACACTTTCCTGCCTTGCAGGAGAGGCTGCACTGCCAACTCACTGCACTGGCTGAGGGATGCAGGAGAGTGTCATTCTCCAGCCAGGTGCCACCACCTCCCCCAGCACTGGTGGTGGTGTGGGCACGAGGAGCTGGGAAGGGACAGCCCCAGCACAGTTGACCTTGGGGGTCAGCTTGCTACACATTTGTGCACTAAGTGTGATAAATATGGGATCCTTCAGAACTCATACAAATAAATACACTATTTCCACTGATTGATGAGTCACTGTAATGCAGTTAGCACTTGGTTTACATGGTGTCTCCTTCTGCAAGGCTTGACTTGGGGCTGCGGTAGTGTCCTAGTACCATACACTGCTGGACAGACTGTTTTTTCCAGCTCTTGGTCCACAGTGGCAAAAGAGTGAGATCCTGAAAACACAGGAATGGCTGGAGCTGGCTCTGGGCCTTTCCAGTTTGTTGTGGGATTTGCTGGGCAATGGGGAAGAGAATTCAGTGCCTTTCCGATAGCTCTTGAATCCAACAGGAAAAAAGGCTGCAAAAACACTGAAGGTTTTGTGTACGTAGATTAGAGACAAAAATACCAGTATGTGCCATGTAGGGTAATAACATCTGAGAGTTTTACTGAAAAACAGTAGCCTTACCACCAAGGTAGTCTTTACATCAAGTCTTTACTCAAAGTAATGCACTTTTCAGAGAAGCTTACTCAGCATCAGCAGGGCTGCTGGAGATAGAGCAGGATTAAAGTCAGGGCTTACAGAAGCTCAAAGCAGCACTGTTTTCTTCTGATCTCTAAAGGCTACCGCTGCTCCGGGCCAAAGACACAACTTACAGTGTCCTTCTTGGTCTGATCTCGCCCTCAAACAATGTGATGCTTTCTGTCTTCTGTTGGCTGTTGAGTGGCACCTGTCAGTGCCAGTCAGACATCCTCCTGCGCTACTAAATTGGCCTGAATTTCATTTCTGTTCGTTTATGGGAGTAATGGTATTCTTTGCCCGTCTTCCAGTTGATGCCATCAGCATAGCTCCCACGTGCACCCAGCCAGTAGATGCCATTGAGGTTAGAGTAGTGGCAGTCGTTGTACCACCACGCTCCCTTATAGGCTGTGGAGCAGTTGAAGGAGCTCATGTCATTGTCCTGGTCTGCTGTTGAAAATGACATGTCCTTGTGGTATGATAAGGAGTCTCCTGCAGGGAGTACACACAGTCACTGCAGTTGTGCAAAAGGGAACCTCATGTTCCTGAGCACCAACTGCAGGGCAGCAGGGGCCTGTCTGGATGTAAGGCAGTTTGTATGAATCCTGTTCTCTTGATTGCCTGCATAGTCTCCTTGGTCACCGAGAAAAGGAGCAGTATCCTGAGTTCTGCTAGGACTGCTAACACACGCAGAAAACCCACTTATGGCTGTGCAGCACATGGGCCAGATTCTGCCTGCAGTTACACAGGTGTCCATCCTCTTGCACCACTTGCATTCTCTGCAGTTACTGAGGTCTGGACCAGCAGACAGTGTACAGAGCCTCATAAACCCAGAGCACTGCTATTTCACTTGTTGGTTTCACTCATTCCCACATGAAGGATATTGAATTTTGCAGAGGATTTGTATGTTTTTTAAGAAGAAACAACAACACAACCCCAACATACCAGGAATTCCTGGTAGCCTGATTCTGCATTTGTTGCTAAAGTATGTGGCAGGGCTCTGGGTTACACATCTGCAGGGGGTGGATATCCCTTTCCTTCCCTGCACCCAGAGGTCACTGCACCTGGGTCACCATAGGCAGTTTTTAAATACTGACCCAAAATGTAGGTTGTGCAAGGACTCTATGTGACACCGCTCTGGGCTGTAAATGCTGAATGTTTCTGAAATTCTCTGGGAAAATCCTTCCCAGTAAGTTGCTCACTTACCAGCATTCCCGCCAAGGAAGTCTCCCAGAACCAGTTTGTATTTCTGAGACTCTCCTAAAACTCGGAAGGAAGCATACTTGGCAAAGCAGTAGTTGTTGTCAGAGTCTGGGATTCAACTGGGATTCAGAAGCGAGGGGTAAAGGAGCCCTCAGCTGACTTGAGAGGAGCTGCCACTGCCAGAGAGATTGTGATAGACTTCAAATTCCTGCAGAACCACCTGTCCTGTACATTACTGTGAATCCAAAGCTGTCTGTGGGCAACATGACTGTCCTCACAGTCACGGCAGGGAGAAGTGTTATCTCCAGGATAAGTCATGCAGGCAGCTCATTCAATTCTCTGACTTCTCTTTTTAGAGTGAATATCTCTGTGTGCATTGGGCTGCAGGAGCCTGCATGCTGGTTAAGATTACCTTTGGGGCCCAGAAGGAATGTGGGACACTCAAGTCTGTTAATGGCAGTGCTGTGCAGTGACTGCATTCTGCCCCAGTCTGGAGAGCAGGCAGCCCTTACCCAGAGAGGTGAGGAAGTGGAGGTTGTTGTTCCCCAGCCAGAACTCCGTCAGCTGGTTGCCAAATCCTCGATTGTATGAATTCCAATCTCGCAAAAAATTCACTGACCCATCCAAGTGTCTCTGGAAAACCTGTGGGAAATGAGAATTCCATCCCCACCAGTCGTTTCTGCTCCAGAAGAAGCCCCACTGCCTGCCTGCTGGTGACATGGCCTCAGCAAAGCCCCACTGCATACACCACTCCAGAGGGCAGCTGGGAGTGCTGAACCAGATTGGAGATCTCTCTCATGCAAATTCCCTTCATCTATGCTTGAAAATGAGGAGGAGTTCGCTAGCTGAGCAGGAATGGGTGGGTTTGGGGTGCTCAGCCTGCTCCCAGAGACATCTCCCAAAAGAATCCCCTGCATTCACCCAGGTTTGGTCACAGGAACTTTAGCTGCCCTCTCCACTGGCTTCACGGTGTGTTTGCCCTCTCTTTAATACCTTCCTCCCTTTTTATTGCTATTTTAGTGCTATCATTTGGAGTATCAGTAAAAATCACAGTAGGGAAATAAAAGCTTCCCTCTCCCCATCCTACTCACAATCCATCCTCCACCATCCATGTCCATATCGCAGAAGACAGTGGTAGCATTGCAGCCTTGGGGGTGGATGGTGTACCATCCGCTCTGGATCTTCCCTTTATCCAGCAGCTCTTGGCAGTTCCTGGCTTTTGAGCAGAGTAGGGAAAGAGTGGAAGTGGAAGGAGCTACAGTGTGCTCACTGCAACAGAGAACACTGCAGCCCTATGCCCAGAGCTTTCAGCCTCACGGATGTACACCTGTGGGAGACAAACCCCACTGCTCCTTGAGCCACTCCGTCACAGGGTGATGGGCCCTTTCTAAAAGATAGATGTGCTCAGATCCCTTTCATCTGCAAGGAGGCTTTGGAGGGTCTGAGCGATGCGCTTACCAGATGTAGGTGTCCTTACCTACTCCAGCCTGGAGGAATTACAAGGAGCCACACAGAAGCTGCACGTGGCTGCGAGAAGCAAACAGGCTAACTGCTATTTCCTTACTCTGCCTTTTGGTGTCACTACAAATCGGTTACTGCTGCTGCCTTGTCCTGATCTCTGCTGCAGGGCTTCTGCCTTCTTGCTGACGTCGCTGTGCTGTTCCACAGTGCTGATGGTGCACAAAAGGCCCAGGACAAAACTCACCCAAAGGTTCTGCAAATCCTGGCTCTCCTTTTGCTCCTGTTGGGCAAACAACACCATGGATTTCTCTCTGCCTTCCACATTTGGTTCTTCCTTCTCCCACAACAATGCTGTTTGCTTTTCAAGCCAAATCCTGAGCCCCAGCCCCACACCCAGCCATGACACCCAGCACCACCAGTACCAGCCCCGCTCGCCCCATTGCACAGCTGTGCAGGGATGCAGCATGGTGATGGATGCAGAGGAAGGGGATTTTGAGACTGCACAGAACTTACTGTGGAATGTTGAGAGGGGGATCCAAAGGTGGGAAAAAGGGGGGATTTAAGTGATTTGGGAAGGAAGGAAAGGAGTAGGGGGATACCTGGTAGAGAGAAGATAGATAGCTGATCTATACTTGCCTGGCCATGCCCTGTCCTGATAACCACTGTCCTGTCGTCTTTCTAACACTGTCCCGGGTGAGAGCTGTCTGTTCTGTGTGTCTATGTCTGTATGGGAAGAACACAGCACCAGGAGGAGGGCTGCCCAGGTGCCAGCAGCAGGGACAGAGCCAGGGCAGCTACCGGCAGCGTGAGTGAGAGTCAATAAATGTGAACAGAAACATTCTCTGTAGTGGGCTGCTGTCCTGCTCAGCTGTTGGTGCTTCCTGTGCTAATCTGAATGCTCTGAGTGTTTGTGAAGATAGACACGTATGTATGCGTATTTGTATATATATTTGTATATATATGTACTACATGTATGTAAGTTTCTCCGAAAGTAATGCCTCCTATTTATTTCCTTGGAATCTACAACAGATACAGCGAGCACAGTGACATTGATAGAACAAATTATCAGCTACAAAACACAGATTTTCAACACAGTCACCACCATTAGCTCTGCTTTTTTTTACCAGTGATGAACAAGAACCTGTATGCTGTGTTTGTATAAACCTGCACTGGCAGAGGTGACCCACTGTAGCCACTGCTGAAACACATCATCCCCCCTCACCGTGCTCCACTGGTTGGTCTCCATCAACGTTCACCAGCATCAGTGAGTGGCAGCCATTGATATTTTTCCTGCATAGAAGAATTTACATGGATGACACCCCTCTGCTCCATACACGCTCCCACGTCATGCACCATTCTGTCACACTGCCCCACTGCTGCCATCTGTCGCACAGCAACAACACAGTGGGATATTGGTGGGAAGGTTTGGCCTCTGCTGCCATCCCACCAACGTCTGTTTCTGGCGTTGTGGGCCAACATCATGAAACAGGAGGCAGTGCTTTCAGAGCAGCCCTTGTAAATTATCGATATTTATTTTAAGTATATGTGTGCCTACTGGGAGTGAACCTTCAGCCTCGCTACCAGTTGGACCAGGGGACATGGAGCCTCATTGTCCTGGGGCTGTTGGACCCTTAATGAGATTTTTTCCTCCACCAGCTGGTTAGGGGCCAGGATGTCCATAAGGCAAGGCTGACATAACACGTCTCTACTGGATCTATATGCTCTGCCTGCCCACTGACTGGGGTTCAACACTTTGTGCCACAGACTCTCACTGTGATGGGACACATGGAATAGGAATAGGTGGGAGTGGGAAGGAGTTGGAACACACCCGAGGAGGGAAGCAGGGTCAAAAGCTCCAACAGGAGAACAGTTACTGCTGGGAAGGGCTTTAGGAGGCGTTCTGGGAGCAGCTGTGACAGCTGGAGCAAACTAGTGACCAGGCTCCCATGCTGTGGGCAGCTCTCGTTGGTGACAGGTTTGGAGAGGGGCTGCTCACATTGCCTAGGGCAGCAGCAAGACCCTGCAGTGAGCCCCTGCACCCAGGCCCTGCAGTGTGGAGTGGCTGTTGTCAGACAGCCCTGCCCACCACCCTTCAGGGTGCCTTTATTTTTCTACAGCTACTCCCACCTGGTGTGTTTTTCCAGAGTGACTCAGGGTGGAAGCTGAACTAAACACACATCATAAATTCAGCTCTGCATTGTTTACCTTTTGGTCCTGGCAATCCAGGGTCTCCAGCTGCTCCTGCAAGAGGCAAGAGGAAATGTTCATCACAGGTGGCTCAAAGGGAGTGAATTACTTCAGCTCCCCAAGCAGCTGTTCCTGCCCCTCCAGGTACATCCCAAAATGTACAGGAGAGACTGCTGGAAATGGTGCAAAGCCATGGTGCTCTGCTAACCACCTTGGCTGAAGGCAGGGCCAGCAGTGCTCCCCATATCAGCAGCAGGTTGCAGGCAAGAGATAAGTGCCCATCCTCCTTCTTGTGTAGGCTTTGTTTCCAGTCTGGGATCTGTGAGATTTCAAGCAGTAAGTGCTGTTTTAACACGTTCATCCACCTCCTGCTGGGGGTTTCTGTTGAAGTCTTTGGTTTTTTTGACTAGGAAATACGCACACATTCAACATGCAAAGGGACTGCTTCCCCAGCTGTTCAGTGTGCCACATCAGTTCCAGTGGCACCTTGTGCTGGGAGCTGGAAGTAGCAGTTTGTTTCCAGAGACTGGGCCATGGCTTTGAATCCTTCATGAGGCACAGTCCAACATGCTTTCATGAAGTCCTGCCCCCAGCTTGTGTAGACCCAGAGGTGAAATAAATCAGCTCCTCGTTCTGGGGATGGTCAGCCCATCCCTTCCTTGCTTTACCCTGCACCAGCTGTCTTCGCTCCAGGAATAGGAGAATGGGGAGAGGTCTGATTTTAGGGGGCTGATAAGAGAAACTTTGTAAAGAAGAATAGTATCTTTCTCTGAGATGTGTCCCACCCAAGGACACAGTTCCCATTACCCATCCCATGCCAGATCCACATCTCAAATCTGCCCGACCTGTACTGCTTCAGAGCTGTTTTAAGAAACAGTTTCATTTCTGTAGATCCAGTTTTCCTATGTACACCCTGAATATTTTATGGATTAAAGCTTAATGTATTATGGGTTACCTTTTGTACCGGGTGCTTCTGCTTTCCTAGGGGATCCCTTGATTGCCATTTCTCCTACAAGAAAAAACACAGTTTTTCCAGAGGGAAGATAATACAGAAGTCGGGACAGCTGGGCCTCAACTTCTGCAAAAAGAAGGAAGCTGTTTTGTTTTTTTTTTTCATCAGATCATATTTGACAACATATCTCATGCCATTTCTTCTGCTAAAGCTATATTGCACTGGTACTGGGCAGCCTGATCTGGTGGTTGGCAAGCCTGCCCACAGCAGGGGTTGGAATGTGATGATCTTTACGTTACCTTCCAACTCGAGCCATTCTATGACTCTATGATTCTACGATACTGCCAGTCAAAGTCCTGATTTGCAGCTCACATATGAATTCCTATGAACTTTGCATACCCTGGAGCCAGTCTGTAGCTTCTGCTGCAGTGGAGCTGCTCCCTCTACTGATGTGATTCGCTTTCCCTATGAGTTGGCTGTGAAAAACTCCAGGGACTCCCATGGGTAGGGGGTGTCCCCTCCACACATCCTTTCCACGAACGAAAAAGCAGTCTGATATCTTTGGAATCTTACCTTTTGTTCCTGAGAGGCCTGGTTCTCCCTTTGGGCCAGCTGCACCTGGGATCCCTGGGCATCCTTGAAGAACAGTAAGTTGGTCTGCCTCACCAAGTCCCACTATTTTCACCTCTGAGTAAATGAAGACAATCATCACAGAGATTATTATGATTCTAAAATGTTTGGGATAAGAAATTGAGCCCTTTGGGCTTCAGAAACAGTGTGAAAGGCAAAGACAGGCAGAAGTCGTCCTACCTGAGGATGGGAGCTCAGCATGATAGTATGAGTTAACATTAGAAGAGAGAGGCATGGAACCTCTCTAACTTCAGGGGAGTTTACTGGGAGAGAAGGCTGTTACATGGGACATTACATGCACGAGAAAAGTACTATAGCTTGATAAAACAAAAGATGTGAGGTGTCCTGTGGTGTATTGATGGCAAAGAGTAAATGGCACTGATGGGTCTGGACTGTAAATGTTCTGTCCCATTTTATGACAAATCACACCTTTTGCCTTCCCAGAGAACACAAACAGAAAACTGCATTGTGTGGTGTTCCAGAGCTGCCAGGCACACAGCACACACTGAATTGTCCCTTCATGCAGCTCCACATCTGGCAGAACTTGGGGCAGATCCGCAGATGGACAGCTTGCACTGGGATGAAAAATCTAGAATGGGGAAACCTGTTCCCGGAGACCCCAATGCTGAGGGGACCTCTGACCAGAGCCGGCAGCTTTGTAAGGCCACAGCTGAGGCTTTATCACTCACCTCCAGCCTTCCATTTGCAGCTGAATTAAAAAGGTGCATAGAAGGAAAAATCCCCCCCTCTCCCACAGGGCCTTGTAATGGCCCTTGTGCCAGGTGGGCAGACAGAACAGCCTGCCCCAGGCACCGGCAGCAGAACTGGTGTGGCACTGGCACTCACCTGGACAGGTATCCTGGGTGCTACAGGTGGTGGCTGATGCACTGAGCAGGGCAAGGAGGATGGGGGCTGCCCTCCCCATCGCCAGCACCATGCTCCACAATCTGCTCCCCTTCTCTGTGCCCTGGGAGCTCTGGTTGGTTACTGAGCTGTCTCAGGCTTTTACACTGACCAAAAAATCCCATGTAAGCTCCACCTCTGCACTTGCCCACTGCCTGGGTCCCCAGTCTGTGTCTGCAGAGCTTCTTCCTCAACCAGCAGCTTCCCATGGACCCACAGAAAGTTCTCAGGCAGATGTTTGTTTACACATGATTCAGGATTAATTTGACATTAAAACTCTGCATGTCTGGGACAGGTGAGGTGGGAAGAGAATGGCTGATGTCTTTTTCCCAGCTTTTATTTTCCCCAGTTCCCAATCAGTGTTCAACGTGAGGTGTTCAGTTTTGCTTTGCTGTTTCTATGTTATGCACATTTGTGGCAGCACTACACGAGGCTCAGACTGCCTCAGCAAATCAGTCTCTTATTAGCTTTGGATACAAAGCCCTTAAAGTTTATGAATATTAGCAGAGGGTTTAATTTAAGCTTTTTCTCCTTATTCTTCCATCCCATCAGTGGAGACAGTTGGAGCTTTTCACAGCTATCAGGATATCAGAGGAAAAACCTCAAGCTCTCCTCAAGCACTCCCTTTTGCAATGAAGCCTCTTTAACACCCCAAACTCAAAATGTAGATGAAAGCCTACCTTAACACTAAGCAAATGGGAAAAGGCAGGGGAGAGACGAGAGAAGTATTTGATTCTCTCTTCGATTCGGTATCCCCAAATGGCTCATATGCTGCAGGAGACATAGCCACTTTTGGAAGCAAGGGAGAAACTGCCAGTGCAAGCATTGGCCAATGTAAGTTCAAAGTAGGTCAGGTCCCTGGGGGTAGTTTCTGAAATTGGCCTAGTGATCAATATGTCCTAAATTGCTTTTCCTCACCCTGTGGCCCAGTGAAGATCACAGAGTGCTGCTGTTTACGCCATCAGAACTCTTTTTTTTTCTATCTATGTTCTCATTTGAGCCCTGGGAAATATCCTGTCAACCTTGAAAGCACTGTATCACCTTGGAGATGCAGAAAGGAGTTTAAAGCACATTGCATGAATAGGGACTGCCTCTGAACACTGCCAGTCTCTTCAACTCCAGAGATGTGAACATCCGGAGTGAGGTCTCCAGAACTGAACTGATTTGCAAAGCCTCAAGAAAACAGGCTTAGCAAATCAGAAGGCACAGACTGACAACAGATCTCCAGAAAGCGTGTGTGAGAACATGAAAACTACACAGCAGAGGATTTAGCACTGGTTAATGTGAAGTCATAGGTGAAATCCTGGCTCCTGCTTGGATCCTGTTCTGTCCCATAGCTAAGGACATTGCTATGCGACTCTTACAGCTGCCAGAAGGGCTGACATCTGGCACTGGGGAGCTGAAAGAGCAACTCTGTCAGCTCTAACTTCAGGCAGTGTGAGATAGCACTCACCTGAGAGCCAGCCCCATGGCAGGCACCTTTGGGGAGCTTCGAAGACTTGCACTGCTGGGATGGAGTGCTCTGACCTTCAAGGGTAGCGTATCATCCAAAGCAAAAAGGGGAGATCTGGGTTCCCCTTGCCTGGGCTGTGCTATTTACACCTCTTTGCTATGTGCCAGTAACAAAGTTTTCAGGTGTCTTTTCGTGAACACTTACATTTTCAATGGATAATTTCTTTAGCTACTACTGATCTTACCACCTGTGCTGGGGACATTTGCCCAAACTAAGCAATTTTTCCAAAGGATATTACTTGGTTTTCCCCTTCTGCTTCTGAGTTTTGTAACTGCACTGTGTTTTCAAGTGCCTGAGTGCCTCACTGCTAAGGGCTGTGCTGTGCCTTTGGTTTGCACGTGATGTGCATCGTAGCTTCCAGGAGATCCTGAGGCTCCAAAAAGGCAGAGTTTCTCAAGACAGTTTTCCTTACCAGGGGGAGAAAATGCAGGGAAACAAAGAGAGAACTTCCTCCTGCTCATACCCTCGGCTTCACGTGCTGTGCTGCTGAACAAAGTGTCGCTCTGCTTTCCCGGGAAAGCTTCAATGGAAGTTCTGTGCTATCAGAAGAGTGGGCTGATGGTTTCACTGGTCTTGACTAGTGCCCACATAACCACCCTCCGAGGACGTCTGCTGTAGCACGTCTTTGTACTGAGCAGCCAGGTAGTGCAGTGATGTAAGAACATAAAGCATCCTCTTGAACCTGCATCTTCTTTTCTGCACATTTCCATAAATTGTTTATTCAGGACACAGTTAGGACACATATCTATCAGTTATTGCATGCCAGCTGCGTGGTCTTGCTGAGCATTGGCTTTGCTTCATTTCCTCTGAGAGCTGCTGTCATGGAGCCGTTGCTTAATTCTCCCTGTGGAAATAAACAGAGGTTGCCTACAAGAAAGGCTTTCATTTGAGTGGTTCTTTTCTACCAGCCTCTCTGTGAGACTCTGCTTCAACCAGGCATTTTCTGCTTCATTCCATTTTTAACATCTAAGAGCAGGGAAAACAGGCAAAGTTGTTCTTTGTAGGGTAGGCAGAGGCAGCTTTTCACCCTCCCTGCTATGATGAACCCCCAACAGTGGAAAGGTAACTCCCAAGCCCTTTTTCCTTGCTAATATTCTGGAAAAAAAAAGTGTATATTTTTCATTATAAACAAAGGAAATACAAAAGCTGATAAAAGAGCTTAAGAGCTTTGTTTAAAGCTTGTTTCACAGGTCTAGTGCTCATTGGAGGCTAAGGAAAACCTCCCGTTTGTTTTACTGTAAATTCATTTCAGATTGACTGTTTTCACAGAAAAATGTATGAGCTGGCTTCTCAAATAAGATAACCCATGGCATCCTAACAGTAGCATCGCTTAAGACATAGATGACATACGTTCTGAGTCTCTCCAGGCAAAAAGCCTGCAACCCAGTGATCTGCAGTGCTTGACTTCCCGTGCTGCTCGTGTGCACCTTCTAATGCTGCCACAAAAGGGTCTGTTTAATTAAAGAGGAGGCAGAGGGTGTTCTTTCTCTGCTTGCTCTTCATCAAGAGGAAAAATTACTCCACTTCCAATTTTTCCCCCTCTTGCCCTTAAGTCTCTGCTTAGACTCGCAATGCCTAAAATCACTAAAATCACCTAAGACACCGTCCCTCTTTGGGAGATGAAGGAGTGCGTGAACAGCTCTCTGGTTTCTGAATGCAGTGAATGGATTACAGATTTAAAATGTGTCACACGAGTCACTGCAACTCAGAATTACTCAAAAGAAGAAGATGAAACATGAAGAAAACAAACCTAAGCTGCAGCGTTCACAATTGGGAAGGCCCTGGCCGTCTCCTCCAGCAGCCCTGGCCCCAGACCCTCCTGCCCTAGGTCCGCACCAAGGTCTCTGCCCACGCCAACTCGCGTTGCTGCGCTCACACACACGTGCACGTCCCCCCAAGGCACACCCGAAGGTCTCGGCCCGGACCTGCAACCCGCTGCACACCAGCTGGTCCAGCCCGAAGGACCTCACGCACAGCAGGCTGAGGAAGACGGACAGGCGGTGTGAGACACACGGTGCTACCCCAGCCGCCGCGGCCCTCGGGCACCGCGCAGCCCTCAGCTGCAGGGACGCCCACAGCCCCAGCAGCGCTCACAGCCCGATCCCGGACCGCGGCTGCCCGCACGCATGGGGCAGCACCGCCCCTCTGCGCGACCCGCGCAGTGCCTCGCAGCCCTCAAGGGACTTTTTCCTTTCATCTGGTCTAAACCCGCCCTCCTTTGTTTTGAAGCCATTTCCCGTTGTGCCATCGCACACGGACGGCCCACACAGCCCCGCCCTCGCTGACGCCGTGCCCGTTCCGCCCCGCCTCCTCTCTCTGCAGGCTTCCCGCAGGCCCGCCCCGCGCCCGGCCCCGCTCTCGGGCTGTCGTGCCGGCCCCGTTCCGGAGCGCCGCCGGTCCCCCTGGCAACGCGCCGTGCCG
>JAOWBP010004368.1:58402-77174 GCA_028571105.1 Tragopan temminckii | reverse complement strand
CTGGCCACCCCTCTTCTGATGGAGCCCAGGATACCATTTGCTTTCCGAGCTGCAAGAGCACACTGCTGGCTCATGTTCAGTTTTTCATCCATCAGGACCCGCAGGTAGCTCTCTGGCCAGGTAACCAAATGAAAGCACATTTGTTGGCCTTGCACAATCTTACATTTGCTCTTTCTATTATGGATACCAGCGATATTCCATCATCTTTCAAAGACAGAATTCTTAGATGAGCATATATCGTGAATGCACCTACTGGCTTTGTTAAACGGCCTCCTCATATTTGTGGTGTTTGTTTTTCCTCATAACCAATGATGGCAGATGAAGACCCCCTCAGATCCTCTGACGGCTGCGGTCCCGTCTGACTGCTCCGGGAAGTGCAATGGAGGACCGGAAGGAGGGTGCTGCTAAGAAGTCGCTCTGTGATTAGTTAGAATCCCTGCCACCTCGGAAGGATGGCGATGGGGATTGGCTGGCGTCCTTTCTCCACCCGCAGTGAGAGCTTCTCTGATTGGCCTTCGCTTTCCGCGCCAAGCAGCAAGCCTCCTGCCGAGTGGCTGCTTCCTCTGGCGCGGCGGCGCGGCGGCAGCCATGGCAACGGCAGGGAGCAGAGAGGTGGGAGCGCGCGGAGCGGCTCGGGACGCCGTGTCCGTGCCGCCGTCTGCGGTGGGCGGGCAGCGCCGGCCCCGCACTGCAGCGCCTGTCCGGTGTTGTGTCACCGTGGCAGCCGTAGTGCGGCCCGCGGGCCGTGGTGAAGGGCTTGCGGTGATGGACGATAAGGTCCCGCCAGCGGTTTGGGGCCTTCCCGTGTGCTCAGGGTCGGGCTCTGAGGCAGATGTGCTGAGGTCGGCTGTGGCCGCGCTGGCAGCTCGGAGGCGCCCCGTCCCTGTGCCTAAGTGTGGGCATGGAAATGGCCCTGCTCGGCGGGGTGGGGCTGCACCTTTCCCCGGGGCTGTGACGGCGATGGCTCTGCCGGTTGGACTGGGGATATCACGTGCCCAGCCCTGCCGCGGGTGGTGCTGGCCATGCTGGGGCTCCCTCGTTCCTGGACTTGGGTTTGGGCGGTAGCTTTGACAGTGCCTGTCCTCACAGCCCTGTTCTTTTTGTCCCAGCCCGACAGCTGTGAAACCAGGATCCGTCTATGGTGAATATTGCCCTATTCTGAAATATCCACCCTGGATCTGCTTTACCCTCTTGTCCCCAGCCATGCTCAGGTTTCCTATTCTCAGCTGTCCACAGTTGCCCCTTCCTCCTTTCTGTCCTTTATTCTTCCTTTCAGGACTGTTCATGTCAGTGGGTTCCCAACTGCATATCTGGGTACCCACATCCCTAGCGGTCTTCCTTCTCCCTCAGATTCCACTGTCTCTGTCTGTCCCCATGTCCCTTGTCCTCTCCTTCCTGCCATTCCCTATTTTAGCTCTGTCTCTGCAGGACAGACCTGGATGTAGTGGCCATGGAACGACTTCAGGCAGCCCCAACCCAGCAGGATCGACGTGCGTAAGTGAGGGGACAGGGTTACCTGTAGGGGTCTTGGACACCTAGCACACTCTAGAGCACCCTGGACTACCTTGGGTCACTTGAGACATCCAGGAGAAAAAGCACCTGGGGGCTCAGCCACCAGAACAAGAACAGGGCACTCTGGAGACGCTGTAGAACCATTCTGGAACACCTGGGACGTGCTGGGAACATACTGGGACATTGTGGGGATTCCAGACACTTGTGGGACAACCCCAGAACATGCTCTAGGCATGCATAGGACACCTGAAAAATGCTTCTGGGAATCCCTAAAAAAACACCATGCCTGCGACCGCTAAGACAACCCTGGTACCTCACCTCAGGATACCCAGGGATGTCACTGGGTTAATGCCATTCGCCTTCATATTCCTGTAGTCTTCCTCTCATCCATGTGGTATCCCGGTTCTCTGTCAGTCCCAATGTCCCACACAAGACATCTTAGAACCCAATCCTGGGTGCATATGTTCCCTTCTAAGATGCCCCCATATCTCTCACTGGTGTTGCTGTTCTCCTTCACAACCCTCTAGGTGTCCATGTCCTCCCCATAGGCTGTTACCACTGTATCCTACCTCTCGGAGTGTCCCATTGTATCCCTGTTCCTCTCCCTGAAAATGCCCACATTGCACCTCTGAAGGATGTTCTGGTCCCTTTTGGTTTCACTGCTGTGTTGTCCCAAGTTATCCCTTTCATGTCCATGTCCTCCCCGGTGTCCCTGTCGGACCCTCTGATGGTATGCCTGTCCTTCCAGTGTACTGGCAGAGGTCCTGCCGGGTCCCCCTGTCCTTCTGGATGCCTATGAGGCGGCTGTGGAACTGGGCCAGGAGTTAGAGCTGTCCCCAGGGCCACTCTCGGCCCTGCTGGGCATTGTGCGTTGTGCCATCTTCATGTGCATCCGTGAGTGCAGGGCCGGGGGATGGTGGGGGGCACAGAACTGCAAAGGTCTCACTCACCACTGACTGCCCAAACCCCAGAGACACCCCTGCCTGATGTGGAGGAATGCTATGCCTACTTCAGTGAGCTGCTGCTGTGCCATGCTGTGCATGTGAGTCTTCACCCCTCACACGCTTATTGGCCCCCAGGTGCTCCTTGCACAATCCCTGCATGCTCAGTGGTACCAGTGTGCTCCCTGCACACTCCCCATATTTCCCAGCATCCTCACAGCAATCTAAATATGTCTCATGAAGTTATTGGCATTGACACACTCCATCTACGCTTACTGAAGCCTGCATGGTCCTCACATTCTCCCCACGCACTTGTAGGACCTTCTGTGCTCCTTATGTGTTTTCCATATGCTTACTTATGTCCCCAGCACTCCTGGCATTCCTGTTGTTGCCTTCATGTTCTGTACACTTTTGCCTTGTACTTGATTGAGCCAGCACACTCTTGCACACTTCCTGGAGCCTCACCAGAACCTGCACGTTCCTTGTGCTCTACACCCTCAGACTCCCAACACCATCCCCTCCTTTTCCACATGCCCTGCATGCTTCCCAGCCACTGACTTTCACTTGCCTGCTGCTGCCATGGTGCCGTCGCTGTAGCATCCCCCGGTCAGTGTGGCTGTATTTGGGCTGACCCAGGTTGCCCGCATCGCAGCCCACCTCTTTGGAACTGTCCTTCGGCATGCCAAGCTTTATGCCTACGTCCTTACACCTCAGGTGAGCTCAGCACTGTTGAAAGTAAATGTGCAATTGAATGTGCAATGGCCTGCCCTGATTCCACTGCCTGTCTTCTGTCCCTGAGCCCAGGCTTGCCTTGACTTGACCCTGGTTTATGTGGATAGCCCCGAGCATGGCCCAGAGGGAGAGCTGCCTACCACCCTCCCTGAGGAGCAAGGAGAGACCACTGGGAATCCCAGCACAGGTGGGATCCCCCTGGCTGAGGGGTTATGAGGGAAATGCTGGGATTTCAGGTCTAGGGGAGTACAGGGTAATGAAAGGGACTGTAGGGTAAGTGGAAGGGCACCCTCATATCTGGGATATACCCTAGGGTCTCAGGGGGCTGGAAGGTCATGGGGAGGGTAATGAGAGGCCCATGGGTTCCTGGGGGCACACAGTGGTCCCAGTGGTCTAGTGGGATTAAAGGGGCATCTTGTAGTTATAATTATGATGAGAGCCTTGCAAAGCACCACAGCATGCAGAAGGATCAAGGGGAGTCCTTAGGGTTGTGAGGTTCTGGGAGAAGTCTGGAAGGCAGCCCAAGACCACCGGTGGTTTTGGGAACTCCCAAGAGCAGTCTGTACATTGCTTCATTCCCATGGCTCTTCTGTGGCCTTTTTTGTCCATCAGCAGCTTTGTCTTGAGCCCTGTCTTCTCCATGTCTTGCTGTGTTCCTGGTGACACATGTTCCCAGTCTCTGCTGTGCCTTATGCCAGGTTCTTAAACTGTCCCTCCTGCCCTGTGCTCAGGCACTTCCTTGCCACTGGTGTCAAGCTGTAGCTTCTGTCACCCTATGTGCCCTGTTTGCATGTCCCCCCAGCTTTAGTGTCTGAACTCTGCTTGCTCATATCCCCTCCTTATTCCCAGGACCTCTTGTGTCACCTGTTCCCCTAGTGTCAGGTCCTGAGCCCTGTCTTCCCACATCCCTATGCCCCCATACCTAATGCCTGTGTGTGTCTGTTCCTAGAGCCTCTGTTACAGGAGGCAGCAGTACCTGAGCTAGTGCAGGTTCCTGCAGAGATGCATTTGAGTAAAGAGGATGTCTCTGTGTCTCCCCGGGCCTCTCCTAGGGGCAAGAAACATCTCAGAAGACCTCAGGGATCCCGCCAAGGAAATAAAAGGCGTTAGACTGTGCCTTAGCATCCCTGTTATCTCTGGAACCCACTGTGCGTTGATTATTTGACATGCTTTTGTGTCATTGCACAAACAAATGTCTGCAGAACTGGCATGAAGAACCGCACACATCAGTATAGGTTAGGGGATGACCTGCTGGAGGGGATCTCTACAGAGAAGGACCTGAGTGTCCTGGTGTCCAGCAGGGTGATCATGAGCCAGCAGTGTGCCTTGGTGGCCAAGAATGACAATGGGACCCCAGGGTGCGTTGTTCAGAGCTGGCAACTTGCTGTATGGAACTGCTTTATTGGGGTGGCCTAATGTGGTCTCTGGAGGTCTATTCCAACCCCTACGACTCTGTGATTATGTGATCAGATTCTGTGGGTCCCTATGGGGCTCTGTGGGGCTCCCTGTGCTCTATGGGGCTCTATGGATCCCAATGCCCCACATACTCTCTGCCTAGTCCTGCCAGGCTCTGCCCACCCACATCTGTCCCCACCCCCTGTCATAGTAGCCCCACTCCTTAGGGGGCTGCTTGTGGGGGAGGGGCAGCTGTGGTGGAGGGGAGGTACATGGCACTGTACCATGGCTCTGCCCACACCTCCCCATTGACCAAGTCTCCCCATAGACCCCAAAGTGTCCCACACCTCTCTCAGCCCCACAGCACATGCAGACGGCTTCCCCACAACACCCCATAGCAGCCCGATAGCATTCCTTGGCCCCCACACCGCCCACAGTCCCATGATCCAATCCTACCCTCCACTCCACAGCCAATAGAAGGAGGGGCGGTGCCCCAGCCACCACCATAACTGGGGATGGGGAGAAGCATTGAGGGGTCCCATGGAGGGCGAGGTCACAGTAAAGAGACCCATAGACCACAGAGCCCTATAGTGCCCCATAGAGACCCATAGCGTACCCCCAAGAAAACAGACCACATCAAAGGGGATGCTGTAGCAAAAAGCATTTAATCCTGCCCATAGCTGTGGAGCTGAGGGGAGAGGGAAATGTATATGTCCCTCAGATCACTCTATACCAGAGGTGGGGGGACACCAGAACTTGCAGGGCAGGAGCTGGGGCTGGAAGACCAAAGGCCTCCATGTGTGGGTCCACCATCAAGATGAAGGGTGGCTGTTATGGGACTGTAGGAGCTGCCCCATAGTGAGGAAATGGAATCTGTGGATCTGGATCCTTCTTGAGACCCACTGATAGATTTTGAGGGTTGAATGATCGATTTTGGAGATCTGGTGGTGGATTTTGGTGGTCCTTATCCTCAACCATCATCTCATTGTCCTCAGAAACCCCCAGTACCTCCCAAAAATTCTCTTCCTCTTCCTCTTCCTCTTCCTCTTCCTCTTCCTCTTCCTCTTCCTCTTCCTCTTCCTCTTCCTCTTCCTCTTCCTCCTCTTCCTCCTCCATCTCCTTCTCTCCTTCCTTGTACTGTGGCCATGCCACAGGGCCACCACCTCCAGTCTTTGGTGGCCACTGTGACAACCGATAGAGCCCTCCCTGACTTTTGGGGGGCTGTGGAATGTAATCTGAACACTGAGAACCCCCCAAACTTGGCCCACACATGGCACTGTAGCTGAACTTCAGGTGACCGCCTCCCGGAAAACACACAACTTTGTGCTGCTGTCTGCCTGTGGCCTGCACCGGTACTTCGCACGTTCCTAAGCGGTGGTCATTCCACCCAAAATCCTGATCCCACACCTCCACCTTCATCTTTTGGTGCAGGTGCAGTGTCACCCACCCCAAATCGAACTGTGCACCCCACTTGGGCCGATTGTTGTTCCACACCGTTGCTGTCCGTACACGGTGACCATTGAAGTACAGCAGCACATACGCATCAGTTGCAGTGAAAATGTCACCGCGCCACCCACTGCCCTCCCACACTGTCACTGTCACCCGCGCCATCCCGCGGTGTTTGGGACAGCAGTCGGCATTGACCACGTTGTTGGCTGCACACCCGCACTGACACAACCCAACCATCCTGTGACCGGCACACTGTTGGCTGCAGTTCACCCTCAATGCTCTCCATGCGATGTAGTGACCGATGGCTGCCTTCAGTGCCGCCTGGCGCGGGTCCTGGCGGGGCAGCAAGGTGTGCAGAGGCCTGACGTTAGAGGCGACCAACCCAGGCAGGCGTTGCAGGGAGCTCAACCACTTGGCATAGTTCTCTGGTGCACCGTAGAGGAGGTCGCCTTGTTGCTCGCCACCTTCCACCTCCACCATCCGTTCGTTAAAGAGTTGATTGAAGGCACTGTGGGCGCTGTTTTTTGATTTGGCTTTGTGGCACGCACTGGACATGGCGCTGAATGCGGTTGACTTCATGTTGGCTGTCATTTCTGCACCCAAACAATCAGCCACTTCTTGGGCACCAGCGCTCATCATGGCGGCGCGGCACAAGCGGATGGCGGTGACGGAGCGGAGGAGGCCGCCCAGTTGGGCCGAGTGGATGTAGTGGGTGCCGTACGCAGCCAAGAGGTCGGCATAATCTGGGGCAGTGGTGGGGGTGAAGTGGGGTGGGAGGGATCGAACAGCATGGAGGAAGTGGGGGGACGGTCTGGGTTTTTGTGAAGCTGAGATCCTGAAAGGGGGGAGAGAGAAAAAGTCATTGGGGCTCTACGGAGCCTTTGGGGTTAATGCGGATCTATGGGGAAGTTATGGGGTGATTAAAGTGTCTATGGGGTGATTGAGGGGTCTATGGGGTGTTGGAGGAAAACTGTGGGGTGACTTGGAGGGGTCTATGGGGGATTCTGTGTGGTCTGTGGGGTGACTATGGGGTGCTGGAGTGGGGTCTGTGAGGGGCCTATGGGGTGATTGAGCCATGTGTGGAAGTCATTTCTGCACCCAAACAATCAGCCACTTCTTGGGTGTCCATGCCCATCATAGCGGTGTGGCACAAGTGGATAGCAGTGATGGAGCATAAGATGCTCGGTAGATGGGGTAATTGAAGGGACCTGTGGGGGAGTTCTATGGGGTTCTGTGGAGTGTCCCTGGGGTGTCCCTGGGGTGATGTGAGAATCTATGGGGAGGCTACAGGGTGATGTGGGGATGTCTGTGGGGTGTCTATGAAGTACCAGTGGGGGGTATGGGCTGTTTATGTGATCATTACAAGAGGCTATGGGGTGATTGAAGGAGCCAGTGGGGGGGCCCTTGGGGTGCTGGAGGGGGTCTATGGGGTGATTGTGTGGAATCTGTGGGGTTTTTGAGGGGAATTTGAAGTGTTGTGGGGGTGTTGGAGGGGTGTGTAGGGGTCTGTAGGGTGGAGGTGGAGGGATGGAAAGGGGTGGAGGAGACGAAAAGGAGGAGAGATGGAGAACATGGAGGAGAGGGAAGAGAGGGAAATGGAGGTGGGGGAAAGATGGAGAACAAGAACGACAAGGGGGAGATGGAGGGGAGGGAACAATGGTGGAGGAGATGGAGAAAAAGGAAGACATGGAGGATGAGGAGATGGGGGAGAGGAGAGAAGAGAGATGGAGGTGGAGGACAAGAAGGACAAGGTTGAGATGGAGGAGAGATGGAAGACAAGGAGCACGAGGAGACATGGTGGAGAGGGAGGAGAAGGAGGAGATGGAGGAGAACTGGAGGAGAAATGGAAGAGCTGGGGGAGATGAAGGAGGAGAGGAGATGGAGAAGCAGGGAGAAAGGATGAGGGAGCTGGAGCCCCACCAGTAGTGCACGCAGCGCAGCTCGGTGCTGGTGAATGAGTAGCGGTCCTCCCGCTCCTTCTGCATCCCGAACTCCGCCACGCGTGAGTGGGATCCGGCCATGGCCAGGGTGACCCCCACCCCCGGGCTGAGGGCCGCCTTCAGCCCCACTCTCCAATTCTGCGCCATCTTCTCTGTCTGGGCCACCAGCTTCCTCATGGATTGGCTGCCAGTGGCCAGTGAGGACCTCTGCTGGCACTTATTCCCTGCTCGCCACTTGCTGATGCCATTGTAGAGGAGGAGGGACTGTCCTTTGTGGAGATGGTCCAGGCAGACAACGCAGTGCCTGCCGGTGGGTTTGGTGATGGCCAACACTTGGCCCTCGGTGAGGGACATAGTGGTGACATCCAGACCTGAACCCACAATGTCGGTGCCAGGAACAGGGGGGACATGGCAGGATTTGCCAACAGCACGGTGGCACTGGGGGCAAATGGTGGGGAGATGATGGAAGAGGAGGAGGATTGAGAAGGCAAGACAGTGGGGAGTGGACTTCATGGTGATCGGCTGCAGGGGAATGGAAATGTGGTGAGGCCATGGGGGTGTGGGCATGGAGAAGGTGGGGGAGGTGGAGACACAGGGATATGGGAACGGGGGGGACATGGGGATATGGGGACACAGGAACTTGGAAATATGGGGATATGGAGACTGGAACATAGGGACAGTGACAAGGAGATGTGGACATGGGGACATAGGAACACAGGGACATAGTGACAAGGGGTCGTGGGCAAATGGGCACATGGAGATATGGGGACACAGGGACATGGGGCATCAGGATATAGGGCTATAGGGACATGTGGACATCGGGATATAGGGACACAGGGACATAAGTGTATGGGGACAAGGGGACAAAGGAACGTGGGGACACTGGCACTCACCTGTCCTCTCCGCTGTGTGCGCAGATGTGGGGTGTATTCCCACACCTCCTACCCCCACATCCCCACCCCCACTGTCACCCTTCACACGTCACCGCTCCACAAGCTGGGGGGTGATACTTCCTGTCCCCTCTAAAAAAATTGTATGTGAGGTTCCCGACAGCTATGAGTCACCCCAAGGGGGAGTGACATACACCTCCTAGCCACAGTGATACAGGATGTGGGTCACAGCATGGGGGGTGACAACGGGGCTGGTGCAAAGTGCTTTTTTGGAGGGGGACAGTAGGGACATTGTATGCAATGGGGGCAATGGGGACATTGTAGGCATTGGGGATAGTGGGGGACATGGGGACACTAGGGACACTGGGGGCATTGGGGATACTGGGGACACGGAGATGGCACTGTAGTGACAAAGTTGGGGGCGAACTGGAGACAGCTGGGGAAGGGGAAGGGCAAAGAGTAAGGGTAAGGGAGAAGAGGAAGGGGAATGGAAATGGAAGAAGGTGGAATAAGGGGAATGAGAAGGGATGGGGGAGGCAAAGGGAAAGGAAAAAGGAAGAAAAGGTACGGGTGAAAGAGAAGAGGGAAGAAGAAGGGGGAAGGGGACGGAGGCAGGGGAATGGAGATGGGGAAGGGGAAAGGATATGGGAAAGGAGGATAGGGAAGAGGGAGAAAAAGGAGGAAGGGGAAGTGAAGGGGAAGGGGGTGGAGAAGGGAAAGGAGGAAGGGAGAAGGAGAAGAGAAGGAGAAGGGTGTAGGAGAAGAGTGAAGGATGAAGGATTCATTGAAGGGGAAGGGGAAAGGAAGGGGGGAGTGAAAGGGTAAGAAGAGTGGAAGGGACGGGGAAGGAGAAAGAGAAAGGGGAGAGGGAAAGGGAAACAGGAGGAGGAAGGGGGGTGGGGAAAGTGGAAAGAAAAGGGGGAATGAGAAAGGGAAAGAGGAGTGGAACAGGAGGGGAAAGGAAAAGGAAAGGAAGGGCGAAGGGGAAGGAGGAAGAGGAAGTGGAAAGGGAAAGGGGATGGGGAAGGGAAGAGGAAAAGGAAGTGGGAGGGGAAGGAGAAAGGGAAGAGGAGGGAGAAAGGAGTAAAGGGCAAGGAGAGGGGAAGGGGAAGACAAGAAGAGGGAAGGGCAAGGGCAAGAAGAAGTGGAAGGTGAGAGGGGATCAGGTGGTGGAAGGGAAAAGAGGAAGGAGAAGGAAAGGAGAATGGGAAAGGGGAAGATGGGAAGGAAACAGTAGAAGGGGAAGGGAGAAGAGGAAGGAGAAAGGGAAGGTGGAAAGGGAACAGGTAGGGGAGGGGAGAAGAGGAAAAGGAAAGGGGAAGGGTGGAGAGGAAGAAGAAAGGGAAGGAGGTAGGGGAAATGGATGGAGAAAGAGGAAGGGAAAAGGAAAGGGAGAAGAGGAAAGGGAAAGGGGATGGGCAGGGGAAGGGAATAGGGAGGGTTAAAGGGGAAAGGAGAAATGTGGGGGGAGCAGGTAGGGGAGGGAATTGTGGAATGGAAGGGGAGGGAAACAGGAAGGGGAATTGGAAGGCAAGGAGAAGGAGATGGGAAATGGGAAGGACAATAATAAAGCAGAAGGGAAAGGGGAATGTAAAGGAAGAGGAAGAGGAAGGGGAATGAGAAGGGAAGGGAAAGGGGAATGAGAAGGGGAAAGGGGAAGATGGGAATTGAATGGAAAGGGCTAAGGGAAATTGGAAGGGGAAAGGGATAAAGAAAAGGGAATGTGAGGAGGAAAGTAAGGGGATAGAGCAAGGAAAAGATGGAAGGGAAAGGGAAGAGGAGGGGAAGGGCAAAGGGGAAGAAAAAAGGGAAGGGGAAGCACAGAAGGAAGAGGAAGCAGGAGAAGGGGGAGGGGAAATCAGCAAGGGAAGGGGAGGAGAAGGGGAGTGAGTAAAAGTAAGAATAATGTGGAAGTGAAAGGGGAAGGGCAAAGGATAAGGGGGAAAAGTAAGGAGGAGGAGAAAGGGAAGGGGAAGGTGAAGTGCAAAGGGAAGGGGAAAGTGGAAGAAAGAGGGAAGGAGAGGGGAAGGAGAATGAATAAAGAACTAAAGAGTGAAGGAAGAGCAAAGTGTAAGTGTAAGGGGGAAAGGGGAACAGGAAGGGCAAATGGTAAGGGTAAGCATAAGGGTAAGGGAGAAGGATAAGAGTAAAGAGAAAGGGAAGGGGAAGGTGAAGTGCAAGGGGAAGGGGGAAAGAGACAGTAATGGGAAGGGAAAGAATTAAGGTGAAGGTGGGAAGGGAATGGGAAGGGGAAGAGAAATTGGAAGGGGAAGGAGAAGGAGAAAAAGAAAGGTAGGAGGGGAGTGGTTAGGGGAAGGGGCAAGAAAAGGGAAGAGTTGAAGGGACATGGGAAGGAGAATGGAAAGGGGCTGGGGAGGAGGGAAGGGGAAGGGAAAGAGGAGAGGATAGGTGAAGGGGATGTGGAAGGGGAAAGGGGAGCAGAAGGGCAAGGGGAAAAGTGAAGGGGAAGGGAAAGGGAAGAAGAGGAGAAAGGAAAATGGTAAGTGTAAGAGGAAGGTGGGAAAGGAGCAGGAAGGGGAAGAGAAATGAGAACTGAGAGAAAGGTAAGGACAAGGTGAAGGGGATGTGGAAGGGGAAGGGGAATTGTAAGGGAAAAGGGGAGGGGTTAAGAGTCACAGGAAGCAGAAGGGCAAGGTGAAGGTAAGGGGAAGGTAAAGGGAAGGGGAAAGGTGAAGGCGGGAGTTGAACAGGAGGGGGAAGGAGAAAGGTGAAGGGGAAGGGGAGGGGAAGAGAAAGGAAGAGGAGGAGAAGGGAAAGGAAAGAGGAAGGACAGGAGAAAGGGAAGAGAAAAGAGAAGGGATATGGGAAGGAAAAGGGGAAGGTAGAAGGTAGAAGGTAGAAGGTAGAAGGTAGAAAGTGAAGGGGAAAGGATAAGGTGGAAGGGTTAAGGGAAAAGTGGGGAGGGAAAGGCAAGTGAAAGGGAAAGGGGAAAGGTGAAGGTGGGAGGGGACTGGGTAGGGAAGGAGGCAGTGGAAGGGGAAACAGAAGGAAAGGGGAAGGGAAGGGGTGAAGGGACATGGAAAGGAGAAGGCATAAAGGAAGTTGTGGGAATGAAGTGACATTTTTCTTTCTGGCTCAGACTCTATGACACCATATGGAACTGTAACATGGTGATTTCTCACCCTCCTGATTGGTTAAGAGATGAACTTGCAGCTAACTGGTGACTAAAACCAGCCGTAACAGTTCTGTGAAGGCCTCAGAACAAAACCTTAACTGTCACACTTTTGTGAGAGGTGCAGAACAAAAACACACATTGTACAAAAACATGACAGGGAAGCCAGGGGTGAGCTGTCCTGCTGTTGTGGTGTTGGGTCTCCCCCTCCTCAGACACAACCACCATGGAAGGGAGAAGCACAGCGGTGCGGCTCGTGGCACAGTGTGTGGCACTGGGCACTCTCCACCTGGCAGGAGCTCCTGGCCCAATTGGAAGGAACCATCACAGGCAAAGCCAGCCCCACAACCAGCAGTGCTCGCCCCACCACATCCTGACCACCCGAGAAAGAGAAGCAGAAGGACGGACCCTCAGGACATCACGTGATCTGCAGTGGTCACTTGCTTTTCTTTCCTTTTTTTTCTCTCTCTCCTCTTCTTCTCTTTTCCTTTTCCTCTCTCACTTGCCCATCTTTCAATAAGTAAATAAAACACACCCTTGCTCAGTCAACACCTTGACTTTGTTCTGACTCTTAATTTGGAGGGATTGGGACCAATATAACAAACCATAAGCCTCTTTGGCCTGCAGCACCGTGTCAGTGCTATCAGCTCCACCCTTTGAGCTGAAGTATTGGCCTCCAGGGCTTTTGCTTCCACCATTTTGGTGGTTGTACCTATTGTAAACCCCATCACCTACTGCCAGCAGTGAGCAATGTTACGTCGGGTTCAGGGAGGTGCTTGTCCTTCAGATCCTGGCAACTGGAATATTCTTGTTCAATGTTCTGCAAGCAGTCTTCATTCAAGTCCACTTTTTCCTCGCCTTCCAGGATGAGAACCTTGGCTGGATTAGTTGCCATTGTGCTTTTAAGCTCCACATTGTTATAACTAATTCCCCCCCTTATTTATCCAGCCCTGAGATAACTATATGTGGTACATACAGCCTCTGCCTAACACCAACATTTGGGCTTCCTGTATCAGCAGGACCATTGCTGCTGCACTCTCAGACATGCAGGCCATCCTTCGCTGATATTATCTGGCTGCTTACAGAAGTGCCCCCCCCCTCTTTTCCAGGGGCATAACTGCTGAGCGTGTACACCCAGTGCTGGATGCTGTCTTTTATGAACAAATGGCTCAAAAGCTTTGGGTAAGTCTGGAGCAGGGGGCTGACATTAATGCTACCTTTAACTCCTTAAAGGCTTTCTGTCACTTGCGTTACCAAATGTTTCTCCCCCAGGCTTATTAGTTCTGAAAGCCCTTGCCTGGCCTCTAGTTTCATTGGGTACTGCTCTGTGTAACTGGTTTAACCTCTGATTTCAAGAGTATCTTCACTGGAACAGCTTGTTTTGAGCATCCTGGGACCTCACTGCCCCACTTCAGAGGCACTACTGCATCTTCCACTTCCTTCGGTATGTCCTCTGCCTGCGGTGGGAATTCATCAGCAACAATTATCTCTTCTGCTTTGCATTCAGGGACCTGGAATAGAACTTCTCTGACCTTGAAGGTTATCTGTGCCCCAAACTTACTCCACGAGTCCTCCCTAATGGAGGGACAGGGCAGTCTGGCATGTCTAAGAATTAATGCCTTAGCCTTTGTTTCCCTAATCTGAATTTCAAAGGTTGTAAAAATGGGTGGTTTTCTTGCCCTGTGTGTCAGCACATAAACAGCATTTACAGTTTTACTACTAAAAACCAGGGGTTCAGCTGGGAATGATTCCCCGTCCTCCTCATTGCTCGCTATGGGGCACAGCTGCTGCTGGAGGGACAGAGACTTTGGTGAGTGGGCATTCTCTGCCACTGAGCAGTGCCATGGGCACCTCCAGCACTGTCTTGTCCATACGTATTTTCAAGGGAGGTGGACCACCCCAGCCCCTCCCTCTCCCTCTCTGTGTCCTCCCTGAGCCTGAATCGAGGCTGTGATCAGCCTTCCTTCTCAGCGGGCCTGTCTGGTCTCTGTTCTCTCCCAGTTATTACACAACTTCCATGCTCCATTCATTAACATTCCTTTGCTTCTACACCATTCAAATCCTTCAAAACATACAGGGACCAACAATGACTGCAGTATTCCCCCAGCTGTCTTTTGGTGTATGGATCCACTCCTATCTCTTTCCAGTGCTCCAACAAGCACTCCAGAGGGGATATCCTTGTGAACCCCTGTAACACCTTCAGCTTTTCAGCCCAGGGATCAGAGGCTCTCCTTGAGAATTCCCTCAGTGCCTGATGGGGTTCCTGCGATCCCAGGATCTGCTGAGGTTCAAAAGCAATGTCCCACCTCGGTCACCAAAACTGTTGCCAAACTCCAGCCCAAATAAAACTCCTTAAGACCAATGTGATGTTAAGAAGCAGGCATTTTTTAATTTGTCATGGATGAATAGGGGATCCTTCCACCTAATTGTGCACACCAACAGAACAAAGGCTTTTGCTTTTGCTGCAGCATCCCTTTGCATTGCTCCTCATCCCCACCAACACTGGGCTGGGGAGACACGGCCTCACCCTGTCACCACAAGCATTGCGGCTGCGGCACCCACAGCTCCCCCCACCAGAGGCTGAAGGTACCCCAGGGCACTACCTGGGATTGGGGAGCTGAGCTGACCCCAGAAAAGCAAGGCAGCAGCCCTAGTCCCACACCAGCCCCCAAAAGTCAGGCTAAGGGAGCACAGATAGCAGGCAGAGAACAAAAAGTAGAGTGAAAGCCCCCAGCAGCCTCCTGCTCCTGCAGGCAACAAACCCTAGCAGCTCCCAGCACCCTCCAGTGACTCCCAGCATCCCCTAGGGGGGTTTCAGAGGCTTTGGGGCCCTGGGATGTCCCACTGCAAGACCAGATGGTCATGAATGTTGCCGCGTTGTACAGGATTGAGTAGCCGGGTGGGGTGAGGGGTGCAGGGTGGAGGATCACAGAATCACAGCATCATTATGGTTGGAAAAGGCCTCTCGGACCCCCACGTCCAACCCATGGCCACAGATGGTATTTGCAGATCTGGTTGGTGTTGGACGTCTGACAGGAGTGACTCAAAGTTCAGCAATTCTCAAATGCAAGCAGTCCTGGAGCTCTACATTGGACTGTTCATGAGTGTTAACTTTGATAAACAAGAACATATCTTCCACGTTTTTGTGAATGTGTATTTGTAATCTACAAATAAAACACTGTATGGAATGTAAAACATTGTATGGAATGTATTACAAAATTTCAAATGACGCTGTCAGCCCAGTGTCAAGGGATTTACCTTTTGAGACTATTTGTCGTTGTCTTTAGTAAAATTGGTGCCCAATACCACTTGGCCAGACAGAATAGAACATTCTTTCCATTGTCTCAAACAGCAAACACCTGCAAAGAATCATCACGTTTATGAGATATTGCTCAGACTTGTTTTTAACTGCTTGTAATGTATTACAGGTTTGTCAGAACCTGCTGGTTCCATTACTTCTGGCATCTCATGGTTCTCGTGGCTATGGATGCAGAAAGGTGGTCCCTGTAGGCAAACATAAAGAAACTGCTGCTCACTGGAAAGAGAGCAATGCAGTTATGAGTCCATCAACATTTAAGTTACAGCACTGAAGGACACACTTTGGTTGCGTTTATGCCACCACATCAAATTTTACTCTGAGTGGAGAAGATTTTGTAACAGAAAAGACAAATTTTAGAAGTAGAGGTGAGAGAGGGAAGCGGAATGATCAACTTTATGTTTCTCTTTTTGTTTGTTGTTAACTCTAACCGTATTGCTACGTACTCAGTTGCTGGCTTACAGAGTAGGTTGTCTATAGGAATGGAAACACACCATCACAGCCCCCAAGTCTCACCTTACTCCACACTGCAGAGCTGCAACATTTCATGTTGGCTCTTCAAAGTCGCTGTAGTGGCTCCATTTCCCAAAGGAAGAAGGTTATCATTCAGTAATTACGTCTTTTGTTGTTGTTTTTCCTGAAGATTCTGCGTATCTGCGTACCTCCCAGCTCTACAAGTCTGAAGGACACTTTTAACTCTTCTTCTTTTTCATAAGCTATATTTCTGTGGAACACTTGGCTGTGGATGAGCAGTTTTACAGTTATGTGCCCTAGCTTGTTTCCTCTTAGTGCTAATTACTCTTCTATCTTTTTTCTTAAGTGACACCATTTTGGGTGCCTCATTTTGCACAGCACTGGGAGGGCCAAAGGTGTTTCCTTTTCCAATCCTTTGTCCAGCTCCTGTGGATGATACAATTTTTAGCATCCGAACAGGGAAATCACCGCTATTTACGTGAGAAGAACATGGGGATGAGAGAGGTTCCCCCTGCAAAGCACTCTGTGTAATTGCTGACGAGTTTCCAAGCCGCTCCAATGAACTGCTGCCACTCAGTGTGCTCTCCGTGGAGGATTGTCTGTTGCACTTCAGATACGTAAAGGTCTTGCTAACATTTGCTGGATCAAACAGACCACTTTCTTGTTCTGATATGCTGTAACTCATGAATGGGGACCACAGGGAGTTCCATTGCAAAGCGTGGGATGTAAGTGTACTACAAACAGTCATCACTCGTCTCCAATTTCAGATGACAAACATACAATGATTAAACTCATTCCGGTGCTTTTGAATAATTTCCACTTACTTGTCAGGAAATATCAATAACAGGAAAAATCTGAGATCTATGCCATAAGCATGTTCTAAGATTTTTGCTTCTGCCAAATGAACCTGTCCATTGTAATACCATCCAGATCTGACATAGACGAACATCTGAATGAAGATGATTTAACTAAATTCTCCAGTTGGCTTATTTTTATCAGTTAGCTTATTTTTTAGAGTAATTCAAAGAAACTTCCAGTGTCTTTTGGTAAATAATTGATTCAGAGGATGGAAATGCCGGAGTATTTTTTCTGATAACATACATCCCATAAAGAATGTCACACTTGGTCATGCCGTCTTTATCCGTATGAGTTAAGCAGAATCCTTTTCATGAGTAAAAGGTGCAAGATCAGATATGCAGCAATGATTTGTTTTCGTTTTCCTACTGCAGATTCAAGGAGTGTGCAGTCATTCATCCCTGACTGGAGATGATAAGTGCAATATTCTCACAGCGGAGTTCATTTCAAACTTCCAGGCCATGAAATTCAGAAAGATTTCTCTTTGACTGTGGGATGGTTGTATCTTTTTCTTTCTTCCTGAACAGCGGCTATTGTTGTGGTCAGATGCAATAACATGTTAGATCCTGTATGTCAGTGCCCCCAGAGATCCTGATGGGACCATTCATGTGCATTTGTACATCTTAACCAAAACTGACACCAAAGAGAGCAGAAATTCTCATATTCCTCTTTTTATTGCCACGCATTAAGCTCAGCTCTTCTCTCACAGGCATCTGATAAAAATGACGTCTTCATCATTGGACAAAAAGCATTCTTGCAATATCTAAAGAAAGCAGCTGAGCATCAGCGTGCCACCAAACGACGTCTCCTGTGAAGACAGTGCAAATCCAAATCATGTTTCACACCGCAGTTATGGACATGTTACAAACATTGTAAGATCTGTAAGTATGAGACTAATGACAAACAAACAGTGCTCCTGATCTTATCTCCTGTGAGAGTATTGCTATTGCTGTTTTTAATTAAAAAGTAACTGATCTTCTCATTTCTTGCAAGTATATGGCATGGCCTTATAGGAACACATAGATTCCAGAAACTGGAGCAAGCTGTTTTCCAAGAAACACACACTGTGCAAATACCCTGCTGTACCATTTATATGTGAGCTTGCAGCATCACATACAGCACAGGTTGGGGTAACTTTTTTGGATCTCATCACATTACTAAAGCCTGATAGACATTTCTTTCCAGCAATGATGTTTGCAATCTTTTTCTTCTAGAGTTTGCCTCAAATACAGGTGTCCATCTAATCCATGACAATGTTCAGATGCCTCCCTGATGCCCTGCCCAGGCTCTGGGCTGTTATCCACTTGGGAGCTTCAACCCAGGATCTCTCCAGATCCAGCTGTCCTCCTCCTCCACCTGCCAGCCTCATTTGCTCTTGGACAGCAAAGCATGCATGTACAATCACTCCTAAACACACACAAGAGCGAGCACGCTCACACAGCAAATAGCCAGGAGCAGGGCCTAATAAGGAGGCACAATGATCAGGCACAGTGTCTGTGCAGACAAGCACTGACCAAACCCCCTTCCACACTGAGTTGCCCCCTTGCGTCCATCTCCTCTATACTTCAAGCCGTCTCCTCCTCCTTGATCCACTGTATTTCCTCCCTTTCATTACTGCAATCCCTTCCCCAGTCATCAGCTATCACAAATGTGATTTACCCCTTGGATCCCTAATCTGATATACCCATACCCCCCTTCCAACGTTCACATACCAGTGTCCAGGTCATCTGGATCACAGATGGCATCATGGTGGGTTCCCTGAACTCCACTGCCTTTGCTAGCCCTGACTGCCCACCAGGTCCCCATGCTCCCCTCCAGCTCTCAGTGCCACTTGGCTATCTCTCACCTCTCTACCCCTCAATGCCATGTGCTGCTGTTTCTCCTAGCACTCCCTTTCCTCTGTTCCCTTCTCACACTGCTCTCTGTCCCATTGTGCAGTATCCATGCCTTGTCCCACACTTTTCCTGGTACAGACACTCCCTCTGGCCTATGAGCCACATTTCCCTTCCAACAACAGATGGTTGCCATGGGAACCTGTATGGGAACTGCTGAATCACAGCCTGAACCTCTGATTGATCACCTGGGGTGAGCAATGAGTCAGCCATGGGAGCACAGGTGAAGGCAATTCACCTGTG
>JAOWBP010004368.1:46649-58302 GCA_028571105.1 Tragopan temminckii | reverse complement strand
CCTTCTGGAGATTCCTAGCGAGCCCAGGATATGGGTGAGCACTTTATCTTTTCTTTGCTCCGGTATAATAACAGCTTGGCTGAGCTCTTTGGTATTTATAACATCTATACATCCATTGATTGTACAGAATCTTAGGATCACTGCACTTCCTCAAGGGGCCTAATAGCTTAGGGTAGGGCTAGGAGACATGCAGATGGTGATGGGATGACAGCATGGGAATCAGGCTTTGGAGTTGAAATATATTTAAGATGGAGTTTAGGGATTAGAGATGGCCTATCAGAGTGAGGGATTAGGAATTTTTTTAGGGAAGGGTTTGGTGTTCTGCTTACAATATCTGGTCAGTGTTTACAGTATGGACTCAATTTGTGGGTTGGTTTTGTAGAGCAGAGGCAATGGTTAGGGTTATGGTGAGAGTACAGCAATAAGGAGCTTTGGAGTTAAGAAGTTCCAGACAGGGTATAAAGATTAGAGCTCACCTTTAAAGATGAGGGATGAGGCAAATTTTCAGGAGATGGTATAGCATGCTGCCTAGGGTACCTGGTCACTTTTTATGGTATGGGCTTTCTTTGCAGGCTGTTTTCTTTTAGGCCTGGGGCAAAGGAGAAAGTTCAAGCTCGTGTTTCAGTCCTAGGGATGAGGGCTACTGGTTAGAGTGAGCAGCAGAGTAAGAGTAAGGGTCAGGACTATGGCTTTGGACTTTGTTGTGAAAGCAAGATTTGAGGTAGGAGTTTAGAGTAGTGACTCCTTGTTGGGGTGAGAGATTGCATTTAGAGGTCAGATTAGAGCTTAAGGTTACTTGTCGGTGTCACACTTCAACATGACTTGAACTCCTCCCTACCCTTCAAAGTTATTCACCTCTCTTGGTCAAGCCCCTCTTTCATGTTCCCACTGCTTTTGTCTGGACTCCCCTAGACAACCAAAAAAGGTTCACCTGGCTGAAGGTTGCTCTCTGATGGCATTCGTGACTGCAGAATATGTCTCGCTGCCATTGGCAAGTCCATTCATGAGACAGAGATGACCTCTGGGCCTGGATGAAAAAGAACACAATATCAGAAGGTCCCTGTGTAGCTTACTCAAACACTCTGAACAACAGGAGGTGAACAGCCAGCCTCAGCTCATGCCACTACCCACTGCGAAAAGAAGACTTCAGCAGAGGTGACTTGGGCTTAATACATAGATGATGAATGTACAGAATTTTACTCTGTAATGAACTTTTACTTCTCCTGGCCGTGTGCAGCTGGTTCCCCAGAAATAGCCAATGGAAACCAATAGTGCGTATGAACTGTAAAATTCAGCTAGAAACTTTAGTGTATAAAACTGACATTTGAGAAGGCAAGATGCAAGCAAGGTCGAGGTGGCTAATGATGGAAATGGCTGCACTCCTGGAAGCTCCCAAAACGGCTACACTGGTCCTGAAGAATTAAGATATGTGATACCCAGAGACTTGGCTTGTTGGTATACATTGCATGTTGGTGAGCCCTCTGATGCCCAATCCCTGAACTGCAGACACAGAAAGCATTGGGAACAAACCTCTGAGGAAGTAACAGACCAAAGCCAGTCCCAGGTTTCTGAGGGCAATGGGGGCATCACTGATAGCAAACACTGACCAGGCCACAAAGGAACAAATGCCCAGGGGGCCCTACCCCGAGGGCTGGTCAAGAGAGGACTCAGACTGCTGGAGACAGGTTCCAAAGGTGATGTGCAGGTGGCTATGATGCCATGAGGGCCCTGCATTCATCACCAGAAGGACCCATCCCTAAGCCCCTGGACCTGCTAAAGGAGAGCCTTTCCCTCATGCTTTGCCTTGGTCAGCATCAGAGTGGAGGGGTGTTGCTGCCAGATGCTACTGCTGTGGCTTTCTGAGGATTTGGCAGTGCTTCTGAGTTCCCAGCAACGCACCCAGCTTATTTCATTGCTGTTCCATGGCTCCTCAATCACAGTACATCCCAGTCCCTACACAGCCATTTGTCTCCATGTCCCAGTGCTGAAATGCATATCCCCATTCTTCTGCTGCCCTAAAATCGTAACACAGCTTGTCCAATCATGGCCTAAGTTAATTTAGTCTACTTCCTGATTATGATAAACTTTTAAAATTTAGTTTATTTCTGTGATTCTTTCTTTCTGTACCAGAAAACTAATTTTTTTTCAGAGCTTGGCCTTTAGCATGAGGTTTTTAGAACACTGCTTTTTCTCTCATTGCTAACTCTTTGCTATCATTCATGATAATACCTCTCAGAAAGTTTATTTAATTTAACAAAAAAATGCCAGGAGACATATGCCAGACTAATGAAAGGCACAGTGCAGTCCAAGCCTTTATGTAATGTTCAATGGTACAGCACCATTACTGACATTTTTGATTTGGATTTGGCTTGAGTTGGAAGGGACTTCAAGGATCATCAAGTGCCAACCCCCCTGCCACTGATGAGATCAGACTACTTAAATGCTCTGGGAGATATTCCTCCACCTGCGCAGGAGTGGAAGTAGCCTCGGGCTTGCTTAAGGCAACCAAGGGTCAGAAAGCTGACAGGCAAGGTACTGTGTGAGAGCGATTTCTTTTGGTTCTCAAACCTACCTACTGGCCCCTCCCCTAAAGGCCTCTCCTGCTGCTCATCATGGTCATTACCACCTGCACAGCCCTCCTCTCTTGGCTGGCACCTCTGCCCTGACCTAAAAGCCATTTTCTTGCAGGTACCTCCTCCCTGCAGCCTTTCCCCAGGCTGCTCTCAGCCTCACTGGGGCTGACTCTTGGCTTTTCCTCCAGCAAGCCCTACTTCTTTGCCTGCTCTGAATCCATAGGGGCCTGGCACTCATTCTCCAGCCAGAAGGATGGCAGTTGTTAAAGCACTACTTTCCTGTCTTTCCCCATCATCCCATGGCTACTCATACAGACTATGTCCTCAAAAGCGGTAGAGGGCCCCTCAGCCTCAAGAAGTACTGTCATAAGCTGGCCCAGAGCCTCCAAGCTCAATGTGTGCAGGAGTTGAAAGCAGGAAAGGATGACTGAGGTTTTCTTGCACGGTGCTCTGCCATGCCCAACTGGGATGTTGGAAGGGATGGGACAGCAGGTACCTTGACATTCACAGCTGCCCTCACTGGCCTCTGTCTTGCTTTTATGTCTTCAATGGATGGATGGGAAAAGATGCTTTGGCAGCACTCAGACAGTAGGCACGATTTTCCTCCCTGCTGAGAGATGGCTTCACTTTGCTGGCTAAAGAAAAAGGCAAGAAAAAACAGCAAGTGGATTTAGTAGTAGTACTCTTCAGAGTGGCTCAAATTGTAACCAGGTTTGTCATAATGTGGAACCCCAAACTCAACACTCTGAGCCCACGCTTGCAAGCAGGCAAGAAAACTCTCCTCCTCACAAACCAGATTAAGCAGACCCAAATCTGCCCCGATGGAGAATCAGAGCCTTCCTCCCAGGCCAATACATGGAGAACACCATACCACACTAAAACTGCAGCCTCTCCTAGCCTCACAGTCAAGGCCACTGGGGCCACATCAGTTGGCTGTTCTGGGACACACACACTGGGTGTGTGGCACAGACTTTACCTCAGTTGCTTCAAGGGCAAAAGCACAGGATACACTGCTACATCCCAGGGCTCCTCCTTTACCCAGTCCTGCAAGTTCCAGACAGACAACCAAAGTAGGCAGTGGGCAAGATCATGTGGAGCCCTCCTGCATCCCCTGGGACCCATTCTTCTACCAAATCTGCACACACACTGGTCACAACACCTCTGCGGCTTCCAGAAAGGCACTGCAGGGCATGGAAGCACCTGTGCCTACTGCACAGGCACTGAGCAGCAGCACACAAGGGCCCTGCTAGGGGGAGACTTGGCTCCAGGAGCTCCCATGAAGCCAGGGGAAACCAGTAAGCCTTGGTGGAAACCAGTTTTATGGTACCTCCCAAATCTCCCCTGTGGAATGGCCCTGGCTCTGGGTACTCACCAGCAGTGTGCTCAGGACCTCCTGCTTTGAGAAGAGCCCAAAGCTGGGTCAATCACCCACAGCCTGGATGGCACAGCTGACCTCAGTAATACTCTGCACCAAGGCAAGGTTTAGCTGAGTCCTGAGGACAAGAAAGCAAAGTACTCTTTGAACAGCTTGAAGGGATGAGGGGTGGAAGAGGTACCTGAACTGGGGGGAATCTAGAGAATGGTTTGGACTGCAAGTTCACGGTAAACTGTTCCTCTGGGATCCTTAGAAAGATGCCATCTTGTTATGCCACCACTCCCAGAGGCTGGGGATGCCCCAGAGCTGGGGCATCCAGTCAGACCTTCTCCTGTTGACTGGCTCTATAAAGCAGCAGGATCTTACCCAAGATGTCTCCATCCACACAGCCCAGCAGATGCTCCCTGGGGTCATGCATTGCGATGTCACTGTAGGTGAGCATGACAGCAATGCGAGCAGCCTGGGCTTCCTCCTTCTTCTGCTGCCACTGTACCTGTGACAACAGAAATCTCCAATATGTCAGCTCTACAGCCCTAGTGCATCCCCAGACTTCTGCAAAATGTGGAGATATGAGCTTCCCCACACCCGCAACATCTTCTCGCTTCCCTGAGCACTTCCCAGCAGCTCCCCAAGCTTCTCTTGCAGCTGTGAGCTCTGGGCCTGGGAGCTGTTCCTGTCCTGCATGACAGGCTTCCCCCAAGAGAACAGGTGAGGGGGCACAGCTTCTGTCATGTTTACCGCTGGCAGATTTACCACTGGCTTTAGAGGCTGGGGAACTCTGGCACAGGGTGGAACTGCAGAAAAGTTTTTTGTAATAGTCTGTCATTGTCCTGCTCAGTGACAAATAGCTGGTTCTTGCCAGTGACAGAGGTGAGCCCTATTTGTTCACCTCACTGGTTAAGGCTGCACTGCTCCCTTGCCCTGCCTGAAAAGGCTTCTTCCCAGCCCTCAAGGAATGCATGAAGCCAGCCAGAGCTCAACTTTCAGCACTCAGCTTCGGGAAAAGGACAGCAGCTCGCACTGTGCCCACTTCCTCATCACCACCTACTGCTGAAGTTGAATAGTGGCTACGTGTAAGACATCACTGCAGCTAGCCCACCAAGGCAGCTCTGATCCATGGGCGTCAAGTCCTATCCTTTCCAAGGGCACCTCACAGGCCTCAATGCCAGGACATCTCATTTGAAACACAAGTCTTGGGTAGTAATTAGAAGAGGAATAAGCTAAAGGTAGTAGCTAGATTGTGGTAGCCATCAGTGCAGAAGCCAATTCCAGACCAAAAAAATAATAATAATTAAAAAAAAAAATTAAACAATAGAACACTGGATTCTTTACCTTCCAGTCTCCAGATATCTCTGAAAATCTGTCTTTGGTCAGCATGGCAGCAAACATTGTCACTGTGTCCACAGTCAGGTGGAAGTGGCTCTCAGCAGCAACGGACACAACCGAAATCATTTGCTACAACCAAAGAGAAGTGGGGAGTCAGCTGCATCCAAGACATTCAGTTGTGGCCAATGGCAACAGCCAGGCAGGGCACTGCCCGAGGGAAACCACAGCAATGGGGGATCACAGAGACCTACAGCAGGGCCAGGAGAAGCCCCCCCTCTGCCCTAGGAAAGCACAGAGAGAAGAGGAAGCCTCACCTGGGCCTCAGACAGCTCCACATGGTTTGTTCCTTGGAGATATCTGTGAAGCTGCTCTTGGACATGGCTGAGGTCCTGACAAGCTGCCAGCATTGACCCAAGAGCCTTGTACAAGAAGAGCTGAAAGAAAGGAGGCCGAGCCCGAGATGCGGTAATGACCCAACATGCCAGGAGAAGGACAAGCCAAGACGGACCCCACCACCCCAAGGAGCAGCTGAGGCCAGCCACAATGCTGAGTTGTAGTCAGCCTCTGGGATGCACGGAGGGAAGAGGCTTTTGGTGGCAAGAGAAGGAGAAGCAGTGACAAGAGCCATCATGGGCTCCAGTCTCAGCCGTGGAGCTGGGTGCACCATGGCTCTGCAATTGGAGAAGAGCCAGGCAGGGAACCAACCTTCTCATAGGAGCTATGAGGACAGGTGCCCAGCTGCTTGCTGAGCTGCTGGCTCAGAGCCACAGTCCAGGCCTGGTCCTCCATGGACCTCACTGACACTTTCACTTTCAGGGGAAAACTGAAGAGAAAGTGAACATTTCCCTGCTCTTGACCAAAGAGCTCTTGTCACACTGACATGTTCCAGGAAGCTGCTGGGAGAGAGCTGTAAGGAACAACATCCTCTGTCCCCATCCCTCCTCTCTTTTCACCCACCTCTCCCTTTTCTGCTAGCATTTCACTCAACACCCCATGGGCCTCAAGACCAGAAGAGGGAGACAGTGCCAAGGGACACAGCTGCTCCAGAGGCATTGGCCATGCAATTAGAGGGCATTAAAACAATCAGCTGTGGCACGTGTGCAGAGAGCAACTCCTCTGAGTGGGCAGGCACCTACTGAAGGGCAAGACAGAGTGCTTGAAAAGGGCCCTTCCCTCTTGATGACTGCTAACGCATCTGGAGAGCCCAAGTTTCCACTCACAGCTTTGTCTGTACCCTCTCCTCCATACTGTAAGCAGATGGCACTCCCAGTCTGCAGAGTCCACAGAGCTTGTATCTTTTCCAAGAAAGCAAAAGGATCCCAGGGGCAGTAGTTAGAGACACCAAGTTGGGAAAGGAAACACTGGCTGGGGCTGAGTCCTGCAACTTGCTAGCAGCTCTCAGAAAAATTCAGACTACTGTGCACACACCAGCAATGCATCTTTTCTTCTTCCCATTTGGGGCCATTGTCCCCAGCTACTGCATTGCCCAACTTGGGATGGAGGCACCAAAGGATGGTGCAAACCTGGCCAGATGAGGGGACTCAGTTCTCCAAAGCCAGGGCTGCACCCTCCCTCAGAGCACTGCTCTTGTCTCTTCCTCCTAACACTGATCCAGAAAGAACGTGGAGCTGCCATCTGAGAAAATGTCAGTGACACTACAGCCCCTGGCAGCTGTCCAGCCTGGGAGATGATTGCTCTCAGCCTCCATATCAGCACCCAGAGAGGGAAAGGTAGTGCGCACAATTCCCCTTTGTCCTGCTGGGAAGCTGTATTTCCCTGCTCCCTCTCCTTCCCTACCAGGCTGCCCATCCCTGCTAGCACCTTACCTTTCAGATACTGTAGCAGGAAGGGGATCTCAGCTGTCCACGCTACCCCCAGGGCAGGATCGTGCTGCGGAAGGCATGCAGCAGCTTCAAGGCAGCGACTGCGCGCTCACCACCTGCTCGAGGAGCTGCTGACTCCACCTAGGCAAGGGCAGGAGAGAGAGGAGAGTCACCCCTGTTGCCAAATGGACAGCTTCTCCCAGCTGGAAGGGAGTGTGGAGCCACTCCTACCAGCAGCAGGCAGCCAATGGCTTTGCCCGGGGCAGCTTCTCCAGGCGCTGCCACTCACCGGCAGTCGAGCGGGCAGGCGCTGCGGAGCTGGGGGCTGGGCTGCGAGGAGGAAGAGCCGAGTGAGCTGCTGAGGCTGTGCCTCGCTCTGTACCTTTCACTTCTGACAGCCCTGCTCAGGGCTGAAGACTGAAAGCAGACACGTTGCCTCTGCACTGGCCTGAGGAGGCTTCAAATGCGGGTTCCCTCTGAGAGGCAGGCAGCTCGAGCACAGCCAGGAGGCAGCCCAGCTCTCCAGGCGGGCACTGCAAGCAGGAGAGCCGGGCCTCCCGCTGGGCAAGGAACGAGGCACGGCAGAGCCCCCTGCGCTCAGCAGCAGGGCCCAGCTCTGCTCGTCAGTGCCCCTGGCTACCTGAGCAGGGCTGACAGGACGCAGGGAGGCTCGAACAGGCCCAGCTCCCAGCTGAGACCCTCCAGTCTAAGTACGCTAATGCTTTGTGGTGATGTTGAATGGTAATGGGTGTGCTTTGTACAATTTTCATGCAAAGTACTGACATCTCATCGAATTGTAAGTAGGTGTAGGACTGGCAATTATTTCCTATGACCACTTAAAAATTATCCGTGCTTCTTTTATCAACAAGGAACTAAAATAATTTAAAACAAATACATAAAACAGTGAAATTCACTGTTGTTGGCAAGGTCTCCCACGATCTTCAACTAGGATATCATTATTTATGAAGTAAAGCGACACATCAAATCCCTTTTTTTTTTTTTTTTGCTTTAGTTTAAAGTGCATTTAAGCACTGCAGTAAATATTAATTCTGTTGATATATGCTAGACAACTGCATCATGTTCTAAGGAAACCATGCACTATTAGGTCTGTTTGAATTAAGATCTAAGAATTATAGTGTTCATCCAAGTGAAGTACTTTGTATTAGAAGAAAAAAGTAGGAATCTCATATTTGCTCAGTCTTTCTGTGTAGTTAATTCAATGCTTAATACATTTTTTTTCCCTAAGTTTTACTAACAGCAGTTTATGACTTATGGCCTATGCCTGCCACTGAGTTGAGGCAAGGCCTGAAATAAATCCCAGAAGCAAAATCTGTAATCTTCTGTAATTTTAAAATGCCTTAAAATTCCACTCAGTTGCTTATATTGTCTTTGATTTGCTGAGGAAGCTTTCTATCAATTAACTTCATGTAATGACTGGCTGTGATTTGAGGAGCATGGATTTTTGGGAAAGTTGGATAATGCATTTGGTAGAGCTTTAAGTATTCAGCGAACTCAAATTTTCCATTTGAATTTCCATACCTCTGTCACAGAGTTCTGGGGAAAGCATCAAAATTGCAATGCCTGATTACACACTGAAAGCAGAACTCACAAACATGGGTAGGAGGTAAAACTGTTTTTGTAGCATCTGGCAAACGTTTGTGTTCTCCACATAAACACCCTCCCACCTCAAAACAGTGGAGCTGAAGTGGCAACTGTATATTTAGCCAAATAGCACTTCTTTGGAAAGCAAACAATTCTAATGTCTATGCCTTTCAGATCTGCTATATCAAGGTTTGCAGTAACCTGCAAGTAATCTGCCCTTAGGTGCTGAAGATACAGGTTGATTTTAACAGCTATGTTAGAGGAAAAATGAGGGGAAGGCAGGCATCTGTCTAGAGAGAGATGCTGAATCACTTTTTTTTGTAAGTCCAACATCTGATGAACACGCATCTGTTGTTCTGGGCCTCCCAGTGGAAGAGAGATCTGGACATGTCCTGTCCCTGGAGGTGTTTGAGGCAATGTTGGATGGGACCCTGGACAGTCTGATTTAGTATGTGATCGAGCGGTTGGCAACCCTGTCTGTAGCAGGGGGGTTGAAACTTGATGATCCTTCAGTTCCCTTCCAATCCAAGCTGTTCTATGATTCTGTGATACTGGAAAGAGCCCAAGGTAGGGCCACCAAGATGATGAAGGGCCTAGAGGAGAGTCTGGAAGAGCTGAGACTTTTCCCTCTGGAGAAGAGGAGGCTTTGGGAAAAACCTAGAAATGTCTGCAAATACCTGGAAAGAGGATGCAAAGAGGATGGAGCCTGGGTCTTATTGGTGGTGTTAGTGCCAGAACAAGAGGCTGTGGGCACAAATTGGAACACAGGAGGTTTGTATAAGCATCAGGAGCACTTGGGTCTGCTCTATGTGGATTGTGCCAGCGGTTATGGAATCTCTTCCTTGAAGATTTTCGAAAGCCACCTGGATGTGTGCCTGGGCACCCTGCTCTGGGTGTCTATTCTGGAGCTGGGGTTGGGCCAGATGGATCCTACCTTGGCCAACAAACAATAAACCAACAAAAAGACACACACATAACCTGTTCGCACAGTTCTGTTCTTATGGAAACTACAACAGATAGAAAGAGCACAATAACAATATTAGATAAAGAAAATTCTCAGCTACCAAATGCTGTTTCTCAACACAGTCGCTGCCATCAGCTTTTTGATTTTTGCCAGCTCATATGAATCTGCATCAGTGAAGGTGACCCGCTGTCACTGTCACTACTGATGAAGCGGAGCACTCATGGTGCCACTGTGCTCACATCCACTGTTTGGTCTCCATAAATGTTCAGCAAGGATCAGTGAATGTCAGTGGGTGCCATTTTTTCATTTTACTTCTGCAGTGTGCAGGAGGTTTGACTGGGCAGGACCAGCTCGATTAGCAGATCTTCAAGCATTGACTAAACAGGTGGCTTTTGCTAAATGTGTATCCCGATGTTTGAATGTCCCAGCACCCATTGCTCTCAGTGTAGTCTTTCCAGTCTGTTGTATCTCACCCTCTTTCACACGTGAATAACACTAACTAAACTGCGACACGTACCAAAGAGGCTTCATTAGCTTAGCTTGCTGAACTGCAGCACATTTCACATTCATGGATAACCTGTGCCACAGCGTCCATAGTCAAGTCCAGCTGTCCATCCCGATCCCATCTCTGTTGCATCTCTTCCTTGATGAATGGAGATGCCATGGGCCCAGCAGTTGAGCTGGGCGATGGGCTCTGAGGGTGGGAGGGCTGATTAGATGGCTGCCACCAGGAGGACCCACATCTTGCTTCAGGCTGTTGCAGGCCTTTCTGCTTGCCTTGGCACTGCGTTGCACCTCTGGGACCAGGGGATTGGGCATGGCACCTTCTTCTGCCTAGAGGACTTTTTCCATCCGAGGGGCTTTTTCATAGCCTCTGTGGAAAGGAATGCCCCCTGTTTGGAGCACCATATGCAAGCAGGCCCTCAGAGCAATGTGAAAAAGATCGGAACGTCCATGGAGGAGGGGAAAGGAGAGGATGCAAGTGCTGCCGGGGAGTAATGGAGGCCATTCACAGGCAGGGACCGTGGATCTGAGCTTTTACCCAGAGCCATTAGGGACATTTTTTTCATGTCCATTGTAATGGTTTTTTTTGAGAACAAAACCTCTTTTCATTTTCTAGAGTCTCATTTTCAAAGTCAGAATCCTGCCTTGTGATGTCTTACATTCTTAGTTTCTAAAACCTCATTTTTAGGTTCCAGATATTCTTTTTTTTACAATCAAAATGTTTCCTTTTTAGGGTGGAAATAGCTACATTTGGATCCAAGGAAAAATATTGGGGGTCCAAAGCACAGTTTTGGGGGTCTAAATATTCATTTTCAGAATTGAAAGCCTCAGTGTTTAGAGCTGACCAGTGCAATCCAAAGCGTCATGTTAAGGGCCGAAACACTGTGATAAAGGAGAAGGAAATGGATGTGCTGAACATTCATCATTCACCTTGTTTTCCTGTGATTTCACTTCCAAATAGGTGTAGTACCAGAGCACTGAGTTGTCTCTGCTGTTCATGCTCATCACAAAAACAGGGCTAACCATCAGACCAGCAATCCAATGTGTGGTGAGGAGGTCCAGAGTGATGTGATGGTGTCATTATGCACGTGGTATGATAATGATGAATTGTCCAGCTAGAGCCAAGCACAATGCACACGGAGATTGTTTGCATGACTTCCAAAGGAGGACAAAGTCCGCCTTACTTCTCCATCCAGCACCACATCATTTTGTATAAACAGGACTCATCTTTAAGTTAGCAGAGTTTGTCTGAGAAACATAAAGGGCCTCAAAACATTTTGAACCACAATTACAAAGACTTGTTCTGCATTGGGAGGTGCTGATGCCAGTGGCATCCTGGCCTGCATTAGAAATAGTGTGAGCAGCAGGAGCAGGGAGGTAACCATCCCCCTGTACTCAGCACTGGTGAGGCCACCTCTGGATCAGGAAGAGGAAGGTAAAGCAGCTGCTGGTCCTTTCCATAGCACTTGGATCGAACTCGTGGTGG